>CM026189.1:10056456-10078456 GCA_014825925.1 Bombus breviceps
GAGTAAATTGTATATTTGACCCGGAAATTTCTTTTTGATAGTTTGGGGTAGTTTTTCATGGTCAATTTTATCGAAAGCTTTTTCGATGTCCATAAAGAGTGCCGTGCAATATTGTTTTGTTTCCAGCGCTTGTAAGATTTCGTTGACGAGTCTGTGCATTTGTTCAATTGTAGAGTGTTTATTTCTAAATCCAAACTGGAGATCTGGTATTAATTTTATTAATTTTTCTTTCTCTATTATTGGTTTTAGGCGGGCATACATTATTTTTTCCAGTATTTTGGAAAAAAACGGGAAGTAGTGTAATTGGTCTGTAAGATGCTGTTTGGTGTGGGTCTTTCCCTGGCTTAGGTAACATGATTATCTGTGCTATTTTCCATAGTTTAGGATAGTATTGAATTCTTAATATTGCGTTGTATATTATTGTGATTAATCGTATCGCTTTTGGAGGAAGATTTTTCAAGATTTTACCATTGATTAGATCTATTCCTGGTGCTTTGTTGTTTTTTGTTTTTTCGATTATGTTTTTAATTTCTTGTGTCGTTGTTTTAGTTGTGGTGTGTTGCTTGTCAGATGCGGTATTAATGGTTAGCCCATTCTCGTCTGTATGTCGATTGAGGTTGGTGTTGGTGATATTATGTGATGTGAATGTGTTGCATAGGTGGTTGGAAAATTCTTATGCCTGCTCTTCGTTGCTTCTGGCCCATGTGTTGTCCCTTTTCCTGATTGCTGGGATTGGTTTTGTTGTTTTTTTGACTTTGTTAGTGACTTTCCATAGGGAGTAGTTGGTATTTTCGTGCGTGGATAGAGATTCGATGAATTTTGTGAATTCGTTGTTATGATGTTCCCTTATTTTAATCTTTAATTCCTTAGTGAGTTTGTTTAAGTTTTTCTTGTTTTCACTTGTTTTCTGTTTTTGCCATTTTGCTTTGGCTTTTCTTTTCTCCCTGATTTTGTCTAGGATGTCCTTTGGAATACTTTTTTTTTGATTACCTGCTATTTGGTTCATATGTGGTGGTTGCCCACGCTGCTTCCTGTATAATTTCTGTCATATTTGCTACTGCCTGGTCAATGTGTTCAGGTGTTTTCGATGGGATATTGCAGTTGATTTTGTTTTCTACTAGCTCTTTAAATGTTTGCCAATTGGTGGTTTTATTGCACAGCGACTCTGATTTGGTGTGAAGAAGTGGTTTGCTTGAATATTCTATTATAACTGGTGTATGGTCGGAGTTAAGCTCAAGGCTGGTTGCTATTTTTAATTTGTTTAAGTTTATTCCTTTTATTACTGCGAAGTCCAGCAGGTCAGGTATTTTATTGAGGTCTGTCGGCCAGTAGGTTGGTCTTCCTGTCGATGGTACTTTGAGGTTATTGTTCCTAATGTATTTTTCAAGTGTTTTGCCTCTCGGTGTGTTAATTTTCGAGCCCCATAACGTGTGCTTTGTATTAAAGTCTCCTGCTGCGATATATTTGTCTCCTAAGGATTGGATTTGTCTCCTCTTCCCATTTTTTGAATGTCATTTTATGTCTCGGAGGTACATATACTGAAATCTGGAAGTAATTGTCGTTGGTTTGTATTGTGACAGTGGTTGCTTGTATGTGTTCTTGATTTGTATGGCTATGTAGGTGATGCTTGATGTCATTTTTTATTATTACTGCAGTTCCCCCATGTGCTTTACCTGAGGGGTGTTTGGTGTCGTAGACGGTGTAGTGAGGTATTTTTATGTAGTTTTTTACAGTGAAATGTGTCTCTGAGACAAATAATATATCAATATTATTTTTGTACAAAAATGTTTTAGTTTCGAGGGCACATTGTTGCAAGCCATTGGAGTTCCAGGCTGCTATTTTCAGCGTGTCCGTTTTTATTTTTTGCTTAGCATGTTTGTAAGCAGTTGTAGCATAACTGTAATTTGTTGCGTTTGCTGTCTGAGAACTGCGTTCTGTTCGCTGATCGTTTTTGTTAGTGTTTCGCTGTTTTTAATGGATTGCTTGAGCAGTTCCTTGATTTCTGTAGTGTCGTTGTTATTGTTGCTTTGGTTTGATTGTTTGTGTTCGTTGCTGGGCTTATATTTTGGGTTACTTGCGCATAGCTTCGGTTACCTTGAGGATTAATGTTTCTATTTATAGTGTTTGGTTCATATTGTGCTTGCAATGCCTTATTATTATCCGTTATACTTTGTTGTGGTTGGTGGTTATTAAATGATCTATTGCGAAGTGGTGGGAATAGTTTACGTTGTAATTGCTTTCTGATTTCACATCCTTTATAGTTGGCCGGGTGTTTTCCGTTACAGTTATAGCATCTAACTTCTTCTATTTTTCCTGTGTATGGGCAGTCTATTATTAAGTGATTTTTTGTACATTTCACACATGCCGGACGTCTGTTACAATAGTTTTTCGTGTATCCGTACTGTTGGCATCGCATGCATTGTAGTATATCTTTTTTATAGCGTGGTGGTTCGACTGTTACTATAGTGTTTAGGATTTTATTGATTTCATAAATTTCCTTGTTATTGGTTCTGGGTTCTAGTTCAATTAAGAATAATGGTAATGGTTGCTTTGTATCATATTTTGTTATACTGCTTATTGCTCTTGTTATATTGCTTATTGCTCTTGTTTGATGCCCAATTTTTGCTAGTTCATCGCTTATTCTTTTTGTGTTACTTTTCGGGTGCAATCCTCTTATTACTATTTTATAGCTCCTATCCGTTTCGGGCTGATATGTATGGTATATAGCATTTTTATCCTTTAACGCTTTAATTACTTTCCTGTAAGTTTCTGGGTTAATTGTTTGTATTTTTATTTGTTCTATTTTTGTTTGCTTGATTGTGTATTTATCCACCCGACCATATTGTTTAGTAGATCAATAAGCGGGTCTATTATTTGGGCCTCCACAAATATTGGTGGTGGTTTTGTAATGTGGGCTGGATGAGTTGTGGTTTTACTTATCTGATCAGCGTCTATTTCTTCCGTTAGTGAGCTGAAAGAGTTTCTTAGTGGTAATTCTTGCAGCCATCGCTGCTTTTCTGTATCTCGATTTATTTTGCGTTTTTTGTTAGTCTTTGCTAGCTTCCAGTTTTCGTCCTGGTAACTTCTTTCGTTATCGTGGCTGCTCTCCTTATGTCTCATCTGTTTTTCCATTTCTTCTATAATGTCTTCTATAATTCCATGTCATTTTGTTTATTAATATCTTGTTGTTGTTGCTTTGGGCTTGGTAAATCTACCGTCTTGTTTATGTAGCACGTTTCTCCTTCGAAAGTAATTTTGATTGTTGGTATCTGCCGCTGCATTGTTGGACTTCCCCTCACTAACACTATTCGTTAAACATTTTTTTTTTTCACTTGGAACACTTCTCTGAATCACTTCTCCGGAGCACACCACCGACCAGACACGTCCGTTCCCCTCGGTTGCTCGAGCAGGTATGATGTGTTTTAAATGAGAAGAAAATGTAGCAGTACCTACCCCAGCAGCGACATCTACAATCAGCAACTACAACTATCACGGCCTAATCACCTCAAAACTGCTAATCTTGTTAAAATGCTTGGTAACAACGTAATTTTAATAGAAATATGATAAAAGAACCAAACTCAGGTCTAGTTATATTAATTTCTTATCAATTATTAGTTTAGAAGAGCATATTCATCACATATTCTTTAAAATGTTCGTACCCAATGCTGTTAATGTTAGCGCCATTTCTTTTCGGCAGAATTATTTTCTGCAATTGAGATCAATAATTGAAATCCAAATAAATGGACATTCATGAATGAAATATGTATACCTTGTACCATGTGATATAATTTTTGCACAGTTTTGATACAATTCTTATAGGAACTATTATATTTACCCATTTATTTGTTTAGGAATTATTAAGCAATACTTTAGCGAAATGAAATTTTGCACAAATAATGGTTATAGATCAGCCTAGTCTTGAGAAGAATTTAAATAACTTTATATAGAGAAATAAAGAAGCCAAAATGATTCCTTCTTACAAAAGATGGCGAAATGTCTCTCTCATTTTCAAGATATTATCATTAGCTTATAAAAATGATTAAGTAACAATGATTTACATTGTTAAGCGAAGTCAATCTATATTTAAAAATATTTAAAAATATTCTATGAAAGGTATAGTTTAATAATTTTATTTACATCGATAACGTTGTTTAAACTATTCAACATTAACAATGCATAGTGACTATTTATCTTATTATTCTCATTGTAGGTCCATCCAGGTATAAAATGCAATTAATATGAGTAAATGTCTATGAGCCAACTCATTCTCTCAGTGACATTAACATCGTGAAGTACGACATACATGTTTTGAAAGTCTTAAAACAGAAGTGACGTAAGTACTTACTAATTAATAATATAAAGTAACTATAACTGTTCCATAATATTACATACAATCGCAAAATTTTCCATATTCATTTCGTACAATCCACCTGCCGTTAATGTACACAGTTTTTTACTCCGTACTTGCATCATGAGAAGCATTTTTTGAATCTTTACTGGTATTTTATACCACGTGGACCCATATCTGTTTTGATACGAGTAATAAATTATATTTTTTTCTACGATTGAATATTTGCATTTTATACGATTGCACTAGATACATACATATTATTTGCTAAATCAGAACAATGATCCAGAAGTACTTGCCCAGGCAGGCTGATCACAAACAAATGAAATTGTTCAGCTCCAAGAAATATGCCGGTTCTAATTGCTTCCGCCGGTCTTTCTAAGTTAGCGACTGTCTGAAAAATACAAACTTTCGATTAGGAAAATACTTCCAGAATTTTCATTTGTTTTCATTTATTAGATTCTCTTTACTTGAACAGCTGTCATGCTTATACCCATCATATTTAATCCAACTTGAAGCAAATAACTACTTCGACTGTTTTCATTTAGAATATTGTAAAACCTCAAAATATAACGAAAAAAGCACATTAATTGCGATCAATAATCATCTCGCACCATACTGTATTTTATCGTCATTTAATAAATACAAACTCGATCGCTTTATAGTGAGTGATCACACAATTTTTTATCTGTTCGTACGTGTAAGTCTCCGTCATAGCTTCTGTAGAGAATATGATTGAACTACTAGTTGCTTTATGGACTTGATGCCTATATTTTTAATATAATTATAAAAAATGAAATCTTATTAGTTTTATCTTCTTATTTTTATTAGTACAAAAAGAGAGATATGGCTATTGATCCTTAAAAGCTATCATTAATTAAAGAATATCACTTCTATTCTATCAAGGGAGAAATTTCACGCATGATAGCCTTTACGGATTAACGTGACCTTATGCTTTTTGCAGTATCATATTTACCCACACACAGCAAATAATCCACTACTGTGATGGATTATAAGGATATATAACGAATCTACGGTAACTATTATCATCACAACAATGACAGATCCCCATGCAAGCTGTAAATATATGTAAAAGAAGTACTCTTCATGATCAAAAAATATGTAATTAACTCTAAATAATTGTTGTCGCGGTCGAGTTTCATTTAATGGAAGGACGACATCCAGAATAGGAAAAAGTAACGGAACCAGCAAGAACAGTACCATGAAGATTAATAAAGTATCTGAAATGATTATAATTGATCGCTTATGTTTAAAATATTAATAGAACAAATCCTTTATATACATAGAAGCACTGTAATTGAAAAATTAAGACATGATAACCTACTTCGGTACAGTTGTGCCATTTTGCTGCCTTGAATGGTGACTTCCTCCAGAACGCGTAAATCATTGGTTAACTTCAGTTCCTCCCATTGTTTCCTCACAAATTCGAACAATTTTCTAAACTATGATATAACATGTATTTTTACGACTTTATAATATGTTTTCATTCCCAAAGCTTAATCGCGAAATAATAAATTCACGTACATTTTCTCTGTTGAAATGGACATTTAATATTTTAACGATACTAGTTATAGCTGCGATTAAATGCGGCATACACTCGATCACTCCATCCATATCCTTGTCATATAAGGATCTATATACTTCTAATGACTAGTGATTGTAGGTTCCAATCGTCAATAACGTTATCTGATTATTTACTTTCTTGGGAGGAATTTGTTCAACTAAGTTTTCTCATTTCGATTATAGTACATTTTATAAAAATGTATCTCTACGAATAAAGAATACATTTCTATAAAATGTACCATACGATATGTTTCCCTTACCGTTGGAACGAGAATGCCTGTGATACTAGTCACCATTATAGTCACAATAATACTTCTGAATATATCTTTTTGGCGTGGATCTTGTCCTACAATTTGCAAATATTTCTCGAGCATTTTATAGTAAGGAATGTCGAACATATCAGTAGGCTGTGTTCTGACTTTCTGAAATGCTGAATGTCCTAAGTTTAGATTAATTTCATGAAAGAATTATCACTGACTAGTTTACTTTAAGTACCATAAAAATTATATATTGACAAAGAACTATTTTAATTATTTATAATTTATATTATAGTCATAACATAAATTGCATTTGAGTCATTCAGAAGACAGGCACTGATCCAACCGCATTTTTTATTAATTTTTAAATTTCATTACACATGCACATGATTAATATTCAATTCTCCAGAAACAAATTTATTTCCATAAATTTACTTATCATAAGAAGGTGACGTAAATGATGGTAAATTCTAAGATAAATTTAAAAACAATAATAGTTGTAATATCATTATTTTCATGTGCTCTTCAATTTATAGAGTTGATCAACGTGACTTCTAAATGGCTCATTTCTATCTCTTACTATCCATATTTCCAGATTTTTAATTAATTGACTTCGGTTAACGTTCGGACTATCGTCGTGCCGATTGAATAAATGTTTCTGTTCTTAAAATTACGAAAGTCAATCTGCGAATGCAGTTATACTCGATATTCGATATTACTGAGCTTGCAATTACGGTTATCAGGTATGACTATGAATCGACTTCTGTGTCGGATAGGTATGCAGTATATAGCATGATGTCTAAGTTAGCTATTGCTGAATGACAAGTGCATTATAGATAAGAACAGAACGAATCAAAGGTTATAGCGATGCCTGTCATTTAAACTGAAAATCGAAGATCTATGATTATAGTGAAATATTGATCGAGCCACTGGCAATATGGTATTAACTAGGTACTCAGTGATGCATAAATAATTGTAGAATTAATTATACACTGAAAAGTCTTGAATTTTCAGAAAAGTATTATACCTCTATTCGCAGTGTTGACGTGATAATATTTTCTCCGACCTCTAGCTGAAGCTTTGACACGGAAAAAAGTGCAACGGTGTTATTTGCGAAATGTAAATGTAATTTAAAAAAGTGGTGGATCCAGTTAGTTAATAGACTCAACTGTTGGAGTTTCATTATATGTATCTTGCTAAAATTAGTACATAAATGTAAATTTTCTTTGTGGCTCGATGGAACGAACTGAAAGAAATCTGTGAAATAGTGGTCAATTCATTATTTCGGTAAGGTATATAACATGTTTTACATTCTGAAGTATCAAATAATATTGAAAGATGGTTCAATAATTCTATTTACGTATTTAATATAATAATTTAAACGATTTAATATCAACAGTACATATCTTGGCTATATGATCTTAATATTCGCATTCCTGGTTAATCTTGTATCATAGCACAGTGAATTTGACTAAATAATTTCAACAGATAAGGTAGAATCATTATTTTAGCGACAATAACATCGTGAAGTAGGACATGCATGTTTTGAAGGTCTTGAAAGAAATTGTAAGTAGTTAATATAAGACGAGCAATTATTAGAATCATATAGTGATACATACCACTCCGAAATTTTCTATATTCATTTCATACAGTCCGCCTGCCGTTAAGCTGCATAGTTTCCCACTTCTTATCTGCATCATGTAAAGTATTTTTTGAATTTGCACGGGTGTTCTATACCACATGGCACCATATCTATTATAACGTTGACAAAACACAATATTTGAATCAATCGATTCTTGATTGAGACTAATTATTAATTGCATATGAAGACCACAGAGAAAAACATGATAAAGTAGATTTTTTTACATTTTATTATTTAAGAAATTTTTTAATTTTATATTAATCGTCAGCCGATCTCTTAATACCAAATCTCTGATTCATTGTCATAATATTAATTATATCAGCATGATATTGCTTTTCGGGAATAATCGCGTTGCCATTGCACTTGTGCTTTGCACTTGCACTTTGCATTTGTACTTTGCACTTCGCGCTTACATTTTGCGTCAACATTTCGTAAATATTGCAGTCTGCTTCTTCAAGGCAGATCTGAAATTGAGCGTTTTCGGTCTCATTGTCTCAATCTATATTGAGCGATATTCCGATTGGTCGATCAAACCGATGACTCAACTAGGAAGATCTTCATTCACCGGTTAGAATTTCCAAGTTGAGCCATCAGTTTGATCAGCCAAGCGGAACATCGTTCAATATAAATAGTGACAACGGGGCTCGAAACCCTCAGTTTCAGGTTTGCCTTGAAGAAGTAGACTGCAACGTTTACGAAACTGCGCAAAATGCAAGTGTAAAGTGTAAAGTGCAAAGTGCAAAGTGCAAGTGCAATAGCTACACGATTTTTCTCGAAAATCCGATATCACGACATCTCAGCATCGTAGAAGTTCAAAATCTAATTTAAAAAGGAACTTAATTATATGAGTTGTTTCATTTTTAAAATATTGCACTATTTTAGAGTCGTTATTAAATTTATATCATATATTATATATTGTACTATAATAATATACTTTAATAACGACTATATATATATATATATAAATTATGTAGACACCAAAACTGAAGAGGAAATCAACAATAAATGGAATTATGTTTGTCTCGTATGGTTTACATATTGCACACGTATATTAGACATATATGTACATATTATTTTCTAGCTCAGTACAATGATCCAGAAGCACCTGCCCGGGTAGACTAAGCACAAATAAATGAAATTGATTGGCTCCACAAAATACCACGCTTCTAATTGCTTCTTCCGGCTTATCTAAATTTATTACTGCCTGAAAAATAAAGCTATCAGTTAAATACATGTCTCTTTTTAACTTTATTCAGCTTTGCTCCTTACTTGCAAGGCTGTTGCGCTGATTATCAACATATTTAATCCAACTTGGATCAAATAACTAGTTCGACTGCTTTCGTTTAGAATATTATGAAACCTTAAAATATAATAAGAGAAAAAATTAGTCGCGTTTAATAATTTTTTGATAATCTACTGTTAGACTGCAAATGTTTATGCGTTTATGGGAAATTCAAAGATGCAAAATAATACAAAATGAATATAATACGCAAAAATATATGAAATATTCAAAGTATAGTATTCACTATGATATTTAGTTATTACTTTAGTTGTGTTTATAAAAATATTTTATGTAAATATTCACAGCTTATTTATAATTTATTGTTACTCGACAGATACAAACTGGATGGCTTCGTTGTGCGTGATTACGCAATTCCTAATCTGTTTGTACGTGTAACTTTCCGAAATAATTTGATTGGTGTCTAAATTTTTTGTTGCTCTTTGCACTCGGTCCCTGTATTTTTAACAACAGATAGAAAAAGTAATTGTAACATCTTTTAAAATTCATTGTAGTGCCGTATGAAAGCATTTGAATACTTATGCATATATTTCGTAAATATATTATAATTATGATATATGTCTATATGTTTCTGATAGCACCATATTTACCCACACACGGCAAATAATCCGCTGTTGTGATGAATTATAAGGATGTACAATGAATCTACGGAAATTATGGTTACCACAACCATAATTGACCCCCAAGCTAACTGCATATATACGTAGAAAAAATAGTCTGCGTCGTCAAAAATAATGTAATTAATTTTAAGCAGTTGCTGACGTGGTCGAGTTTCATTTAGTGGGAGAACGACATCGAGAATGGGAGAAAGTAGTGGGACCAGTAGAAATAATATCAAAGCGGTCAATAAAGATCCTGAAAAGAATAAACTCGATAACTTACCTGCAAAATACTGAAAGAAAAAATTTTTGTTAGATAATAGAAATACGATAATATACTTCGATACAATTGAGCCATCTTGTTGCCTTGCATAACGGTTTGATTCAAAACGTACAATTCATTGTTTAATTTCAGTTGTTCCCATTGCTTTGCCACAACTTGAAGCAATTTGTTAAACTATGAATAATATATTGCGAATATTTATTATATACAAGGAACTCTTTACTTAATAATAAATTCACTTACATTTTGTCTGTTAATTTGGATATTTAATATTTTAATAGCACTGATCGTAGCTGCCATAAAATGTGGGAAAACGTCGATTACTGCGTCCATATTCTTGTCACATAACGAGGTATACAATTCTAGTGACTAATGATTGCAAGTTCCAATTGTTTAATAACATTACCTAATTATTTACTTTCTTGCGAGGAATTCATTTACTTTAGTATTCTCAATTTATCTGTAACATTTTTCTACAAGAGGTTTACTAGATCCTTCCTTACCGTTGGTATAATGTTGCCTATAATACTGATCACTACAGCAGTTACTATAAAATTTCTAAATCCATTTTTTTGACGTGGATCTTGTCCCAAAAGTTGCAAGTATTTTTCTAGCATTTTATAGTGAGGAACATCAAATATATGAGGAGATTGTCTCTCAGTTTCCTGAAACGCTAAAGTGCTTCAAGCTTAAATTAATTTCCCGATAATTTACATTAAGAACCATAAAAGAACAACATAAAATTATAACTATCACTAGTAGACTGCGGATTTTTATGCATTTATGGGAAATCTCAATTTAAAAAGTGTACAGGGTACATATCATATGCAAAAATATACAAGACATTAAAAGTATAATAGGTAAAAAATGCTCTCTACTTAGCTTCCATTTTATTAATTCTTTATAAAAATACTAATGTGCACAAACATCCGCGATCTAATCATACTTCAAAAAGTGGTAACTATTTCGATTTTTGTGTAAACCTATTTCGCTTACTAGCCATATCTCCTTTTTAACTAGAGTAACCGCTTCAGAAAAAAGACTGTCATGTGGAGAGTATGAAAGTTCTGTTTCTCAGCATTGTAGAAATTAATATGATATACGTATGTAATTTTACACAACATTCGATACTATTAGACATCTGCAATTTTTCCATCAAGAGTTAATGTGAATTTTTTCGATTTGCTGTCACACAAATATGAACTATGGTATAATTTTTAATCTGTGACATTCTACTTGCAGAGAAAATTATGATTTCCGAGGATCTATTGTAGCCTGTCAAAACGTTCTGCAGTACATGCAACACCTGTCATTATAGCTAGTCTCTTAAATATTGATATTGTTTCGTACAGCGTCCCAGTTAAATATTAATTGTAATGAGAGATTGATTTGAATTGTCGAGAGATTCTTTGAAACAATGTCATTGATTCTGAAAGACATTGTTCTTTTTATGAGTAGCGTATTCTAGTTGTAATACTTTCTCCGACATTCGATTGAAGATTCTCTACCGATAAGCTAATCACTGTTCACAACACGCGAATATTGTAACAATAGGATTGCGTTATCTTTATACTATCATCAATTTCATGTGCCTAATGTTATATAATTATGCTTGAAGTAATGTAGGAAGTGAATTCTGTGAAGTATTACGGAATGTGTGTTATTTAGGTACGATTAATGAACTAAAATATCAATATCGTACCAAAATTATGTGGTTTTGTCTTTATTTGCACATTCGTCAAAGTCATCAAAAATGTAAAGCATTATATTATATCGGCTATTTATCATACTATTTGTACTCCTGGCTAAACTGGATACAAAACGCAGTGGATACAATTACATATTTCAGGTAACCCGGATTCAATTTTTTAATGACATCAACATTGTGATATAGGACATACACGTCTTGAAGGTCTGAAAATGTAAATTCTCGAAAATAGTAAGTAATGTAATACCAATATATAAGTACTGTGCAAAGGTTTGTGGACAAATAGATTTTTCACTTTGTAGTCCAAAATAGATGTTTAACGAAATTTTAACTAATATTGACTAGAGTGACATAACAAGTAAAAGTAAACAGTAGAATAAATAAAGGCCGCTATTAATGCTAAATAAAACTATAAAATGTCAGTTCTAGAATATAAAGTATGAAATCTATCTGAAACATATTTGCACAGTATTTCACACACATTTATAATAGTGCTAGACTGATACACACTATTCCGAAGTTTTCTATATTCATTTCGTACAATCCACCTGCCGTCAATGAGCAAAATCTTTTGCATCTTATTTGCATCACGTATAGTACTTTTTGAATCTGCACGGGTGTTCCATACCATGTGGAGCTGTAACTATTTTGATACGAGTAATTAATTTTGTTGAAGTCTGTAACTAGTGTAGTTTATATGAATACTTTCTTAACACATACATATTATCTGCTAAATCAGAGCAATGATCCAGGAGAACCTGGCCTGGTAAGCTGAGTAGAAACAAATGAAATTGATTAGCCCCACAAAATACAGCACTTCGCATTGCTTCTTCCGGCCTGTTTAAGTTTACAACGGTCTGAAAAATAACATTAGATAATCATTTACCAAGAATTATTTTTCATTTGTATCTGTTATCTTTTTAAGATTGTCTGTACTTGAACAGCTGTCGCGCTGATACCCAACATATTCAGTCCAACCTGAATTAAGTAACTACCTCGACTGCTTTCTTTCAATATATCTGAAAATCTTTAAAATTAATGAAGATATATATATATATCTATGTATTAGTGACATTTCGAAATTTTTTAATTATTTTAATAAATACAGACCGTATGGCTTCATTGTGCATTATCGCGCAATTCCGGATCTTTTCATACGTGTAATTCTCAGAAATAGCTTCATCAGTAAAGTAGTTTGGATTTACAGTTGCTTTTTGGACTCGATGTCTACGGTTATGATAACAAATAATGGGCATGTGTGTACTTAGTATAAATATTGTGATTACAATATTTACTAGTGCATGCACAATAGCAATGAAGAAAACATGGAGCGTGGGAGAAAGAATATTCAAACAGGACTATAAGAGGAGAATGAAGATGTTTGGAGCATTGGTAGAGAGCGTGGCGCTGTTTGGAGCAGAGGTATGGGGCTGGAGCATGGAAGAAAGACTAGATAGGATAAAAAGAAGATACGTGAAATGACACCACCAAACTATATACTGATAGAAGAGTGCAAGTTAAAAGAAATCAAGGAAAAAGCATTAAAAAGAGCAGCAAGGTACGAAGAGAAAACCCTAGAATTAAAAAAGGAGTTGGTAAAAGAATGCATAAAGGAAAGAGAGAGAAACTGGGGAAATGGCCAGGAAGGGAAAGGAGCAAGAAAGAGAAAGAAGGGACTAGAAGACATGAAAAATGGAGGGACACAGAGGGAAGCAAGAGAACAGCAAGAAAGGTTGACAGCGGATCAAATTATAGAAGAAAGAAAGAAGAGAGAAACAGAAAAGAGGAGGATAAGGGAATCTAAATATAACAGACATTACAGAAAAATAACCAAAGATGAGATACCAAAATACTTGGAAGGGAGGATGAAGTGGAAGGACAGAAAAATTCTAGCCAGATTCAGATGTGGAAACGTGACCAAAGCGAGGCAATACTGGAAAGAAGAGGGAGAAAAAAGATGCAGAAATGTATATATAATATGTAAAATTACTTAATTATTAATATGTAAAATAATACATAATATGTAAAAGTGAAGCAGAAGACCTGAGACATGTAATAGAAGAATGTGAAATAACGGGAGAACCAAAAGATATGGAAAAAACACTGAATGAGACTGGAGAAGGACTAACAGAATTAAAAGCAATAACAGAGAAAATGCAATACAAGACGGGAGGAAAGACAAGAAGGTAGCACAGCAAGGAGGCAAAAGACGAAAAGTGGCAATAGTGTGTAGTCATAAGTTGCAGTAGTTTTAGTCACTAATTTTTAGCTGTGAGATAGAATAATTTAAGGGAGTGCAATACAATAGAGTAGATAAGAGGGGAGTTAGATATATAAGGAGCAAAATAAGTGTAAGAAATGTAAAATCGAAAGTTTGTACAAAGCCGAAAGGCACGGACTAAAATAAATAATAATAATAATAATAATAATAATAATAATAATAATACTAGTGCATGCGAGAATACCGACTCATAACCATGCCTTGCATAACATTATGACATTTACCCACAGACTGCAAATAATCCACTGCTGTGATGAATTATTAGCATGTATAACCAGTCTGCACCAATTATGGTGTACACAACAATAGCTGCTCCACAAAATAATTGTAAGTATATATAGAAAAAATAGTCATCATCGTTAAAAAATATGTAATTAACTCTTAGTAGTTGTTGGCGTGTTCGAGTTCCGTTTATTGGATGGATAATATCAAGAATGGGAGAAATTAGTGGCACCAGCAAAAATAATCCCATAAAAGCTACTAAAGTGTCTGAAAATTAGTATAGTTGATTTTTTACGTGTAAATAATTCTATGTCTCTGTCAGGGAGAACTTTTTTTTGTTAAACGTTAGAAATATTGAAAATCATGATGAGAATTGGGATATCTTTACTTACTACGATAAAATAGCGCCATTCTGTTGCCTTGCATGACGGTTTCCTCTAGAACGTGCAGTTCGTCGTTTAATTTCAGCTCCTGCCATTGTTTTGCCACAAGTTGGAACAACTTGTCAAACTAGAAAAAAATAAGTTTTTATGCCTCTCGGTTGAGGATTTCTTCAAATAAAAAGAAATTAGCGCACATTTCGCCTGTTGAAATGCATATTTAATATTTTAACAGCGCTGATGGAAGATGCAATAAAATGTGGCAGACACTCGATGACTCCATCCATGTCCTTGTTATGCAACGACGCAAATAACTCTATTGTCTATCGATTGCAAGTTCCAATTGTTTAATGATATTACCTGATTATTAGCTTTATTACGTAGCATTCACTCAATCCAGTTTCCTCATTATATCCTTTCTACTTTTCTATATAATGATTGGCGTGTTTTTCTTACCGTTGGGATTGTGATGCTTGCGATACTAGTCACCACTATTATTACAATTATATTTCTAATGCTATTTTTATGACGCGGATCTTGCCCTAAAAGTTGGATGTATCGTTCGAGTTTATTATAGTAAGGCACGTGAAATATTTCGGGGTCCCCGATTTTCTGAAACACTGAATACTCCAAACTTACGTTAATTATACGAGTTATATTAAATATCATAAAAATAACATTAACGTATTGTTAATATCACAGGACGCTGCGGATTTTTATACATTTATGGGAAAATGTCAAGGAAAATAGATGCACAGAATGCATATCATATGCAAAATACATAAAACATTCGAAGTATAATATTATTTATAATATGTAACAGGTAAAAAATTGTTCTGTCTGGTTGCGGGATTTTCAATTACATTCGTACAAATATAGGTGTGCATAAATATCCGCAGTGTAATCGTTAGTTTAAAAAGAACTAAATATTTTAGTTTTAGTGTAAATCTCTTTTCCTTACTAGCTATAACTTTTGGTTTTAAACGCCGATGATCTTAACTCGTGCAATTGCTTTAAGCGAAATCTCGTGTAACAAGTAGCGTACGGAGTATGAGTTCCCTTCTCAGGATCATAAAGATCAATACGGTACGTACGTATATAATTTTACTCGACGTTTGACATTACTGGACATTTACAATTTTCCCACTAATTGTTAATGTGAACTTTTTCGATTTGCATACAAATATCAACTATGGTATAATTTTTAATCTGTGACATCATACTTGGTGAGAAAATTATGGTTTCCGAGGTCTACTATAACCTGTCAAAACTGTGTTCTGCAATGTATGCAACATCTGTCATTGTAGCTAGTCTCTTAAATATTGATATCGTGTCGTACAGTGTCCCAGTTATATATTGTAAATGTCGAGAGTGACATTGATCCTGAAAGGCATTATTCTTTGTATGAATAGTGTACTATAGTGGTAATACTACTTCCTCTGATATTCGATTGAAGATTCTCTACCGATAAGCTTATCACTGTTCACAACACGCGAATATTGTAACAATAGGATTGTGTTATCTTTATACTATCACCAATTTCATGTACCTAAAGTCGTATAATTATGCTTGAAGTAAAGTGGAAAGTGAATTCTGTGAAATAGTACGGAATGTGTGTTATTTAGGTATGATTTCTATACTAAAATATTAACACTGTATCTGAGGGATGTTTTTATATCTTTATTCGCCAAAGTCATCCAATTTGTTCAGTATTACATGTCAGCTATCTGTTATATTAGTTGTATGCTTGGTAAAGTTGTGTATAATATACAGTGGATGATATCACATTTGACTAGTAATGCAGGTTTAGTCCTTCAGAGACATCAACATTGTAATGTAGGACATGCAAGTTTTGAAAGTGTGAAAATTAAAATATTCGTAAATAGAAGATAATATACTGTATATAAATATAGTAGTATGTAAAAGTTCCCAGACAGGTAGGTTTTCCATCTTATATTGTAAAAGTCGTATTTGATAGAATTTTATCTAATATGTAATATGTAATATTAATAAAGAGCACAATAAATAAAAGGAAACAGTGGAACTAATAATAATTGTTTTATCGTTATAGTACAGTAATACTACGTAAGATTCTTTAAAATATCGCGTGTGTTATATCACATGAAAAATCAGAAATTTTTGTGCACTACTGTACGTATATATAATAGTGCTAGACTGATACATACTATTCCGAAGTTTTCTATATTCATTTCGTACAATCCACCTGCCGTCAATGAACAAAATCTTTTGCATCTTATTTGCATCACGTATAGTACTTTTTGAATCTGCACGGGTGTTCCGTACCATGTGGAGCTGTAGCTATTTTGATACGAGTAATTAATTTTGTTGTAACTAATGTAGTCTATATGAATACTTTTTAAACACATACATATTATCTGCTAAATCAGAGCAATGATCCAGGAGAACCTGGCCAGGTAAGCTGAGTAGAAACAAATGAAATTGACTAGCCCCACAAAATACAGCACTTCGCATTGCTTCCTCCGGTCTATCTAAGTTTATTACTATCTGAAATATGAAGTAAAACAATTATTTACATAGAATTATTTTCAGTTTGTATTTGTTATCATGTCCAAGACTATACTTTACTTGGACAGTTGTCACGCTTATTCCCAACATATTCAATCCAACCTGAATTAAGTAACTACCTTGACTGCTTCCGTTCAATATATTGTAAAATCTTTAAAATTAATGAAAATGAATGTTAGCAACATTTCGTAATTTTTTAATTATTTTAATAAATACAGACCGTATGGCTTCATTGTGCATTATCGAGCAATTCCGGATCTTTTCATACGTGTAATTCTTAGAAACAGATTCACCGGTAAAGTTGTTTGCATTCACAGTTGCTTTTTGGACTCGGTGTCTACGGTTATGATAACAAATAAGGAGCGTGTGTGTACGTGTTATAAATGTAGTGATTGCAATATTTACAAGTGCATGCGAGAATGGCGACCAATAACCAAATCTTGCATCATATTATGATATTTATTCACAGACTGCAAATAATCCACTGGCGTGATGAATTATTAGCATGTATAACCAGTCTGCACTAATTATGGTGAACACAACAACAGCTGCTGCACAAAATAATTGCAAGTATATGTAGAAAAAATAATCACCACTGTTAAAAAATATGTAATTAACTCTTAGTAGTTGTTGGCGTGTTCGAGTCCCGTTTATTGGATGAACAATATCGAGAATGGGGACAATTAGTGGCACCAGCAAAAACAATTCCATAAAAGATACTAAAGTGTCTGAAAATTAGTACAATCGATTATTTACGCGTAAATAATTCTACGTGTATGTTAGGGAGATTTTTTTTTGTTAAACGTTAGAAATATTGAAAATCATGATGAGAATTGGGATATCTTTACTTACTATGGTAAAATTGCGCCATCCTGTTGCCTTGCATGACGGTTTCCTCTAGAACGTGCAGTTCGTCGTTTAATTTCAGCTCCTGCCATTGTTTAGCCACAAGTTGGAACAATTTGTCAAACTAGACAAAAATAAGTTTTTATGCCTCTTGCATCGTTCAGGATCTTTTTATATAAAAATAAATTAGCGCACACTTCGCCTGTTGAAATGCATATTTAATATTTTAACAGCGCTGATGACAGATGCGATAAAATGTGGCAAACACTCGATGACTCCATCCATATCCTTGTTATGCAATGACGCAAATAACTCTATTGTCTATCGATTGCAAGTTCCAATTGTTTAATGATATTAGCTGATTATTAGCTTTATTACGTAGCATTCACACAAATCAGTTTCCGCACATTATCCTCGTTAATTTTTCTACATAATGATTTATGTGTTTTGCTTACCGTTGGGAAAATAATGCTTGCGATATTAATCACCACTATCATTACAATAATATTTCTAGTGCTACTTTTATGACGCGGATCTTGCCCCAAAAGTTGGATGTATCGTTCGAGTTTACAGTAGTAAGGAACGTGAAATATTTCAGAGCCTTCGGTTATCTGAAGCACTGAATACTCCAAGCTCACATTAATTACATATTCGCGTTATATTAAAGACGATAGAAATAACGACAACATAACATTAATTTCACTAGCCACTGCGAATTTTTATGCATTTATGGAAAATTTTAAGGGAAAGGGATGCAAAAAATGTATATTATATGCAAAAATGTATAAAATAATCAATATATAATATTGTTTATAATATGTAACAGCTAAACACATTTTTTGCCTGGGTCCGATTTTTTCAATTATGTTCATAGAGATATAGGTTTGCATAAACACCCGCAGTGTTATCATTAGTTTAAGAAGAACTAAATATTATTTATAGTTGTAGTGTAAATGTCTTTTTGTTACTGGCTATAGCTCGAGATTTTTAACGCTGGTGTTTTTAACTGTTACGAGTACTTTAGGAGAAATCGCGTATTTAACAAGTGTCGTATGGAGTACAAGTTCCCATCTGATGATCGTGGAAATCAATATGGTTCATATGTAGTTGTACCAGGCGTTAGATGTTACTGAAAATGTATAATTTTGGTCATTATATATTATACTGATTTAGTTTCTTGTCGAACAGCTGTGCAATTTGGTATCATTTTAAATTTATTACATCCTCATGGTTAAGAGAATTATGATTTTCTGATGTTCTTCTAGCTCCCACCAAAATATTCTGCGGAACTTGAAAAGCTTATTATTATGTATAGTTATCCTGAAATATTGATACCGTCTCGTACGACATGCCAGTTAAATTTTAATGGTAAATGCTAGCAGAGTTTTCGAAACTGTGACATTGATCTTGAAGGACGATGTTCTTTTTATGCACAGTGTATTCTAGTCTCTAATACTTTAGCATTACTTCTTCGGACTTCTAATTGAGCATTCTTAACTGAGAAGGTTGTCACTGGTTGTCACTGTTTGTCACACACGAATATTGGAACAATGGATCTATGTTATCGTTAGACTTACCATTGCCGGCATCAATTTCATTCTTCTAAAATTGCGAAATTGTTTTTGAAGTAATATAAATGAAATTCATTAAAATGGCAGTGAATGTGTGTTATGTGTGTTATTCAGGTATGATTTATGTGCTAAAATATCAACACCGTATAAGAGGGGTGATTTTTATATCTTTATTCGCCAATGTCATCCAATATGTCCAGTATTACATGTCAGCTATTTATTATACTAGTTGCATGTTTGGTAAAACTGTGTATAACATATAGTGGATGAGATTACATTCGACAGGTAATGCATATTCAACCATTCAGGGACATCAACATTGTAATATAGGATATGCACGTTTTGAAGGTCTGAAGATTAAAATATTCGTAAATAGTAGTTAATATATTAAATATATTGATTTGGAAAAGTTTTCAGCCAGAAATTTTATCTAATTTTTAATATGGGTACATAATAGATTATTGGAAACAGTAGAACAAATGATAATTGCTTTGTGGTTATAGTATAAATCTAATATATAGTACATATTTAGTAAGGTTTCTTAAAACATCGCTTTTGCGATATATAATGAAAAACCAGAAATTTTTATACACCACTATACGTACATACATATAATATTGTAAAATTTATACATACTATTCCGAAGTTTTCTATATTCATTTCATATAATCCACCTGCCGTCAATGAACAAAACCTTCTGCATCTTATTTGCATCACATATAGTACTTTTTGAATCTGCACGGGTGCCTTGTACCACTTGGAGCTGTAACTATTTTGATACGAGCATTTAATTTTATTCGAGCCTCTGATTAATATATATAATTTATATGAATACTTTCTAAACACATACATATTATCTGCTAAATCAGAGCAATGATCCAAAAGTACCTGGCCAGGTAAGCTAAGTAGAAACAAATGAAATTGACAAGCGCCACAAAATACGGCACTTCGTATTGCTTCTTCTGGTCTGTTCAACTTTACCACGGTCTGAAAAATAAAATGAGAAATTTAATTACCGAGCTCTATTTTAATTTGTATCCGTTATCAATGTCAAGATTGTTCTTTACTTGAACTGCTGCTGTGCTAATACTCAATATATTCAATCCAACCTGAATTAAATAACTACCTTGGCTGCTTTCGTTCAATATATCGTAAAACCTTTATAATTAACGAAGATCTATATTAGTCACGTTTCATAATTTTGTAATTATTTTGCCGACTTTTATTAAGCTTTGTTGTTAATTAATGTATACATACTGTATGGCTTCCTTATGCATCATCACGCAATTTCGAAACTTTTCATACGTCGCATTCTCAAAAATATTTTCACAAGTAATGTAGTTTGGATCCGCAGTTGCCTTTTGAATTTGATATCTGTTGTTAAGAAAACAAATAATGAAAACGTGTGTACTTAAAAAAACTATAGTTATTATAATATTTACTAGTACATGCGAGAATGGCGACAAATAACCAAATCTTGTATAACATCATGACATTTACCCACAAACTGCAAATAATCCACTACTGTGATGAATTATTAACATGTATAACCAATCAGCACCTATTATGGTGAACACTACAACGACAGAGCTCCAAAATAATTGTAAATATATGTAAAAGAAATAGTCGTCATCGTTAAAAAATATGTAATTAACTCTTAGCAGTTGTTGGCGTGTTCGAGTTTCGTTTATTGGATGGACAATATCAAGCATTGGAGAAATTAGTGGCACCAGCAAGAACAATACCATAAAAGATACTAAAGTGTCTGAAAGTTAGGACAGTTGATTCTTTACGTATAAATAATTATATGTATATGTCAGGGAGGATCGTTTACTTTAAACATTAAAAATATTGGAAATCGTGTTGAGAATTTAAATTCTTTACTTACTACGATAAAAGTGCGCCATTCTGTTGCCTTGTATGACGACTTTCTCTAGAACGTGCAATTCGTTGTTTAATTTCAGTTGCTCCCATTGTTTTGCCACAAGTTGGAACAGTTTACTGAACTAGAGAAAAATAATTTTTTATGCCACTTGTATAGTTCAAAATATTCTTATAAAAGAGAATATTTGCGCACATTTCGCTTGTTGAAATGCATATTTAATACTTTAACAGCGCTGATGGAAGATGCAACAAAATGTGGCAAACACTCGATGACTCCATCCATGTCCTTGTTATGCAACGACGCAAATAACTCTATTGTCTAACGATTGCAAGTTCCAATTGTTTAATAACATTACCTGATTATTAGCTTTATTACGTAGCATTCACTCAATTCAGTTTCCTCATTTTATGCTTCCTACTTTTCTATATAATGACTGACGTGTTTTCTTACCGTTGGGATAGTGATGCTTGCGATACTAGTCACCACTATTATTACAATCATATTTCTAGTGCTATTTTTATGACGCGGATCTTGCCCCAAAAGTTGG
>CM026189.1:10078956-10144208 GCA_014825925.1 Bombus breviceps
TAACGTATAACGCTATGTAATGCTACTTTATAACGTGTAACGTTATATAGTGATACGTTATAACGTATAACGCTACGTAATGCTACTTTATAACGTATAACATTATGTAGTGATACGTTATAACGTATAACGCTATGTAATGCTACTTTATAACGTATAACGTTATGTAGTGATACGTTATAACGTATAACGCTATGTAGTGCTACGATATACCGTATAACGTTATGTATTGGTACGTTATTACGTATTACGCTACGTAATGCTACTTTATAACATATAACGTTATGTAGTGATACGTTACAACGTATAACGTTATGTAGTGATACGTTATAACGTATAACGCTACGTAATGCTACTTTATAACGTATAACGTTATATAGTGATACTTTATAACGTATAACGCTATGTAATGCTACTTTATAACGTATAACGTTATGTAGTGATACGTTATAACGTATAACGCTATGTAATGCTACTTTATAACGTATAACGTTATGTAGTGATACGTTATAACGTATAACTCTATGTAGTGCTACGATATACCGTATAACGTTATGTATTGGTACGTTATTACGTATAACACTATGTAATGCTACTTTATAACGTATAACGTTATGTAGTAATAAGTTATAACGTATAACTTTATGTAGTGATACGTTATAACGTATAACGTTATGTAGTGATACGTTATAACTTATAACGCTATGTAATGCTACTTTATAACGTATATCTTTATGTAGTAATACGTTATTACGTATAACGTTATGTAGTGATACGTTATAACGTATAACGCTATGTAGTGCTACGATATACCGTATAACGTTATGTATTGGTACGTTATTACGTATAACGCTATGTAATGCTACTTTATAGCGTATAACGTTATATAGTGATACGTTATAACGTTTTATAATATAAGGTAATATGGTATATGTAGTACTATATAATGTACCCCTCGTCAGTTGTGAAAGCGATGTTGAGGTGACAACAAGAGTTCCTCGCATTCCGCTCATATTGCGAAGGCGCATTGCTCGTAAAGGAGCGATCAGAGCGGGAGAGGCTTTTAGAACATTTCACCCTTGCAGGGTTCCGAGCCGTAGGACGCCCCTACGCCGTTGTCACGTCGATTCGAAGTTATTTAACGTTCCACAAGTAAGGTGAAATATTGGTACTTTAGTTATGACAAGAAATTTTATGACAAACTGACAGAGTAACGATACAGAACAGAGTAGACTGAACTAGACTATCGAGTACTGGCTTGGGAGAGCTCTTATATTAAGGATTTGGCTCTTGTGGAGGGATTATCGCTGGACATAGTTATGTGAGAGCCGGCTATTCAGTCACTAACTAAAATTTTGTTATTATTTCGATAGCTGTGGTATGCAGGATGTTTCGTCTGCTTGATTACTATTCTCAAGAGGGTGGTCCTCTTGAGCGTGTGACACCGTCCTCGGTGTTCATAGAGGAGGATCTGGACCTCCTCAGACTTGCACGACGGCCCAGATAGATAGTGTTGAGAGGGGTGGTCCCTCCCAATGCCCGAACTAACCAAGGGACGACTCCCTCAGACAGGCGAAGACGCAGGAGTGCTCCGGCAGTAATTCGAAAGAGGTCCTGGGGCATCCCAGTTGAGCGTCAGGCAGTCCATCGTGGGGTTTTAGTCGATATAGTCCGACACTACCGTGCCGCTTCCAAGAACAGGAGGTGTCCATGAAGATTTCCCCACGTATAAAAAGAAGTACTATATAATGCAATACATTATAACATAATAGAATATAACGGTATATAGTATAACGTAATGCAACATAATGTAATTTAATATAACTTGTTATGATATAATATAGCGAAATATAATATAACGTGATAGAATGTAACGTGATATAATATAACGTAATATAATGTAATATTATGCAATACAAGGTAATAAAATATGATATAAGGGAAAATAACATTATATAGTATAACGTAATACAATATAATGTAATACGACATGCGGAAATGCCGCACGAAGACTTTTCCCACATCATGTTTACGCATGTGTTATTGAGAATTTAAATGCGATAGATAGGGGATCCTGACAAGCCACGTATTCTTGCGAACTTTGTATCCTTGCATTTGCTATTTATGGTTTTATGACAACTCCATTTTCCTTTTTATAATTTTGTCCAACTCTGCAATTTTTCGTATGAAAGTGTATTAATTAGTATGTTTAATTTGAATTTTTCATATCAATTTTTATTTTGCTGTTTTATTCACCTTTTTGCTTCATATAGACCTTGATATTGTGTTTATACTTTTGTAATAAATTAATAACTTACAAATACAGTATATAAGTATAATGTACGAATATACTATGAAAATATCATAAAGAATTGTTTGCTTCATTGGAAATATTAAAATTATTTTTTCTATATTGTATAATTTATATAATTTAAATCCACGAAAATAAATTGTAAAAGAAATGTACCACTGATTTAAAAGTGATTCCAAATTAGAATCATTTTAATGTGATTTAAAAAATGAAATTAATATTAAGTAATTAAAAATTATATAATATTATAAAAATCTTTGAAGTATGTATTTGAGATTTCCTAAATTATAATTTCTTTAGGAATAAAGACCACTTTATCCAACGAGATGTAATTTTTCAATACATGTCTTACTTGCAGAATTGCATAAACGTCTATAACGTTTTATAGATTATGGTTTAATCTCGTAGTAGACATTATTTTTAATCGCAATACGCAATAGGTTATTGTACGCAAAACTAGGTTTATTACAACATTTTTCTGCGTCGTTCTAACTTATTTGTGACGTAATTTATGGTTAAATAGATAAAACTCGATCACTGACCAAAAATTTTTGTTAATTTTGTATACTTTTATCAAAAACCATTGTTTAAAGCATGTGCTATTTTATTATGTTAATACATATTTCATGAATGTTAGTTATAATAAAAATAAAAAATTTTGTTATTAGAAGTATATATTGCTCTCTTTCCTTCTTAAATTAAAACAATATATCGTTATATTACCTAAGAACATTTTCTCTATCTTAAATATAAATTCAATTTAATTTGTAATTAAATGTAAATTGAGTCACGTATTACCATATACATAACGAATTATGTATTAAGCGATTAAGTTATTCACTTTAAATTTCGCTTCTACATGAAACAAAAAGATTGCATTAAGCTAATATATTTCAAGGCAAAAGAAATAAGATATAATGATATATTAATTATGATTAAAGAATTATATAGAATAAAAACGTTAAAATTCCATTGTTCTATATACTCATACAATTTTAGAAAGAAAATTAAAATATTTGTGGAATTTTTAAATATTAAACTTCTACTTGACCTATGGAAGGTAATAATCCTATGTACTGACAATATTCATTTTAAATTTTGTTTTCCCATGAAGCAGATTTTATTCCACTATACTGAAATATTTCATAGGGAAGGGATATGATGATATATTAAATACCATTACAAATAGAATTATACAAATTTTAGAAGGAACATTCCAAAATAATGTAATTATCAACATTTTGGTAACTTTCTAGTAACTTTTGGAACACGGATAAGGAAGCTCCTGCACCTGCGCCAGTGCACGATTTAATCTGTATTTTTTTTTTTTATCACGGTGTATACGACCATTGTCTGTATTGTATTTTGCGACGGTGATATTGTTGACATGGTTCGCTTTTTTTCACAGTTTATACGAGCAAGTTTATCAAATATGAAATTAAATACGTAATATTCATCATCACGTGATCACAATCACAATTCAAGATGATATGGACCGGCATTCTGTATATTCCAGCTATAATCGCACTTTTCTATTGGAATAATTTATTATGGTGCTACTTTTTTGGTTTACTAACCATATCTTGCTTCTTCTTGGGATGTTTGATTGTCATATTCATCAACATTGCTCTTTCTCTGAAACATCACACTACTGCAACAACTTCGAAAACAATTGCAGAAATGGATGCCTTTCATAATCTGTTGATGGTTTGTTTTATATTATTAACATCAAATTTTTCATAACGATAATTATTGAACATACATGATATTTCATTTTTATAATTAAAAAATGTTAAATTTCAATTTTTAATGATAGAGAAAAAACATTCATAATCTACGTATTGTGAAAATAAAACTTCTTTGTCAAATTAATTTTGATATCAATATCAAAAGATCAAGAAATTATTGATAAAGATAATAAACAATAGAAAAAATTGTATACTATCTCTGTTTGTTTCTCGTCAAAATGTTATTTCATTTTCATTATCATTTTGTAATTTTATAGATTGTAGATTTTGTGTAGCTTTAATCTTTTTTCATTATCATTTTGTAATTTTATAGTTTGTAGATTTTCTGTAGCTTTAATCTTTTTATGTATATGTTTTACTTCAGTCAGAGGCTTATGACAACTAGTCTATATTTTATGTAATAGATTTTATTAGAGTTCATACCCCATATTTTATATTTTTTTATTCTATCAAAATAGTTCTCTTATAGTTTGTAAATTTTTGTATCTTTTATCTATGTATATTGTATTATAAAAATATTTTTTATTATACTAAGACTTATATTTATACAAATATAAATATAGATATATTTAAAAATATCTGATTATTTTCACTTCAATGTTCATCAATTTTTTAATTGAATTTTAAAATATTATTTAAACATTATTAACTTAAATATATAAATACATTGTAAATATATTAATTACTTAAAAAATTATTGATTATTTCAGAAAGGGTATGTAGCTAAAACTGAAAATACTAAGAAACATGTCAGATATCCATTGGTTTTTACTCGTATGGTGGATGGAGCTTTGCAGAATTTATTGGACTTAATTTTTCAAGACTTTGTTGGTCTTTGGCTAAACGAATTGGCTTTTAATTCTGAACAAATAATTGACAATATGAAGCAAGACATATGGGGTGCAATTCAAACTCTTCATGATCGTTTATCAAAAGTAGATCATACAAAACTAGTTGTTTGTAGTATAGTAAATAAAATAACATTCCATTTTGAAAAAATTAGACTTGCTCAAACAGCTTCGTGAGTTTAACTATATTTTTTAAATTATTATATATTATTTATTATATCAATTTTTTAAATCTTATACATATATAATATAGAAATTCTGCTTCGTTAAATAATTCTTTTTAAAAAGATTTTGTATTTTATATAGAACACAAGGTGAAGATCCAGTATTTATTTTATCTACACACTTAATGTCACCCACAGCTGAACTGGACTATTTGAAGAAGATCAGTGAATTGTATATCTTATTCTTCTTGCCACCTTGTTATTCTCTTGCTCCAATGAAATATTTATTGAGAGAAATTCTTACATGCAAAAGTAAGTGTATGGAACCATTATTTAATTATGGACATATACATAATATATATTTGATCTACATTTTATGACATTTTATCTTCTTTATTCCTTCAGTACTAAAACCAGCAATAGATTTAATAACAAATCCAGACTATATCAATCAGAAAATTTTATCATATATTGATCAACAACAACTTGCAGAAGCAATGCACAGAAAAACTTATGAGTATGCTGAATCATTTGAGGACTTCATTCGTATGATTAAAAGCTCTAAAGATCTAGAGGTTTTAAAGCATATCAGATATAATATTGTTACTGAAATTATGCAAGCTACAACAATACAAAATATTAAAAGAGCGCAAGGTTTAGATCCAGATACTAATGCATTTGGAAAATCTGATGCCATTCAAGCTCGAAAATTGACGAGGTATATCAGTCAACTAACATATGCTAAAAATACATGTGAATGTCACATGCAATCATTAGGATGGAATGGATATCCTGTTCAGGTTATAAAATCACTTTTGTTTAATAAACAATAGTAACAATTATATTTAAGGACAATATTTTATAGGCTAGTGATGTTACTGATGCAGCAGTGGTTACAGAGGAAAGAATTTTGCCATTGCAATATATTTTAGACAATGTGATAGGTAGACGATACCTTTCTCAATTTCTCGAACAAGTTGCCAGTCAGGATTTGATTGGATATTGGGCAGCTGTACAAGAATTACGCAATGCAGATAAATCTAATTGGCATCAATTGGGAGCTGAAATCTTTTACACTTATATAATATCTCCAACTGCTGAAATAAAAGTTGATAGAGCTATTCGTAAGAAAATGGAAAGCTTTTTGCTAGGTGATATAGGGCCAAATGTATTTTACGAAGTTCAAGATAATGTTGTTAAAATTTTGGAAGAAAAGTATTATCCTTCTTTTATGGTTAGTGATCAATATAAAAATATGCAAGAAGCATTGCTTAATGAAAGAGTAGATGGTTAGTGTAAAAATTTCATTATAAAAATATAATTATATTAAAAATCAAATCAGTCATCATTAATGTAAAAGTAATTTTTAGACTTAGTGGAGGACCGACATATGGGAAATGGAACATTATCAGAAAATATATCTTTATTCGTTGGAGAACATTCAAACTATGCTCGCAGTAAATTGGACCAACTACAAGAAAAACTAAATAATAAAATGCAAGCTTTACAAGCATTAAAATCTTCGTTAAAACCAGAAAGTAAGGTTTTAAATTTTTTGGCCAAAGAAGTTGAATGGTTACAAAGTGAGAAAAAGCAATTAGAAGCACATTTAACTCATACAGAAATGTGGGCAGAACATTTGGGTCATTGGAGAGCAGAAGTGCAAAGTGCAGAAGTAAAAACAAAATTCAAGCTGTTATAATCTAAATAGAAGATGTTTTTCGTTATTCAGTTTTAACTAAAAAAAATAATTGTTAAACAGGTACCAGATAATGGGGAATCTCCACAGTTTGTTTTAGTTGTTCATATGACAGAAGGTGAAGACAACACTGAAAGTATATATAGTGGTTGGGTCGTACTAAGAAAATTACAAGATTTTCAAGATCTTCACAGAAAACTTCGCCAATTGTGTTCTAATGTGAAAAATTTAGATTTACCTTCGCAACCTTTAAAGTTTTTTGGAAAGTCTGATAAAAATACTTTGGACAAAGCTAAAATGCAAATACAAAAATATTTAAATGTAAATTTCTTAAATGTTATTAATGTAGTAAAGCATTGTTTAGATAATCGTCTTAACTGTTAACGTTCTTAGTTTGTTTTAGAAGATGAAAAATTGAATCAGAGCGAGGCTTTATATACATTCCTTAGTCCAAGTTCAGAACATTTGAAATATGCTCCTCCTTCTCCTAAAAAATCTCGGTTCTCTTTATCGACATTATTTAAAACGTAGGTAGCTATATTATCTGAGACGCATAGAACCAAAGAGATGCAAGTGACATTTTTCTGATATAAAGGAAATCGAGTTTGAAATTCAAATGTGTTACAAAAATTCCACATGAAGCCTCTATAAAAATTACGTTATATTTAATTCTTAACATCAGGATCGTATGCACAAATTTCCAACAAATTTCATCTTTTAACTTACGAGTTATTGAATATATGGGAAATAATATTATTTATTTAGTAGTCTAGATACTTTTATACAACGTTGGATCACTTAAATTGTTCACAACATTACATTTAACGATTTACCTAACTATTTCTTTTTTTAAGTAAAAAATTTGAAAAATGTCACTTGCATTCCTTTAGTTCGAAATTCATTTGATAATAACTGTATATTTGTTATAAAAGTTTAATTTCTTTAAATTACAACTTATTTTAGATCTAACAACAACAGTGAATTGCGTGATAAGGAAGAGGAAGAAGATTATTCGTTGCTATTGGATGATACAGATAGTGGTCGATCAGCCACGGATGGAATTTTTAATGTTAATAAAGATGCAATAGCAGAACCTCTTTATACACTTTTAGGTGAAATTTTCGATCTACGAGGAGTATTTCGATGGCTTCGACGGTCGTTAATTACCTTCGTTCAAATTACCTATGGTCGAACTATAAACAGGTTTGTTTTTAGTTTTAAACGTAAACACATTGAACAAAAGGGTAATACATTACAGAGCTAATTAAACTTATAGATGAAAGAGTTTTCTTCACTTCAAAAATTTCATCAGGCTACAACACAACCAAATTTTATTTATTTTGCTTTAATGGTTCTTGTCATATCTTAATCAAATTCAAATCTTATATTTAAATCTATCCTTGATTAAAATGGTTATTGTGGTACATTATTAGGTCAGAAGGCGGTGTTGTTATTAGAATTGTCCTTTGATCAACATTTTAAGGTTGAAATAAAATATCAGTATCCCTTGCATTCAGTGTGCACCATGTAAAATTAAAAAATATTCCTTTTATAATGAAGGCATAAAGTATAGTATAATAAATATAATTATCAGGCAAATCAGAGATACTATTGCATGGGTATTCTCAGAGCCAATGCTCCATTACTATATACAATTGTTTACGAAATCATGGTGGCCAAATGGTCATTTAGTTTTTGAAGCAACTCTTCGTACAGATGAAGAAAAACTAAAAACGAGAGGCGAAGCACGAAGACAGTTCTTAAATAACATTCCTGATGTCTTAACAAATTTAGTAGGAGCACAAAGTGCACAACGTGGTGCAATAAAAATATTTGATTCTTTACAGAATGTGAATTTAAATAAACAATTATTTTATGTAAGTTATTCTCAAGTCTCAAAAAAGACAAGCTATGTCATGTTAATTATATTCTATTCACTTTTTTTACTTACAGGATATCTTTGAAGTTCTAATGTACGAAGTATTTCCGGAATTTAAACGAAAACAATAAACTTTGCTTAAAATTATAATTTTTTTATATTATTTAACTAATTATTGTATTTTACATCATTATACAAAGAAGAATTATGTACATTAGGTATACGTTTTATTTAAGTCGAATAAGTATTTTATTTTTATGAAGTGATATGGTATATGTAAGCGTCAATAAAGTATTAAAAATCTTTATAGTAAGAAAAAATACTTTGAACTTTTGATCTTTATCTTGAAATTAAATAGTACCACAAACAAGATTTATATTACGTAGAAATAATATAAATTATTTTTTAATAATTATAATCTGTAAAACATTGCATCTGTATAAGATGAAACTCATTATTTGCAATGGTCTTCAATATGATTTATCAAAATCTCAACTTTTTGTTTGTTCAAATGTTTAATTCTGATAATATAAAATTTATAAAATATTAATAAACTGTACAAATTGATACTGAAATATATAAATATTTACATAGGGTTTTGAATAGTGGCTATTGCAAAACAGATTGATTATACTTTACAAATCAATATAATATACATATTTATTCATATATCTTTATTTCAGCATATTTTAAATATCTTTATAGAATGTATACACAATGTAAACAATTTTTTATATATAATTTTCTTCCATGCATTAAAAAATTTCGAGCATAATTTCATGAACCCGATCCATGTATATCTTAAACGTAAATTGATTCTTTTATAATAAAGTCATTTCATAAGTCATGCCATTTCTATATTTGCCATTTGAGATTCTTTTAAATACATTGATATATTTTACGGAAATATATATAGTAATTTAACTAGCTCCACAAAAAATATATACTTCAATAATATGTACAATTCAAAATCTCAAATATGATCAATTTTTCCCAAATTCAAATAATAAAAAAAGCAAGAAAGGTAAGAAAGTAAAGAACAAATATTGCAGGGAAGTTAAATTTTGCAGCAATTAATTACAATTAAGTACCTAATATTTAAAGTATTAACTTAAAGAGAATTGATAAAGAAACAGCAAGAAACTATATTTATTATATTATTTTTATACAATAGTAGTAATAACTTCACTTTGATAGATTAACTTTTCCCTTAAAAAAAATTAAAATTTGATATCTTTTATTAGCTGAACTATCGCTAGAAATAATTTTCGCATAAAAGGAATAGTTAATTTCAATAATTCACTTAGATTAGAAACAATCTTGAGATACAAAAATTAGGAAATTAAACAGTAATTTTCTGCAATTTTTTAGATTTGCATATTTTAATGTAAATCTTAATCGGATAATATCTTCAATATAAAATTGTACAGTTAATAAAAAGATAACTATAACTGAAATAAATAATACAGCTTCTTTTTAACAAAACGAAAAATAATTTATAAAATAAACAAGTGAAATGTAAATTCATATACAACATAATATACCATAAATTGAAAAATCAAAAGAAAAAGAAAAATGAGCTATTGCTTTTTAATTTCCTAAGTACAAAAATGACATTACTTATGTGATGACTTAACATTCAAATAGAGAATGCAGTGATTTGTGTAATTATTAAAAATATAATCTAAATATATAGATTAATTAAATGTAGCTGGAAAAGGGACTAGTTTTTATATTAATTGATATTATTGTTCTATATGAGAATATTAATCATTCTCTTTCCATGAACTATAAATTGTTTATAAAGCATGTAATTATTTATCTTTATCACTACCATAAATTTTTAACTAAAACTTACATTAATGAATTGATAAATATATGCATATTTTGGTTATCAATCTTCATAGACAAATTAAAATACATGGATAAAAAGATATATAATATAAATATTTATTCGCAGAAGAAACAAAGATATATTGTTAAATATTAACATTATAAATACAAAGTCTGATAAAAAAAAAAGTGGCTCTATGAACATAAATGAATATATCTTAAAATCCTATTATAAATAACATTTGCATAACAATATATATAATAGAAATGAAAAAATTTATATCAAAATGTACACAGCATTCTAAACTTTGCAATATAATATGAATATATGTAATATTATAATGACATTTGATTTTTCATTTGGGAAAGACGTTGCACATGATACAATGCAAAATATTTTCAGATTTATCTGTCATATTAATATACCAAGAACATTAGAACTTATTAAAAGCATAAAAATTAAAATATTAATTGTCGTAAAATTTGTCATTAATATGAACAAAGTTTTTTAAAAATTTATTTGTAATCAATATATCATCAATGTATATCAATATATCAAAAATATAAAAACTAAAGCATTCATTAAGTACATGTTTCCCAATTTAATGAGGTCGAAGAGATTCAAAAATAAATTCCATAAACATTTTGTTACATATTAATAAACAGATATCCCAATTGAAAATTATGTGAACAGGATAATTAAATGAAAATATTTGTTTCAAAGAAATCGACATAAAATTAAAATAACTTCTATAACTAACATTTATGATATACAAGTATTTTTTATCAAACCTTGTATGTTATATGGAAAGTAGAAATTGTTATAACGTAATGGTATAAAAGTAACAATATACCATAGCGTATTGATATTGAAGGAAAAAAGAACAAATTATTGGCATGTTATAAATATATATAAATATACAGTATCTAGTATTTAAACATGTAATATAAATACTGTTATGTCTTTAATGGCATCGACTAGAATTACTTTAAAAATATTATTAAAAATGACGAGAATTTTTATTACTCATGAAAATTGATGAAAATAATGTAATTCTGAATCTGTAAGAACTTTATCGATTATTATAACAATTTATAAAATTCTTTTTTTACAGAAATCGCGTGTAAATTAATAAATAATACCTTCATGTACATATAATGAATATGTCTTAATTTTACATGAAATTAAAGGATGTATTTCCCTTTAAATTGTATAGGACTTTTAAATGACACATGATATTGTTGACTAGTTGGATCCCTTTTTCTATTGCAAGAAGTATACACGTCACCAAAATGTATACCAATCTCCATTTACTTGGCAGTGAACTCGGGCCAATAATTTACATAATAACGATGTGTTAAACCTTCAAATAGCCTATCCAGCCACATTGGTAAACCATCCAAAAGATTGTCCTGGCATAAAACATTATTTCCACCCTGTAATATAAAAGTTTGTAAATACAAAAAACAGTTCAATTTTTAGAATATAAATAATACGAGAATTTTTTGAAAGAGAAATTGATTTTAATATCATATATTTTTAAATATTATATTATTATCGCAACTGTATTATATTAATTATCGCAACTCAACAATAGGAGATGTGAGATATAAAAAGCATACCTCTTCTTCAGAAGCATCAGATTCATTGGAACTATTAAAACCTATAAATGCACCAGCTTCTGCATCATCTGTTCTTCGAGTTAACTGCTTTGTCATTCGTTCTATTCTCTATACATGAAAATATCATACATGTATATAAAAATTATCATCTTTGTACATTTAATAAATACATGATTTAAAATATTGGGTTTGCAACTAAGTGATTTTGTCATTACCACTCAATGACAAAATCAGCAATCACTTAGTTGCCAACCCAATAGTTATATATACATATATAAAACATATATACCTTAGAACCTTTGCCTTTAGTACATTCTGGATGTTTAGCATGGTACATACAAAAATATTTACGATGCCCATTTAGAGACAATACAGTCCCAACACAATTCTTGGCATTTATGTTTAGTTCTTTTTGTTCCGGCAAGGTAAGAGATAACAGTTTTTTATACCACTCTAACCCTCTTTCGAGAGACAAATGTCCAAACATAAGAGTTTTATTTTTCCTGTAATAATACCAATTACTTTTTATTTTCATATTACAATTATAATATATTTTTATTAATATGTTGAATTTACCTATAAGGCCACACAGCTTTATGAAAAGCTGGTAATAATTTTAATCTACTTTGAACGTCGACTAATAATATAATGGTTCTACAACCTGGTTTTAATAGTCGAACTAAACCATTGTATTTCTCTGCCCGCAATTCGTGTAATCGCAATTGTGGCTGTGACGGCGTTGGTTTATTATTATCCTTACATTGAGCACGTTCAGCTTGAATACTTGCTTCCTCTAATTTTCTGTATGATTTTAAAAACCAATATAATCAAATGGATTTTATTTTCAATATTATTTTAAAGAATTCAAACTTATATAAAGATTCAAAACGGAATTTATATAAATTAAATATAGAATGAGAATGATGTTGAAATATAAAAAATTGAAATTTTGAATCTTCTAAACTAAGTAAAACATCATTTTAATGTGATGTTACTTACGCTAAATATGACATCCCATACCCCGCTGCACCAATTAACATTAAAGTAGCAATTACTGATACTAAAGGCAATATTTGCTCCTTAGTAAGACTATCAGAAATATAATCTACAGCTAATAATGCTTTTCCAATAAGTTTGTCTACAGTACCCTGTACAAAATTACATTTAAAATTAATTTTAAATTGTGATGTAAGGTAGAAAGTTAATCTTAATCTCTTTTGAGCAAAAACTAGAATGCATACCTGTGCATGTTCATCTGCTAGTTCTCCTACAACTGCGGCATATGGTAAAGCTTCCGATGCACGTAATAATCTTTGTATGGTTTGTTCTAAGTTGCGACGTGTTTCATTCCACTGAGTTTCATCTTGAGCAGCTTCAATCCAACCAGTAGGTAACCATTCATATTTCAAATGATTCGCGTCCCTTCTCCAAATAATGACAATATGTAATAAAGGCTCTAAAGGACTACCTTCTCCTGTTGATAATGCTGATACAAATTCTGGTTGTGTATCCTTAAATACGTACGTATATCGTACCCTTTCAGTACTGAAATTATTTCAGAAAATATTGTGTGTATAACTTTATAATTTATTGTCTATTAGTTAATACATTTGAAAGTTTAATTCGAAACTTTCTTCTCTAGTAATTTTGTATAAATTAAGTAATATAAATATCTATAATTTCAAATTTATTGAAGTAGTTAAATCACATAATGCATTATGTGCATATTAAATGAGTAAATATTGGTGAGTTGTAAGTCATAATAAATCATAATAAATAAATATTAATCAAATCATGCATGATAGAAAATAGTAAAATCATTACATAATAAATGCAATTTAACCTGTAATAAGAATGAAATATTTTAAAATTCACATATATTTGAAGCATTGTTACCTGTAAGATGATTCTAAAGCTGCTTGTCTAAATTTATGCCTAGCTAAATCATGAAGAGGACTATTTTGTTGTGATATTAAAACTGCACATAATCGTTTTTGAGGTCTTAACCACTCAGGTGGACAAACTGAGTCTAGCATTGCTTGATTTGAAAGTCTTGGTAGAGCAAGAAATTTATTATTTGAAATAACATTGTGCATTGTGTCACTTGATATATCTTTCATACTGACAGATGCCATAGGTTTCTCAGAATTTTCATTAAATAACAATAAAGTATCCAAGTCCACAGAAATTTTATATTTCATTACAATAAGTTCAGTATCTAGTTTTCCCGTCTACAAAGAAAATTACAATTAAAATAATTGAAAAATTAGATAATTCAATATGTGAAGTAAAAATAAAGTGTACCTGAACAAAACCAAATGCAACACGGTCTCTATAATAAAATGCAATGAATAGATATCGTAATCTCACAGATTCTTTCTTATCAAATATTAAAGCTCGAATTCGATTATCTATCCATCCTGAGAGGAAATTATCTACATTATTTTTATTTATGTTAGGTATTAATTTATATGGAAATTTGTTTCTTAAGAAGTCTGTAAAAGAAATAAACAATTTAATTCTATCACACTGCAAAGTAGAAATATGAAGTACATTATATCATACATACCAACAATCTTTTGGATACTAAAAAGAGATTCTTTATATACACTTGTACGGCCATCTATTGTAACAACAAGACATGGTAGCGAATGAATTCCTAGTTTCCTTGCTAAAGCAGACTCTTTTTCAGCATGTGCAGTTGCTAAACCAAGACCCAGTGGTTCTAACTCATTAATCAAACGTCGCCATGTTGGTTCTACTTGTAAACATGCAAAACACCAATCCGAATAAAACAATATCAGATAAGGTGTACGTAAAGTTTTTGGTACTATTACATTTTCAAATGATCTGCAAAAATCATTTGTATTTAAAATATTTATAATACAATAATACAAACAAACATAGTATTGATTTGCTCAGAAAGTTCATAGTGCTTTTGAAATTGGAATCTGGTTATAGAACATATAAAATAGCAAAATATATAATATTGGATTGAAATAAATATTTCTAGCTGAACATTAAATGTAGCAATTACTAAGAATACTTCTAATAAATGGCAAAATGTCATTATGAAAATATATAGATTGCTTAACATGTTCGTCGCCAAGCGTGATTCGGCTAAGTTTCCTGCAGGCCCCAAATCCGACCGCCGGTACGCAGAAAGTAAATAGAGCGACAAGCGGGAATTCATTGTTTATCGCCTTCGATTCATTGTACAGAAAAGATTATTTAGTTCTGAAATGGAGAAAGCAGTAAGCTTTCCAGCTAGATTTCCGAGGTATCTCATGGCAGATATCTCAAATCTTTCATTTAGTCGAGAAGCATACTTGTGAGACGTACATCAGTGACTTTTTCATTCTCAAAATGTTCAATAAACAGTGTGAAAATATATTTGAAAGTGAGGATAGTAGTGATTGACGGAGACTACAACTATTGTTCGAAATGCCCAAAATCACCCCAAATGTGTTTGGAATGTTTTAACAAATACCATGCAATATAGAATAATGTAATATATTATTCAGAATATAAATTAATAAAAAGTATGATATAATGTGTTTTTAATATTTTTATGTTGTATATCCTATATATAATATCGTATATTTAATTAACTCGAACAAGAAGAGCATCACTATACTTTGGTGACAGGGCCCCCATGGAATTATACCGGTCACATAGATATGTGCAACGTGGCGACGATCATGTTAATCAAATTTTAATTCTATTACCATGAAATCTTTTTAAATTTTGTTATTGCTTCCCAAACAATACAATACAACCCACGTATATATGTATTAGACACTTTTTAACAGAATGATACAAACCGATATGTGATGCTCATCTTATAGAAAAGTGAAATGTCTCGATTTTGATAATGAAATTTGAAGTTTCTGGCAAATAGTTCTTCCAGTGAATCAAAGACATTGTTAAAGTGACTATTGTCTCTTCGTTGCCTAGGAATACTTTCTTCTGTAATTCCATGATTATCAAATTTCCTTCTTCTTTCTGGATCTGTTAAAATCTAGAAACAAGAAAATTTCTAGTGAAAGGAGAGGATAAATTACGTTATATTTTTTATTGGTATTAATTTTACCTCATAAGCTTTGGTAATTTCCACAAATTTGTTTTCTGCACCTGGGTGATTGGTTTTATCTGGATGCCTAAGGAAATAAATTTTATTTGGGAAAATAAATTCAATTCATTGTATTCGCACTGTAATCCAAGGTACAGCAATAAGAAATCATTTGAAATTATTTATCTCTGCTTTTTGATCAAATATCACTCATTTGCTACAATAATGACATAAATTAAAATTTACAGTTTTTGAGTCATTAATATATAAGAAACAGTTGTGTTGTTTTAAGGATAAATGTGAATTTATTAAATTGGATGAGAATATTATAATATTTTTATACAAATTGATCAGCTTATTACAACAATCTGTGATTTTAATACAATGCTCTTACAAAATTATAACGATTCAAGACATTCAAACTTGTGTTTTCCTTGAATTTTTTATTTTTGAGTTATTTTATATTGTTGCAGCAAATGAACGATATACTTAAATAATTGGCATACTTTAGTACAATGTCAATGAAGTCTATAATTCTAAATATAAAATAGCTTATTTTTGTTAATAGGAAACACCTTCAGTATATTCAAATGGTTTCTAAAATATAAAAAAAATAAGAGTGAATATTAATCTTCATAAAATAATAATGAAATAATAGAGAATCCTATACGTACCATTCTTTGACAAGATTTTTGTACGCTTTTCTAATTTCTTGTAAGGTCGCACGTTTGTGAACACCTAATATTTTATACGGATTTCCCAATGACTCACTTGCGCTGACCGTCGACAATAAGTGGGTTGTTACGATAAAAATCACAATAAAAAATGAGAACCTCATTAATAATTCTATATTAATCGCTTTCCTATTACTATTATTTGATCGTTTGGCTACTGACTCAGAGGTTCTTAAAAAATTAATCGATAACATTATTTGTGACGCAGTTTTAACATGAATGTATATCTAGTTGATTTACAGCACTTAACATCGAGTCTGCATCGATTAAAACTATCCTTTCTTCGTCTTGCAATATTTAACGAACATGTTCAAATCACGAATTTTTTTTCTTATCTTTGCACCGGAAACTCTGTCATTGCAATTTTATAGTGATGTTTCTCGACAACCATGTTGTCAAATGGAATATACACAGTGGACACTAAATCTTAGGCTTAGAATGCTCTAGTAGGATAGGATAGAATCGATTACGAGATGGCGTTGAAATACATTTTCAATTTTCACTTTTTCTATGTTTATCTTCTCTTATACCTTAAAAAATAAAACAAAAGTTCAAGAAGTATTTTTATTATATTATTTAGATGATAGACATATTACTTAAATGGAAACTGTTCCTGATACAAATTGGAGTACGAAGAAATTTATTTTACTAAATTACGTCCACATTCTAGTATCTTGTAATTTACTCTTATTTTAAATTAAACTTACATTTCTATGTGTTATTTGTTCTCATTGAAAGGAATTAATAGTAAATTAGAAAAAAATAATTATATATTTTTGGTTACATAAATTATTAATTAATCTTATTATGCTACATTATCGCATATAAAATTATGTTTATAATGGACACTTTATTTAGTGATATTTTGTTACTAAAAAATATAACAAATTATCAAACTATCTAGTGATTTATTTTTAAATCTAATAACTAAAGCTCCGTTGGCGCCACTTTCTCTCTCTCTTTTAAAAATTTATAAAAATAGATCAGGCAGTTTCCAATTAAATTACCCAGTTTATAGAACAAATCGATTACTTGTTGTCAAAGAAAACACATTTCAAATCTAGCGAATGTGTGCAATTATGAGGAAATATTTTCTGTCATGACTTATATCAAAATATAACAGCATATACATATTCGTTATATTCCTACATACTCTGTTGTTTGAACGAGATGTGAACTACTTAATTATATTGGTTTCGTCGTCTTCTATCATATCACACGTTCATATGTATTATTGAGAAAAATATAAAAGAAATACTGAATCCCTATAATATTAATTTTTACGAATAAATCGATGTCTCAACATTACTATTTTTCGATGGTCATAGACTGTGACGTGTGACATAACATCTAATATTATAGATCTACTTTAATATAGAAAAATGGCTACTTGGGCTGAAGATGAAATCGGACGAAAATGGGATCGGTGTTTTACTGACGCTATATTTAAGTTTGGTAATTATAATTCAATAATCGACTCTTACTGGACATTAAAATAATAAAAGATCGAATTTATTTATTATAATAATAACGACATCTTCATAGGAGGAGGAATTCTACTTGGAGGAGTATTCTCCCTATTTTTTTTCAAACGTAAGTCTTAAATCGCTTAATATATTTTTTTAACAAAAGAATCCTCACATATTTTCTAATATTAATAAAAATTTGCATTTAATATTATAATGGATTTAATTTGTTTTTGTTCAAATGAATACGTAAATTTTGGAAGTTAACTTCAAGTCTTGACTAAAAAATACAAGTAATATAATATTATACGTTCAATTTCATATAATTTTATATTTTTACACAACTATTTCTCTCGCTTTCAAATTTTAGATAATGAAAGTTGTTTCGTTACATATCATAATATAGGTTAGGTTCTACGATATTTCCAATCTGAAATCTTAATAAGATATTATTATTAGATATCTGTTATCTTATTAATTAAACAGTTTAATATTATGTTGTTCAGAAAACTCGTGAAAATTAAGAAAGATTTAATTAGAAGTAGACTTTTTACCATCTACAACATCACAAATCTTTATTGAAAAATTATTTGCCGTTTTTTGTAGTAAATTTCAAATTCACTAAGCTTTCAGTTTAAGAAATTCAAATAGCTTTTGCAGGCTTCTGAAGTATTTAATTTTTTATCTATAATGAACTAATGACATCTATAATGACAAACTAATAATGAAACAATATTGTACCTCTGTAAATGTGGCAGATAAAGATGAATATTTCAGCTACTATTTAGGATTTCTTGGATATACGAAATTTAACATTTTTTTTTTACTGGAAAAAAGTATGAATTATTAATGAATATTCATTGTCTCTCCTTTTTATTCTCTTTAGTGTCTAAGAGCAGTATTTGTTTAAAAATTTCACTTAATAGAATAAAAGAAAACTACAAACTTTTTGAACAATTCAATAATCGAAAAATCTCATGATTTAATCATATATATCGTTATTATGTATTTATTATTAATATTTTAACAAATATATGAATATTTATGTATTACAAAATAATATAAATATTAATTTTCTTTTAGGAAGAAAGTGGCCTATTATAACTGGTGGAGGCTTTGGATTAGGTATGGCATATGCTAATTGTCAAGAAGATTTGAATTCCACAATAAGACGACAAAAATCCAGGGAATGTAGTAAGCCAGATAAAGAAAAATCAGCTGAAGAGAAGAAAAGTTCTTAGCAAGCTTCCTATGAAAAAAATTGTTATGCTGTTACCAGACAACATACAATATACCAATAAACTAGTTGAACTTGTATTATAGTGTCATACAAAATAAACTCTTTCATAACTTTAAATTAACATAATTTAAGAATGTGAAATATACATATTTATTATTTACTTTACTATCATTATCACTTAAAAATAAATATTCAAATGATTATAAATAAAATATTTATTTTGTATATTCGGTATTTTCAATGTTTTTAATATATCGATTATTTTTATAAAGGAGAATCGAAACATTTTAGAACTATAAAAATAGTTACAAAACAATAATTTATAATATCAATGATATTTTGCTATACAAAGTTAAATATATAAAATTCATATTTATATCATTCATAAAAATCGTTTTTGTTTCCAAACATTATTTTATAAAGACTATGCTTTTTATGTAGTGCAGTACTTGCTAAATATTGAAAATATATATTATAAAATATTTATTCACACATATCAGCATATTTAAGATAACAGTAAAAGTTAATTTTGCAATGCTTATTTCAAAATGTTTCTGTAACTATATAATACATTGATACCGTTTATAGTATGGTATTAATATTTATATATAATTACGTAATTTGAGCAAATATGTAAATTTTATTTATGAAATCGTTAAATTGTTAAGTTCAGGTAGAATAAGAAATAAAATTTTTTTTATCATAATTAAATATTCCCATACCTACATGCACAAATAAAAGTTACTAGGTTAGTAACTTATTTGTAATGTGAGTGGCTTCACGATCTAGTTTCGCTCGTTCAATCGTTATTTTTAGAAATGCCATAGTCATTAACTTGTACTTTTTAGCCCTACTAAATAAAATGAACGAAACGAATGTATTTACAAGAAATTAACGAAGAAAATAGGTTTACACATTGTTTTATTTTTAGAAATTTTCATTCGATACATTTCGATACACAAAACAGTATTTCTTAAAGAATGGACTTTACTCAAATCTAAACAGATCTAAGATCTAAGTAATATGAGTATCTGTTAATACGTACTGAAAGCATCTTGTCATCAATTTTTAAATAACCACGTGTGCTATAGGAAAGTCTGTGTAATTTTTTTTTAATACAAGAAAGAAGAATTACTTTGGTTCGAGTGAAATTGGAATAAAATGTTAACTGCTGCTGCGAATTCGTTATCGAATAACGGTGGCTCTTACAGCAATGATAGACCGTCGAATACAGCAGACCCAGAACTTGCAACTGATCCCGCTTCAGGTGGATTTTTTCACTCGGATTATAAAAAGTAAATATTTCAATGTTATTATTTGTAAAAATATGTTTATATATATTTGAACTTTTACTCAGATGTAACAGAGAAATTTGACATACTTTCTAATTAGAAACTTTACATATTGTTTTTAAATGTAATGTTGTGTTGCATCATTTTTATTTTTTTACTTGGAGTATCTTAATTTTATGTCGTAATTTTAATGCTATAGAGAAATAATACTTATATTTCATTGTCAATATTTTTAATTAAACATTTAAAATATTGTAGGTGATGATAATTGTATTTATTTGTTTAGATTTATTATTTTAGTTACTATTATTATATTATATTATTTATTACGTTAATTATTATTTATAAATATATTTATTTGATATATTGCTTTTTATTTCAACAGTGACGCTAGTACATTTTTATACTTGATCTTTATACTGTATATTTGAAAATTCAATAATAATAAATGTATTATGTTATTTATTGTACAATATATTATTAATTATGTTAATAAAAAATATGTAATTATGTATCTTAAAGGAATATTTTTATAGACATGAAGATTTGAAACAAATGTTGGATAGTAATAAGGATGGACTTAAATTAGAGGCTATGAAGCGTATAATTGGGGTAATAAATCAATTATATTTATCTAATCATTCATCTAGATTTTTCTTGAAATCTTTTGCTAAGAAGTCTATAAAATATACATAAATAAAAATACATAATAAATCATTTTAGAAAATTAACCTGTTCAAGATTGATAATATATGGTATATGTTAAAAAATTATTAAAAATGTACATACAATATGAAATAATAGAAAGAAGTGCATATCTAAAAAATTGAGATTAATGTTAATGTAGTCTTTGAATAGGTTAATATTCATTAAAATATTTCATTTTTTAATTTAATTTATTATCCTTATTTTAACAAATAATTATCACAAATTATTTTTTCAGATGATAGCAAAGGGACGAGATGCATCAGAATTATTCCCAGCTGTAGTAAAAAATGTTGTATCAAAAAATATTGAAGTGAAAAAATTAGTTTATGTTTATTTGGTCCGTTATGCTGAAGATCAACAAGATCTTGCACTTTTATCTATTTCTACATTTCAACGAGCATTAAAAGATCCTAATCAATTAATAAGAGCCAGTGCTTTAAGAGTACTTTCAAGTATAAGAGTTTCTATGATAGTGCCTATAGTAATGCTTGCTATCAAAGATTCCGCCAGTGATATGTCACCATATGTACGAAAAACTGCAGCACACGCTATTCCTAAACTTTATTCACTAGATTCTGAGCAAAAAGAGGAATTAATAGGCGTTTTAGAAAAGTTACTGTCAGATAAAACAACTCTTGTTGTGGGTTCTGCAGCGATGGCATTTGAAGAGGTTTGTCCTGAAAGAATAGACTTGATACATAAAAATTATAGAAAGCTCTGTAACTTATTAGTAGACGTCGATGAATGGGGTCAAGTTGTTATAGTCAACATGCTTACAAGATATGCAAGAACACAATTCATTAACCCTAATGTAGATGTATGTATAATTTTCCAAAATCATGGACAATTTATACATACAAGATTTATATCATATGAAATTAATTTTTGTAGAGCATAGAAGATGATGAAAATCGCCCGTTTTATGATTCTGATTCTGATTCGTCTAATACAAAGAAACCAAAATTAACAATAGATCCAGATCATCGATTATTATTACGAAATACAAAACCTCTTTTGCAAAGTAGAAATGCTTCTGTAGTAATGGCAGTATCTCAATTGTATCACCACACTGCCCCACGAAGCGAAGTAATGATTGCTGCCAAAGCATTAATTAGATTATTAAGAGGACACAGAGAAGTTCAGAGCATAGTTCTCCACTGCATTGCTAACATATCAATTGCCAGGAAGGTAATATAATTATTGTAAAATGACTTTTCGACACATAGCAAATATTAATTTAATACAGAAATTTTGTTATAATAGAAGTTTAATACAATCTATAATTTTTATTGTTTTTGCACAGGGAATGTTTGAACCCTTCCTTAAATCATTTTTTGTGAGAACTTCAGATCCTACACATATAAAACTTCTGAAATTAGATATTTTGACCAATTTAGCAACTGAAACTAGTATTGGAGTTATACTAAGAGAATTCCAAACTTACATCTCTAGTAGTGATAAAGAATTTGTTGGGGCTAGTATACAAGCAATTGGGAGGTGTGCAAGTAATATAAAAGAAGTGACTGATACATGTTTGAATGGATTAGTTTCATTATTGAGTAATCGAGATGGTAAGTACTTATAAGCAATTAAATAGTTAATCTATCTCTGTCACGTTAGTTCCGAACGTTTCTTTAATCCTGTATAAAATATGAAATTAGATTACATACGTATTAAAAAAAGTAAAATATAATTTGTTATCCAGAGGCTGTCGTAGCAGAAAGCGTTGTTGTTATAAAGAAGCTGTTACAAACTCAACCAAACGAGCATAAAAATATAATTGCTCATATGGCAAAATTAATGGATTTCATAACTATACCACAAGCCAGAGCATCTATCTTGTGGCTCTTAGGAGAATATTCAGATAGAGTACCTAAGATAGCACCGGATGTGCTTAGAAAAATGGCTAAAAATTTTGTAAATGAACAAGATATTGTAAAGCTCCAAATATTAAATTTGGCTGTAAAGCTGTGTCTAAATAATCCTATTCAAACCAAACCATTTTGTCAATACGTTTTCCAACTTGCGAAATACGATCAAAACTACGATATTAGAGATCGTGCACGTTTCTTGAGACGTTTTATTTTTGACGAGGATGGTCATAAGAAAAATCTTCCACAGCTTGCAAAGAGAATATTCCTAGCTCCAAAACCTGCACCAACTCTAACATCTAGGTTCAAAAATTCTGAATATCAGTTAGGAACATTGTCACATTATTTAGATATGCCATGTGCTGGTTATCGTCCTTTGCCACCTTTCCCTGATGTAGCTCCTGATCCATCCGTAAGAGATGTTGCAAGTAGCACTACTAGAGATGCAAGAGATGAATATTATAGAAAAGAGAAGAAGGACAAAAAGGGAAAAGAAAAAGAAAAACCCTTTTATAGTGATGAAGAAAGTGTTCAAGCAGATGGTATGTTTTAAATTACTGCAGTTGTATACAAGATTTTACTCAAATACCAATTTAAATAGTCTTATTTTAAATTTTATATGAGTATTTTAATTTTTAGAATTAAATAATAAAAATGACTCTTCAGATACTTCAACAACTGATTCTTCAGATGAGGGGAGTGACTCATCCGAGTATATATCAGAATCTGGTAAATCTGAGAATGATAGTGAGAAAAAGAAATCTACCAAGGTATCTGATGAGTCGAACAGCGAGTCTGAAAGTGAAGAATCAGATTCTGAAGAATCATCTGAGAATTCTCAGGAAAGTGAAGAGGAAAAGTACAAGGCTTCAAATCAAGAAGCAATAGAAAAACCAAAAAGCAACATTGATCTCCTTTTAGATTTAGATGATGGTAAATATGATCGTGTTTAATTATACTACTGGTGGTTTAACAGAGGGAGAACTTAAAAATTATAACAAATATAATTTATCAGTTCATTCAAAACTTTATTTGTTAATTTTAGTGATTCCAATGACACCAGTTATGCCATTAAGCACAGGTAGTCTTCTTACTCCTATCAATTTGAATATTACAAATGATGTCAGAGAAATTTCAGCCTCATTTATTTCCATAAAGAAATCTGAATTATTAAATACTATTACGGGACATGGCTTGAAAATTGAATATAGATTTACTAGATCTCAGCACTTAGTAAGTGCTTATTTAGTTACTATTGAATTAACATTTTCCAATGAAAGTAGCGAACCTGTTAAAGAAATACAAATAGGAGTAAAGGTAAATTTATATAATCTATAACAATTAAATAAATCATCAGTTTTTAATATTCATTAACTGATATATAATATTTATATATATATAAGTACTATAAGGCAATTTGTTTCATTAATAGAATTTACCAAAAGGAATGGTTATACATGATTTTATGCGAATACCACTATTAGAAGTAAATTCAAATTTATCCACAACATTGGGAATCAATTTTAATGATTCCACACAACCAGCACATTTTAATATTGACTTTACAATTGGAGATGACATGTATTCCTGCCCGGTTACTATTAAAGCTCCAATTGGGGAAATAATAAGAGCTGTGTTTTTGCCAGAAAATATGTTTACATGTGAAAAAACTAAATTGAAGGGTATGAATGAACATGTTGCGAAAGTGCAATATTCTGGGAATAAGAAAACTATATCCCAAAAAGTTTTTGAGACTGCGAATGTTGCAATGATATCTAGCAGTGATGAAGAGATAAGGTAAAAGAACATTGAATTAATAATTCGGATTATTACTTATTCAGGCAATTTTTTAAAATGTTATTGAATAAAATATTACAAATTTTATTACAAATTTGTTAATTATATTATAAATTTACAAATTTATGATATAAATATTTAAAATATTACAAAATTACTTTATGCAATATGTTGAAAATGAAATTTTGTTTAAAAAGATTTCTATTTTGCAGATTTGCCGCCCATACGTTAGCATCAAAGTCCTTAGTATTAGTAACAATAAAAGTGATAGGTAATGAATGTTTGGAAATCTGTGTTAACTGCGAAAAGATGGTAATAGGTTCTATCTTGTTAACTGAATTAAAAAGTAATTTAAAGATGAACTAATTATTTTTTATTTTTAGTCATAAAGTAAATATACACCGAATTTATTTACAATACTTGTATAAAATAAATATAAGACTCTTATGATTACTCTTATGATGATGATAATTGTGTGTGTGTGTGTGTGTGTGTGTGTTGTGTGTGTGTGTGTCTATATATGTTTAATTCCACATGGATATACAGTAATTAAATATAAAAATTTAAATATAATATATTTGTTATGAAATCATTAGATTTTTATAAGAAACTGAAATTATTGTTTGCTACTATTTGTTTGGTAAAATATATATACACATATATATGTATATATCAATTTTATAAATCACGCTGAATTACTTGTTAAGTTAATTACCTCATAATGTCATACATATACACTTTCAAAAAAATATAACTGTTCTAATGTTGAACAATCAGACTTTGTATTTATTAAGTTATAAAGATGATTTATAGCGTAAGTTAAAGAGATTTAACTAAAATTAAACCTTTTGCTATCTATAATTTCATGAGTGTTTTCTTAAAAAATAATTCTTTTTTTAATGAGTTTCTTTAAATAGTTTTTGTGAGCTTGTAAAGTATAATACTGTTCTTTCCAGGTAAAGTAAAAAAATGTAAAATTTATAAATAATAATCTTTTTCGTTCTATTTAGATAGAATAAAATAATGAAAGAAACGACACTTATTTTTTTGTATATTATTATATATCAAAATTCACTATTATTTTGATGAATATTTTTTCATAACTTTCTATAAAATATTTACGAACCTGTGCTTATTTAATACTTCGGCTATAGTTCCGAATGGTACTGGCATAGAGCTTATAGAGCTCTATGGGCTTATGAGCTCTAGTGGCCGACCAACGCGAAATTTGAGGGTCTGAACTCCAAATATAAAATTTTAGCTTCGGACATTTATTAGTTTACAAGAATAATAATAAAAAGCTTCTGGTACTATTCATCCAATTCTGTTTATACAGACGTTACTAAACAATCGTTTTCGCATCATCGCTGACTATCGAGTACCCAATGATATCAGTGTCTATCAGGGTGTCCAGGATTGATATATTGGGTATATTTCGGTTTTACTTTAATTTAAAAAATTTTTAAAGATATTTCATATCATAAAAAAAAGTAATTTTTTTTAATTATTATTAACTAACATGTGTTTTTCTACACTTTCCGAGAAAATAATTTTCATGAAAAAATTTGTTATAATATGTACCACATATTAGGATAATAGAAAATATAAGATTATTAGCATACAGAATTCTGTTTTCTTATTATATATTAATATTATAAAAACTTAAAATGAAAAAGTTTGTACAAATAAAAATATTGTGTTTTATTTTATTGATTTTATACGAATCATATAATTTGTAGATACTTCTAATATGCATGGATAAAAAAATTGAGATGTTTTTAAATTTTCTAAGAATTTTTTAAATTCCGGTGAAGAGCTAACAATGCCTCTTTGTATGACTTGTTTTGGTAAAGTATTATTATTTCTTTTATACTTATTTGAAGTTTTTAAATTACTCCCTATATGTTTTGAATCTTGACGTACGAAATATTTCGTTAATAAATGATTTTTTAGATGCTGATTATTGAAGTATTGATAAAATTCATAATTGTTGAAAAACAACAATGTACAACTACTAAAAATAATTTCACTTTGAATAATATTTATATTTGTATCCAACATATTTTTATTTTTGTTTTTTACCACAGTCCATTTATCTTCTTCATCGTCACAACTCAATTCTGTTTTTAAATATTTTGTACTTATCATAAAATTTGGTATCAATTTAGATTCTAACATAGCGGAGACACTTTTATTTGAATCGCTTTTATTAAAAATATTTTTGTTACGACTTCTTACGAAAGTTGTGAAATAAAAGATAGCTGAGTAAAAGTTGCACATCCTATGAAAATTCATCCACATTAAAAACATAATTATCATTTATCATTCATCTTCTACGATACGAACGTTTTACTTACACATTATTCCATATTTTTATCGCCTTTTCAAGGGAATCGCTATATGAACATGCGAAAAGTATTACGAAAGATATAGATACAAAAACATAAACATACTGGAGTACAGTTTTTAACATTATTATCATGTTACAGTATATATAATTTGCTCTTGTGATGTGTAACATTTCTTCTATAGCCTCCGTTTTTGTCGAAATATTATACACAACTTCAAGATCTGAATTTTATAAGTAAAATAACGTAACTGCACGAAAGCTATTATGTTAAATAAATTTATTATGCAGAACGTAATGTTTACCTTGTTGTTTTGAAATAACTGAATAATATATATTGCTTGTACATAGAGCTATCCATAATCCAAATCCCCAAAGAAATAAACTATTCCACGATATATAATGCGATCTTTTTTTCTTTGACAATTCTAAGTAACGACGATACATTGTATAAATAATGGCATTTAAAAATATCTACCTTTTTTATTAGTAATTGTCCACTACCATTATTTTGCATTTTGTGTGTTACTTTTTAATTCCTTGTTTCTCGAAAGAATATCATAATATTCGTTCAAAAGTAAATTTTGTACACATTCATCAATGATATATAAATCGAAATATCATACGAAATAAAAAAATAAGACAATCGATATGCAAGACGAATGCCCAATAGTTTCATGTGTATCATTTATTACATTACCTATTTAAATGTCAGTAATTTAAAATCTACAGAAAAGATATAAATTAATATTATGATAAATATTTCTAAAGTGTTAATTAAAATTTGGAATGTACAATATTTCAACGCGACTTGATGCCTTGAATAGACAGCTCTTAATTATTTCTAAATTGCAAAAGATGGATGGAGAATGTAGCGTGTATCCCACAACAGCATGTAAAAAAGTAAATATAACATAACATATAAATTGATTCAGGAAGATAATAATGTAGGAAAAATTATATTTTATACAGTGTAATGTATACAATAGCATTGCTAAATATTGTCATTGTGCCCATGAAATTTTGTCTTTAAAAGACCAATGCAATAGGTTCAACTGCACTGAAGAATGCATATCACATGATAGTATTAAAAAGAGAACACCATGTAATGTTATAACATGCAAAACACGCAGAAAGTTACGTTTTTATAAGAAGGTTCCATCAACTGAAGGTATATCGGTATCACTAATCCATGCAAAAGATAGCATGCATTAACATGTTGTTAATACAAAATTGTTTATTAGTTCATACAGATTTGAAGGATGAAGTTAATATAATAAATGATGCGATTGGCAAAGAGTTGAAAGAACCAGAGAAACAAAGTAAATCTGATCAAGTAGACTTAACTTCACAATTTTATAAAATGTATACTCAAGACAAAATAATTGATACATACGAAGAGAAAAGCGAGCAAACCATTCCAAAAGAAAATAATTTTCACACTGAATTAAATATAAATAGTTTGGGCACAAATTATGTGCAGAATGAAGCAACAAAGCAGGAAACATTTCAAATAGAAATAGATGAAAGCATTTCAAATGAATTAGGGAAAATTGATTCCATTATAGAAGATATTTGTGCAAAAGACAAGAAAATTTTTGAAAGAATTCAAAAGGTTTTATTAAAAATAATAACTTTTTGTCTCTTTAAATTCATATAATACGTAATTTGTAGGATCTTTTAACTGAAAAAAAACGCACTAAAGAACTTGAAAAAAGATTGAAATCTTTAACTTGCAGTCTAAATTGTTTGAAAGAAGGTAGTGAACAAAGGGCAGCTTGTTTGAAAGATGTATTAGTAACAGCTGAGGAACAAAGAAATGTTGCAATGGACTTGGTGAAACAATCAAAAAATCAAGCAGATTTAGTTAAAACAGATAGGGATGAATTATTAAATGAGATTTCAAAATTACAAGTATGTACTTGAGAAAAGAATAATTTTTATTAATAGTAAAATAATTATCTTTTCAGCAACAGATAATCGAAGTTGCACATAAAAATACAGATCTGTTGCAAGAACGTGACAATTTAAAGAGCAAATTACAATCTTTATCAGAAGATGAATCTAAAAGGTAATTTCAAATAATTTTTAACATGAATATGGGTATTGGTTCTTGTTTCTTTAAAATGTAATCTAAGAATCACTTTAGATATTAAATGCATGCTTCAATCATACAAGGTGTGAGGAGGTTAAAAAAGAAGTGAATAGAATGAAACATGCAGTAAAAGAAAAAGAAAATGCTTTAAACAGAGAGAGAGCAGAATTTATGGATATGATTTTAGAACTTACGAATGTAATTAATATACAAAAGAGACGAATATGTGAAGTAAGCGGTATATGTAATAGTCAACTACATAGCATACATGAAAGAAATGAAGAATTATCTCGAAAGGTAAATTTAATAATAAGCATCGATTTATGATTTTATACTAATTTAAGTTATATTGGCAGAATATCGAGATATCGAAGATGAAAAATATGTTACAATCAAGTAACTCTACTTTTAAAGAAATGGAGGAGAAAATAGATCATTTGCAATATTGTTTATGTGAAGAAACAACAACTTGTAACCAGCTGAAACAAGAATTAGAAACTTTCAAGGAAAATCATTTATCTGAATTGAGAATAAAAGACAAAATTATAGAGGAGCAAAATAAAACAATTTCAAAACAAAAGAAGGTTTTATATCCATTAAAGTAAATTTATTCAAATAATTTTATATTTAAATTAAAATGTTGTATTAACAAATACCTATCTTTATTAGCTATTACATGACAGTGAAGTGATGGTCCAGCAAGTTGCTTCCGAATTTAATGAGCTTAAAGATGAATTACATAAAGAAAGAGAGAAAAATGAATCTTTGCAAATAACATTGAATGAGAATGATACCAAATTAAGCAAGGTATATTTATCGCAATGTGAAAAATGTAGAACACTTATAGTCGAAATAGATTATTTAAAAAAAGAGAAACAGAAGGCAATAGCACTTGCAAAATTTGCTTACCAAAAGTTGCATCAATCTATGAAAGAGTATAAAAAGAGACTCATTTGTGAGAAACAGCAACACAGGTACATGGCATTGATTATCGAGGAAAGAGAACATGAGATAGGATGTTTGAGGAACCAAATTTGTCAGAATAACATGAGAATTATTTAAAAAAAGAAATAGTTGTATGTAGTATGCAGACAATTAAATTTAGTTGTAATTGTTTATGTGATTATGAAGTTTTTTAATATACTCAATAGAATTATATATTGTGAATATATACTCACCAGTATTTATCTATATTGTAATATATATATTCTACTTCTGACAAATTACAAATAAAACATAAATACAACTTCACATTGTAAATATGTACAATATACTATGTATAATGACAATGATTAATACTGTAAATTATCTAAATTTTAATTTAGATATTCTTACTCTGATCTCAAGGAATAGTAATTTAACATTTCTTTTATACCATGCAATATTATAATTTAAATGCATCTGCCAATTTTTATCTAAAAATTCTTTATAAAACACTGACATATCATCCGCAGTAATTGACGTTTTCCCTTGTGCTTTTAGAGTTTCTTGAAATTGCTTACGTTCCTATAATACATTCAATAAATTAAAATTTGAAACATATTTCATAATGATGTTATGTAAGAATTGTGTTACACCTCTATGAAGGTACTATTATGTTCCGTCCAAAAATTTTGATTCCAAATTTGCGTGTCTTCTCTGGCTTCTCTGAATTTCTTTTCTAGCAGGCTTTCATCCTCAGATTTTGCAAAAATGATCGGCCTTAAATTCGAAACCGGATCAGGCGGTCCGATTAAATCAGCTTGTACAGGAGCTTTTAGGTTAGAAGATACCCTCTAATTAAAATGAAAATAATGAATGTTCATTGAATCTGCAATAATTGGAATGACATACTGAATGAAGGAACTTACAGCACTAAACAATCGGGTTGCATAGTTCCACTGTTTTATTTGAACGTAATTACACATTCGAATCATTTCAGAGGATCACACATGTTTTACGAGGTTATGTTTCTTTCGGTCATGCGTTTCGTTTACACTTAATACATAATTTTACGATGAAATAAAATTGTCGTATATTCGTATGAGCACACTGCGTAGAACAATAAAAAAACACGAACATAATTCTTACTCAATAAACAACTTTTTATTTATATAATAACATAAGATCTTTTATAAGTATAATCTAATAAATCTAATTTCATTATTTTATTTACTACATAAGACTCAATTATATCTCTGTAATAGATTTGAGTATAAATCAATATGCACTTCGATTTCATATTTCAAAACACTGGCGCTATATTTGCAAAAGGATCTTTTTTAGCATGATTTATTTGATGGAATAAATTATAAAAAAAAGAAAAAAATTAAAAAATTTGTTGGAAGTCTATTGATATAAGACATTTTGTGCTAATCCCTCTAAAAACAAATTATCTTTTTTAAATTACAAAAAATTCAATGTTTTAGTAAAAACATTCCTTCTATATGCATAAATCATTGTTTCAGGAAACATATCCACACATACATTGATTAGTACATTGATAAGTTGTATTAATTATCATACATGCATAGACATATTTTCTGAAACAGCGATGTTCATCAATATTTCGTGACTCATATTTCTTAAAAATGACATTCAATGCTTAATTTAATGACTTTAAATATGCTGCATTGAATAAATCGAGCTCGTTTGTTAAATAATTAGCCTTATTTCGTAAAACTTTAGCACTACTAGTTGCTTCCTCTAATATTCGTATTGTACTTGCAATATTTTTTAGTTCGGTATCCATTTCGGATGTTGTTTCATCTACTAAATGGCACAGACGTGCAAAGGTGCTAGATAGCTCTCTGCAATTATATATAAATAATATTAAAATTAATTTTGCGATAAAGTAAAAGTAGTAATAATTCAATAAAATAAAATAAAACTCACTGTTGTACTTGATGACTGCAATTCGCAGACGTGAGATCCACTATTAGTTTCAACTTTTTTGTAGCGTGAGATACGTACTGACGTTTAAATTCACGTTCTTTTGCTTTATTAGTCCATGTTAATCGTTCATAGAGATATAGAGCACCATAAATAGCACCGGTTACCGCTATAAGTCTCCAACCAATTGTTTTTAACATCTTAAGCAAACAATTTCAGTAAAATAGATTTCATCCCTCAATAAAATAGATGTTTTTATTGTGTAATATACTTACAAATCCAGCAACTATAAGTCCTCCCATAGTTCCTTGAGATGTTATAGATGCTATTGCGATTCTAGTAGCCAATGACAAATCGTCTGATCTTGGTTGATGGTTTGGAGTACTTGACATAAATTTTATAGAATCAACGCTTTCTGCAGGAGACATAATTGCTGGTGGTATCTACGATTATACAGATTAAATAACAATTTTATTATTGTAAAAGTATTTTATACTATCGAATAAATTATCTTACCTCCTGCGGATAATTAGTAATGGTTAACTTCCTTCCCTGTCTTCCCGCAAATCTATTAATTATGGCTGTAATTCCCCAAGAAAATCGAAATTCTAAATCTTCGTGAAAATCTGCGCATAGATTGTCACAATTTAATCTGTACAAAATTTCGAATGGTTCTCGTCTTGGTAAAATGTTTAGAGACATTTGTCTCTTATTCTCTGGCAATAAATTTGCCATTCGTTCTGTCATTTCTCTTTGAGAGTTTTCAATATTCAATGCCAACGCGGTGCTGAGTCTTGCTCTTAAGTTGGAACCTATATAAAATTATAAAGTTACAAATTTTATAAAATAAAGATATGGTGAATAAATCGAAAAACAATAATAATACCTAAACCATTTTCTACGTGTGTATGAAGTTCCCGTTTATATACATTCAGAACTAGTGGGTCGGTATGGAACGGAACACTGAATTCATCAATAAGTACAGCTAATCTACGAATTTCTTCGCTCAAAGCTTTAGACACCCTTTGTTCTACATCCTCCACCATATGATGAATTTTATCCTTCATTTCTTGAGTCAGCAACATTAATTGTTGTTCCGTGTAATTTAATTTATCATGGACATCTTTCTTAATATACAATTGTTCATTTTTCATTCTTTGTGTCCTATCTAGTATTTCATCTAGAGTTTGTCTTATTTCCCTGATGAAAGTATATTTGATTTTATACACTGAAAAATAAATATTTAGATAGAGTAAAACAGATAATAAATTATTTACGTAGCAATATGTTTTCCACGTTGAGAATGCTGTTCAAATTTCGTTTTCACAGCAGACTTGGAAATACATTCTTCAAATTTTCGTTCGAAATCTTGAAATTCGAAATATCGATTTTGAAATCCTTCTGCTAGTGCACCATCTACAAAAAGTTTCAAAAATATTAAATATAAATAATTAATACAAACCATAAATAGAGAAACCATGTGTCTTACTATGAGCAGGTTGACCACGTTGTTCTTGCATACGAGCTTGAAGAGTTTCTTTTGCTGAAACGAAGAAAACTCGCTCTTCAGCATCTTTGGGTGTATAAACTTTTAATTCTCTTGACAAGAAATCGACAGCCCGCTCTTGATGTTGTGCCCTTACCTACACAAATGTAAGTTGTAAATAAACACAAGTTACATTATAAATTGTAAAATAATATAAAAAGCAAGAAGCACATAGTCAAGTTTCTATCACATACTATAAGCTTTGAATTGATGCAACTTATTGCTTTGTTAAAAGAAGATTCTATTTAACTTAATTTTAACGAGTAATTTTCCATGCTATAAAATTTGTGCACATTGTGTCTCTTGTATAGTGCACCATACTTGTAACTTATTATTACTTATAATTAAAGTTATATATATATATAAAAGATATATATATATATCTTTTTCAGAAAAAAATATCTTACAATCAAGAAATATGAGTTCCACTATACTTAAAATTTACCAAATAGAATAACTTACCTCTTTCTGCTCTTTGACCAGCTAAAGGATAAATGGGGTATTACGTGAATTATTTAAGTAAAGCTGCCACTGCATACAGCTACTTATTAAAAAAAATTTGTGCTTCACACATATACTTTTGAATACACTAATATTAAGTTGTTTATGTGCAAATGGATTTCGAAATAATATGTAGTACCAGCTTTAATAAAAAAAAATTCAGAATCTTCTTATACAATAAACTTAATTCATTTTTAATGAAGTATATTTAAAAATACTTTTTTTAATGACTTTATAATGCTATATTATTAAACTTATATTTACATAATATCTGTTTCTATAAATTTATATAACACATACCTGTTCGAAAAATTCTGGTTCTGAAGCAGATGCATCCCATCTATTATTTAAAATGAAGATATTTGGTTTAGATAATTTTGTAGATACTTTGTGAAAAAAGTTCTTTTCCTGTAATTAGACTGTTATAAGTACATGCAACTAGAAGTAAAAAATTCAACAATAGTGGATACATACTGTCACCATTAAAGTAGATTCAGCATTAGCCACGAGCACAAAAACATCTGCATCCAAACAATGTTTGTCAATCCATTCATCAAGATTTGGTGTTACATCCACTCCAGGACTGTCGACAAATACTACATCATCTCTTAATAGCAAACATTTTTCTTTCGGCCAAAATATTCTCACTAAATGACTTTCACATAACTTTTCTTTGCAGAGAGCATGACCTAATTGACCAACTGATTGAACAGGTTGTTTCTCAGTGGTTCCTTCTGTAATCAAGTAAGCTTCGCCATTATCTGAACCTTCAACTTGTAAGAAGCAATTTGTTGTATGTCCTATGCCACTTGGTAAAATTTTATCACGTAACATTGCGTTAATAACTGTACTCTTTCCATTGCTAGTTCTGTAATATTTTGTAAGATATATAATTCAGATATGGCCAATACTTTTTAGAAATAATTCTAACAATATACCTTCCAAAAAATGCAACTTTCATGTGATCCCTTTTAAGTACATCTCTAATTGCATGAACCTTATCAACATAGCTATCAATTTTTTGTGCTTCTTCTGCAGTGACAATATTACGTTCAGCTTGCAACGCTACAAAAATAATTTTAGTAAAAATGGTTTAATATCATTTAATATCATAATTTGATCTTCCTAAGATCATATTTTCATATTCAAAATCTTGTATATTTCAAATGAATTACTTACATTTCATAAATCCTACAGTGTCCTGCACATAGTCTTCTATTTCCAAAAATATATCATTGATCTTTTTCTTGGCTTTAACAAAAATCTGAAGGGGAGAATTATCAGTTCGTATATCTGTCGATCTCAAGTGGCTGTCTCCTCCAATCATAGACATTGTACGATTGATGTAGGCAGCCATAGTTCGTAATTTACTTTATCGTGTAAGTAATATGTTTGGCAAAGTAAGAAAAAATACAGTGCAATATTTTAGGCAGAACGATGATGCAGTGCACGGCATGCAGGATCAACTGAAATCATAAAAAAAGCAATAATTAAATACCTTCTAAGAACAATTTCTATCTACATGATTAAATATACATTTTATGAACAGTTACATAGAATCATACTAAATATATATAACAAAACACATATAATAAGCAACATTGTGCTTAATAACTAATAACTAATTATTTTAATATGAACATTAAACAAAAAAAAAAAAAATAAAAGAAAGATAACATTATAATATAGCACAAAGAAATTTATATATAATATATTAAGAACAATACAATGTGATATCAAACAATACAATATCAAAATACTATACACATTTTGGTATTGAAATTTATATGTTTCTAATGAGATAAAAGTTTACATCTAAAAGTCCCAAACACTTGTGTGCGATGTATACACGTATGATTAACTATATGAAATGTATCACACATAATAAGCATTATAAAACATTGTAATATACAAGACAATAAAACCTTTTTGTCTTTAGTCATTGAAGTGTCCTTTGTTGTAATATAAATGAGATGTAAGTTTTAATGTCTCCGTTAAATCAATGCCTCCAAATCTTCTAAAACAATTTATCATCATATGATAACATTTTTATATTAAATTTAGTATTAATAAAGAATATAATTTATATATTCTGCAAAATATTCAAAGGAATAATTCTAATCGATCTTTTTTTGTAAGTCATAAATAAATTACACAATGAAGTGTTTTGATTCTCATATTGAATGAATTACTTAAGTCGTTACTTATATCAATTGTGATATTTATAAATTCTGACGATTTGAAGTATACGTTCCATACAAAATGATTGCAACAGATCTTCCTACGTCTTTATATTTCACTTTTACAATAAAAGCACACCTTACGAGGCGCGTTAATGCAATAATAAATACCACTTATTTATTATTCAAACATCTCTATTACAGGAAAATAAAAACCAGTTAATGAAAAAATTGAAAATACACTTTTCGATCATTCGCCGAAATCTAACCTATAATAAAATTTCATTTAGTCTAAGAAAATTGTCATCTTACCGTTAATAGTTAGGACATTCCTGGTATCATATTTCTAGTTGAATATGTTTTTAATCGTACGCAAAACAATGAATAACATTTTGTGATTGCAAAGTATCTAACGAATTAGAGATTAGATCGAAATACGTTAAAATAAATTCACATGTGAACTGATTGGTAGTGGTAACAAACACGTGACATTCTGTAGAAAATTAAGGCTTATTTTTAAATATCATCTCATTCTCCTTACAACTGTTATGTATTTGTCAGTAACATTAAATGATTCATATATATATATAAGTTTATCACAATTTGAAAATTGTACATTCTTTTAAAAATTTAATTTTTATTAGAATCATAGAAGTCGGAAATTATTTTAGTAAGTTTAAATAAACCGTCACGCGAACTATTAATGTCGAATTTATTTGCGATAAAATTGTAAGAAATAATAATAAATGTATTTATAAGAATACATTAGATATTTAAATTTGGTTTTTGGTGAAGACGATTTTTTTTTTTTCATGCTGTACTTACAACGTGTTTGATAGATTGTACGCATCTTCTAATGACATGGCGGACATTATTCTATTTCGTCTTGCGTGCACGAAACACATATCCATATAGAAGCCAGTAATTAATCGAATAGTAAGTGATCAAAATTAAATTTGATATTACAAAGTACTATCTTCTGATGCGATAACATGACCAGCGGATTCGTACATTCCATCAAAGTCCCAAGACTTTATAAATCTGCTGCTAAGATTGTTCAGGAGGTTCGTGAGGAAGGTGGTAGTCTTAAATCATTGATTTACGGACAAAAACATCCTGTAAGTTAATATCTAATAAACATATTAAAAGAAAAGCAAAATTAAACTATAGAAAAATTTACCGAATATATAACTATTTTGAATTCATCGAATAACTGATCTCTTTTCTCATTTCGAAGTATCATAGTCACATGGTTTTCGAAAGAGTGCATATTTATTTATGTTATTCTCAAATAATAATGTTGCCTTTTTGTTTAATAATATAGAATGTGTCCGCGATATATTCTTTATGCCTCAATACATTGCAAAGAGAAGAGCAGTTAGATCATCTTATAAAGAAAACTAATATATTAGTGAATGAACCTCGTTTGCAACTGTGGTTAGCAAAAATCCTGATAACAGAATTACTTTGGGGGAAGAAGGCCTTGAAAACTGAATGTAAACCTGTTCAAACTATACTTGCGTATGAACAAAAATTTCGAGAAGAATTAAACAATATTAGTGACATTGACGCGCTTCAGAAACCTCATAAAACAGGTAAAATATATTGTATTTACTTACCAATGAATGCATATTATGTTTACAGAAATGGGCCATTCGTGTGCCGGGAAAATTAATAACCACATCTGATCTCAAATCTAAGATATATTAAGCCAATTTCTTTGTAAGAGAATTATATATCCAGATTGATGGTTCTAATCATCCGTAACAACCGTATACTTACTAGCCGACATCCTAGAATTAAAAGACTTTTCTCTTATATGGATAAAAATCAACAAAAAGTAAATCAAAAAGAAAGTTCGTTTGATCAGAACAAAGATCAAGGACCAGTTATGACTTTTGTAGCTATATTGGCGAAATTGTTCTTATACAGCATTGCTATGTTTACTCTACCATTTGCTGCATTTTTTGGAGTACAGCATATTATGAAGGTTGAATTTCACATAGATAGATTCATAACAAATTGCATTTCTGTGTTTGCTGCAGTAATTACAGTAAATTTAATAATAGCTTGTTATGTTTATCAGGCACTTCATGAGCCTGATAATGCTAGTGAGATCAAAGCAATTGCAGATCAACCTTCTAAAGATAGTCTAAATGAAAAAATTGATTAGATATTAAAACAAATGTATTTATTCTGCATATATATATATATATATATATATATAAAACAGTATATATATACATATAGTATATATATTTAGTATATATATATAGTATTTATATATATAAAGTATATATATATATTAAAGTATATATACTTTAATATATATATATACTTTAATATATATACTTTAATATATATATATACTTTAATATATATAAATAACATTAATATTAATAACGTATATAATATATTTGATATTTGTAGTAACTATATATAGTAAATGTGATTTATATGTTTCTATATTTTTTATTATTATTGTACATATATAATAATACCAGTAGCAAATATAGTAATTTACTATGTATTTAACAATAAATAGTTTAGTAAGGAAGCACGAGTTTTACTTTATATCCATTATAAAATCAGTTACCTTTATGCGATTGTTAAAAAAGAATCTCATTTTTTTTCAGTAAAAAAAGCAAGATATGTTCGTATCAACACTTTATTAGTGTCAGTAGAAAAAGGGATATCTTATTTTCAAGAGGAGGGATGGTCTTTCATGCCGAAATGTCCGAGTTATGTAGAGCATTTAAATGTCATACAAAATTTAAAAAAGCCAAATTTTATTCAGGATTTTCATATTTCGGAAGTACTTATCTTTCCACCTGACACAAATTTTCACAATCACCCTGGTTATCAAAGTGGAGAAATTCTTTTACAAGACAAGGTAATTTTTATCAAAAATGATAGACGATTAATATTTTAGCCATTTTTCTTATATCTTCAGGCTAGCTGTCTTCCATCACAACTGTTAAATCCAGAACCAGGGTCTACAGTACTTGATCTTTGTGCAGCTCCTGGAATGAAATCATCTCACTTAGCTGCAATAATGGGAAATAAAGGGTGAGACCTATTATGCTATTTCGTACTGAGTATTCTATAATTCTATTATATATGATGTTTCTAGAAAAATTTACGCAGTGGAAATTGATGAACAAAGGTACGAAACATTATGTGAACAAGTTAAAATAACAAATGCCACTTGCGTAGAAACTGTCAATAAAGATGCATTAATTTTGAACCCAAATGTATATCCCAATGTGGAATACATTCTAGTTGACCCAACATGCTCTGGTTCAGGTAGAGTATTTCATATATATAAATAAAAATGTTTATCGTAATTTAAAAAAAATTCTTGTATCATAGGTATGTTGGATAGACAGATAGTGCATAGCGATGAAAAATGTGACCCACAGCGTCTCAAACAATTACAAGCATTCCAAGTTTTCATTTTGCGACACGCTTTATTAAATTTCCCGAATGTGAAGAGGGTTGTTTATAGCACTTGCTCCATTTATCCGGAAGAAAATGAGCAAGTAATAGACGAAATTCTTGAAAATGTGCAAGACGCGTACAAGCTTTCTCCCGTGAAGGATTTGTTAAATCAAAACTGGCTAAACTTCAGTTCGAAGAAATATAATTGTTCAGACAAATGTCTTTATGCCAATTCTGACATAGATTTGTGCAATGGTTTCTTTGTTGCTGTATTTGAACGAAACTTTGATGTGCCACTACCAGAATACAAACGAAACGGAAACGTTGCATTAAATAACAGAGAAGTAGAAGAAGTAGAAGTATTACAGCTTGAGAAAGGAAATACGACACAGAAGAGGAAAAAACGCGGGAAAAGGAAAAGCGCGAATCAAGGACCTTCCAAAGACGAGGAAAACAGTGACAGCATAAATATTCTAAACGGTTCTTCTGATTCGGCTAAAATTGTCCAAGAAATAAACAACGATAATGATAATGATTTGTTTCAAAATGATGGCGATGAGTCTTGTAAAAATGACGACGATGAACATTCTGAGACCGATAACGAAGTTGTTATTAAAAAGAAGAAAAGGAAGATTGAATGAAAGAAAAGGAAAACTCTTTAAAAATATAACTTATTATCCTTGGAGGTTTCTTTATTGTTGTTACGTAAAATATATTTAGATTTTTTATATTGGATTTGCAAAAACAGTAAATACATACCGTCGAATTAAAGAAAGAAACAGGAATAAAATACGATGTTCTTTTCCTTTCTTCTTTCCTTTTGCTTTTTGTCTGTGTGATACCTCTTTAGTTATTTTTACCGCTACTTTGGATAAAATCAACGTCTTTTTATCGTGGTAGTGTCGTGCAAGTTACGACCACGGCACGAAATCAAAAACACGCATCACGTAACCGATACTACAATGTTATGTCCTTCGGACCGAATACATTAAATTCCACAATAATTTATACATATTGTTTGGATAAAAAAAGATCAAGAAGAAGTAGGCAAAGTAATTAATTTAAACGAAACCATAAAATTACATATCAAATATTATTAATTTTATTTCTCTTTAATTTCATTTAATTCCTTGTTGGCAGGTAAGGGGTTTTTGTGAAAAAGAACAATAGGTTAAAAAATTAGTTAATAAATTACCATGTATTCGTGCATAATTCAATATTTTTCGTTTCATGATCGAAGAACAGGAGAAATGGTTCGTTTGAAATATAAAATTCGTTCAAATATCATCCTAAATCTCAACCTTGAGGATACCGTTAAGACGATCCTAAGATAATCCTTATGATATACATGATGTTTCCTCAATGAGCGATGAAAAATACGTCTTAGCCACGTACCAACCTTATCTTGCCATTCCCGGAAACAAATGCATTCCATGTGAACGCTCGTCGCCATGTGCCTCGTCGCGCTGACCTACAAGGTCTTTGAATACCTTTCGATAAAGATCTTTTGATAAATCGACCTCTTATGAATCGTGGTAATATTCAATGCTAATACGATAATGATAATTACGTATGTATAATATAGCCACGTGATTGCATCATTAATTAAATGCATGATAGCTGCTTAATACGAAATTTTCATAATTGTTTTTGAGATGCGAATTTAATATTGTAACAGTAGATAACGATTACGACGTGATTGCAGTAGTTTATCGGTATCTATCGAACCTAGAAATTCATGAATCGCAGTAGTGCAAAGAGGGACACGAGCAACGCTGGTTAATGTGCCACAACAAGCGTATATCTTAAAGGCAAGGAAGACAGGCGATGGCGGCAGGATAAGTGGAGGCCACTCAACTGTAGAGTGAAAGCTTCGAGTAGATGCCACAATGCAAATACGTTATAACTGTACTGTAATGATTATTTTACTTCAAGATATGTGTTACGCTTGTAAACCTGCAAATTGCCGTTTATTATCTGTGCTTTTCATAGAATTAACAATTTAGCTTTCCAGAACGAATATCACGAATAATAAAAGATAATTCATAGAAAAGATATTAAAATATATGCTATTGAATGCAGAAACTACATCTATCATATTGTTTTTCTTGATAAAAATGATAACATTTGAAGCAATTATTGTTTTTTATACTCTTTTGCGCTTCTTTAATAATGCGCGCTAATTAAGTTCAGTTTTTCAGGCACGCACCTTCGTGACATTTACGGAACAATGTTGGATATCATTCGAGCTTCTTATCTTTATCGCAAATACGATACCTTACCACCGTTCTGAAACTGTATAAAGAAAGGAAAAAAAAAAAGAGAGCGACTGTAGCTTTCGGCCAATGGCTCTTCCAGTTTTATTGTAAAGTCGATAGTATGAAGGGAGACACGACTCTGTCTGTTGCTTTTGCTCGACTGCCCGGAAAAGTTTCGGGTATCGCGTGAAATCATCGAGGCACATTTTTTTCTTTTTTTTCCTTTCTTTTTTTTTTTTTCTTTTTATTCTTCTGAACTAAAAAAGTTTTCCCTTTTTATAATGGTTTGCCCCTTAATCGGATATCGGCACTTCCGTGACACGAAACCCGTTGACCCGCTTGGTCCCTATGGACTTCCGGTAGCTTTCAAAGATTGCTGACAGCAATCATTTCAGTAAAACAAAACTGCTTTTGTTTGATATTTATTTTATAGCATTCAACTCTTATAAAAAAATAGCGGATGTAGCGAGTGAAGTGAAACGAATATTAAATAATTAGATAAAAAATTAAATAAAATGTTACACTCGTTACTTTCTAACTTCAACCTCTTGAAAGTATGAAATAACATTAGAATTACAATATATTGCAATAATATTAAAAATACAAAATAAAAAAGATTCTAGACTAAAAAGTGTTTTAGTTTCGGAATTAACGACGTCTTTCCTCCCTTTTTCTCAGTCGAGTACATTTCCGGACAAAAACAAACCTAAGAAATTTCAAATAGTCTAGTAGAGAGAAAGTCGAGATTCGGTGTTCACCGAATCCCGCTGATTCACGCTTACTGTGATATACGAGCCGCTCGGCCGCTCGGCCGCTCGATTACTTAAGTGGTTGAAGAAGGAATCTGGTCAGCCGCCTTCCGTAGCGAACACGCAACTCCACCAAAGTATCGACTATTCGCCCGTCCGTGGACGGAATATTATAAAGATGACCACCGTAATGCAACAAATCAACTTTACGACGCGAAATCATGAAATAAATACAATTAAAAATTATATCTCGAGAAATATTTTCTGATATTAAACGGCTATTATAGGATCGCGATAATAAATTCTCAGATATTTTACAGGTCTCAAAATGTTTGACAAAGATTGTTCTAGTTGGAAATTTTTATGCAAAGAGGAGCGTTATCGTTTGTTTTGTTCGACCTTCGCGGCAGCCGCCTTCTGTATCTTGTATTCATATCATGCATTCTGCAATTCTTAAGCTTTATGCTGCTAATCATCCAATTCGCCGTCCGATAAGTCTAGTGTTCCTGGCTCGAAGAAATGCAAGCCATCTAACGATGCATTGTTAGAAAAAAATATTGAGCACGGGAACAAACCGAAATATGTCGAACAACATCGAGTCGTTTCAATTTAAGTCTTTCGAAACTTCAATTACCAGTATTATCAAATGTTGTCCTCGTTTCTTTCACGAGTCTTAGTAATCCTATGTCTTAGAACGATTGTTGTTTCTCTTTGTGTTTCGCACTTCTACGATTTAAATTGGTTAGTTATTCGATACGGAACGTTTCGTTTCGTGCTAATAATTATCAAAGTTCCACTCGACCAACCGTCCACTAGCCGTTATTACGCAAAGGTCGATTCGCGTTATACGGTTCGAACCTTCTCAGTTAAGATTACAATTGTTCAATATTTATGTCGTATTAACGACATCGATGTCGGACATCATACCGGTATATGCAAATACGCCACGTTTCTTCTGAAATTTTTAAATGCGAAACAACCACGTTCCTTCTTAGAAATCGCAATCTTCTGCACGCAAAATACTTATACCCTGTATAGATACTTTGCTTCAGGATTTTCCAAAGTCTGCCGCAATATTCTTAACTTTACGAATCTTTGCGAAACTTTACGAAATATCACAAATCTCTGTAAAGCAATTGTGATTATAAATTCATCTTTTCAGCATTTCCTTATCTGCACGAAATCCCCCAAGTTCAATGCGCAGTTATATAATATATATATATTATATAACTTATATATATATATATTATATATATATATATAGATAGATAGATAATATTTATCAGTTTCGTGTATGTTTTTCACAAATCCTCCCCATCCTTAATTCTTTTTAATTTTGTTAAACTATTTAACCCGTTATATATGAACGCGATGCTTTGTTTGATAGTTTTTAAGTCAATTCATAGAATGTCCTTAATGAGTTAATGATCCGTGAATTTTTATCTATTTTATCGACCAATTTCTGTTGACGATATTTCCATCGATTATAGGGGTTGGTGGATGGCGATCTGAACGGAAGACGAGGTTTGCGCGTAGCTTCCTGGTCGCGGTGCAACAAGTTCGGTGCTCGTTTCGCCGGCGACGGTTCACTGACACGGGGCGTTGATGCCGGCAAACGTCGCCGGGCAGGAGAATGGCGACGTGGACAACGACGGCGGCGCCGAGGTAGCGTGGTTCGTGGCTGTCCCTCGGAGCGACACACTTGACGTCGAGACGCCATCGTCGAAGGACGCATGAATATGTATACTATCGCGACTGTCCGGTGTTATCTCGCGTCCAAATGAGACTCGGTGTCGATGGACGATCAATCAACACGGTGTTACGTGCTTTTCTCTTCCTTTATTTCTTTTGCCATCTTCCATCTTTCGTTAATTTTACATCGAAGTTGGTGATTACAATCTGAAATCCGAGCAAATGGAGTTATTACTTTTTAAACGAAATCAAATATGACTTCCTTTTCTATTCTCTATTTCATCCTTTATAAATTGTGATGAACGGTGGCCATGCTGGATGGAAAGATGAAGTGAAAGAAATCGATTGTGGTGAATTTCCGGTGGGTAGACTAGGATAAGTCGGTGCGTAGGAATGAATGGAGGAGCTATAGAAAAGGCCTAACTCCCGCTGATTCACGAGGGACTTCCACGTTTCATCTACATGTATAACTAAATCGATTTATGTTAATTTTGTTGGTCTTTGCGTAAAAATTGTCCTGAAATCTCGTATTTTATTTATATAATATAAAATGAGAATTTCTTTAAACTTTTTCAAGCTATCAGTTAGTGCTATAATCAGATGTAAAGTTCCCTTGATCGAAATTTCCCGCCGCACCCCGGTTTTTGTTATTATTGTGTATCAATTACTGTGCAAAGTTCGTGACCTTAACTCCTCGAGGAATAATCTAGCGTTACGCAACGTAATTACGTGGCATTAATCTTAAACCACGTAGTCCACCCACGTTCGGTTCATAACACCGGATCGTTAAAGGAATAATCGTGAGAGACTTTGCTTTGGACATTGTTCATGTGCACTTGAAATTTGAGTGTACCTTTTAATTAAGCAAGATGAAGGGAGACGATCGATTGATCTGCAGTGAACTGCAGTTATAAAATAAAAGTGCATCGTAAGCAGGGAGATCGATCGGGAATCCCCGGCAAATCACGCGACACGTGGACGTCCTGCCGGCATATAGGAGGCCCTTTCGTTCCCTATAGTCACTTCTTTGCCGCGCGTTGGCATAAAAAACTGGAACCTTGAATCCTCACGGAAGAAACAATTGGACGATCCATCAATTTTGACAGGCAATTTCACGGAGGACGACATTGCAGAAAAGACGAAAAGACGAAAAGACGAAAAGACGAAAAGACGAAAAGACGAAAAGACGAAAAGACGAAAAGACGAAAAGACGAAAAGACGAAAAGACGAAAAGACGAAAAGACGAAAAGACGAAAAGACGAAAAGACGCCGGCCAGTATTAGTCGATTCTTGAGGTACGCAGAAATAACAACTCGATCTTGCTCTTGTCATTGCTTGAAGTTAAATTATTCCAATTATTAGTCAAATTTAATTTAAAGAATCTGTAACGAAGCTCTTAGGGTAACCTAATTAATTTGAATGATCATTATGCAGTAAAATTTATGTTTTGCAATTCATTGGTATAATATCGATTCTCTTACATTTCGCACAACTTTCTCGCATAATGGATGCTATTGTATATTAACAATCTCTGATATCCAAAATCTTGAAACAGCAGAAAGATATCATCAGAAGATATCCCTTCATGAACGTACTTGAATAAAAACGCAGATTTTCCTCAGGATTGTTTCGTTGATGCCGAAAGAGCGAGAGACCGGCTGAAAAACAGAGAAGAGGAAAAGGGAAACAGAGAAGAGGAAAAGGGAGGAGGCAGAAGGTGTCGGCCTTGCGCCGATGATCGTCGCTGAAAATCAGTCAAGTTTGCGTGCCGGCTCCAGCCTGGGGCAGCTCGAGGAGGCAGCGGGCGACGGAAGTGTGGGTGGCGGCAACGAGGCTGGCGGAGCCGGCGCAACTACTACCTCGGAGCCAGGTGAGAGAGCTAATTAACCAACTTGAGATTATGATCATCCGGGTATGTGTTCCGGGAACCGGCCACCCAGATCTTCGATCAGATACTCGTGGTAAAAGGTGGCGCAACCTCTTATGGCACGTAATAATCGCTCTCCCCGATCCTGTTATCAGACAGATGAGAGATTTCGTTTGTTGAAATTCATGAAGCCATAAGCCACGTTCGAGGCCATAAGTAAAACATTTGTTAAAATAGTTTGAGATTAGAAAACAAATATATTTCGCATCTCTGTTCTATTGTTCTCACAAGATAAGTGGTTAACTAGATTTCGCAGGTACATGATTTCGAAAGAAGGTGTGCGTTTTATTATCAGATAGTTTAAAGAACGAGATTTAGTAACGAAGAGCTGAAAGGGAATTGAAACGTCAAAATAGAAATGCAATTGGGTTTCTCAAGGGTTTCTCTACGAACGAAACGATTTAGTACCAGAAAAGCCTGTGCCGTGGTTTGTACGGCGTCTACCTTGCGGACTACTTCTTGGTCTATACATATGTGTGTATATACCAAACGGTATACGTGATCGAGTATTCTATTTTCTTCATTTCAATTCAAAAGCACGCCATTGCTCTTCGAAATACTCCTTATTATATATTTTTTAAGTCTCTGTGGTGATAAATAAAAACATTTTCTCCTTTGTATCTACCTACCTATATTCGAATGAAAAATGAATAGTTCGAATTAACGAAAAAAAGAAGAGAAGGGAATCGACAGAAAGTTCATCGACGTTTTTCTGCGATTTTCATCGTTTGTCGCGAACAGGTGTAATGAAGAGAGAGGAGCAGGAGGCGGCGCAGAACGAGAATTCCCTGAAAGAATCAACTGGTTCGGTGGTAACAGTAACTACACCTAGCGGCGTCGGGACAACGGCATCGACGGTGAACGCCAACAACACCACCACGACGACCAACACGACGGCCGCGACGGCTTCTACGATGCCTGGTGGAGGCGCTCGCAGCGACGTAGAGGAGGAGGAGGAGGAGGAGGAGGAGGAGGAGGAGGAGGAGAAGGCAGAGGAAGAAGAGGAGGAAGACGAAGAGGAAGAGGACGTGGAAGTGGAAGGTGGAGCGGCGCAAGAGGCGGTCGGTGGCGGTCTTCTAGCAAACGAAGGTGGGGGTGGAGGCGGCATGGCCGGCTTCTGGAGGCAGAGTAGACCCTCCAGTCCCCGCATGCCGCCTCCGGAGCAGCCGGAGCACAGGCCTAAGAGCCGACACGAGCCGGCGCCCGCGAGATACAACAACCTCGGTTACTGGAGAGCCAGGAGAGTCACATTTTATAAAAATGGCGACCCGTATTTTCCTGGTATTGAGTTCAGGTAAGCTACTAAAATCTATTTGCCGTTGATGATCGTGTTACGTAGCCTGATCCTTGTCATGTGTACAAAGCGGCGCTTACGCTAGTACCCTTCTTGGGTGCAGGTGGCGTGTCCACCCTTCGTGGCCTTGATTTTGGCCTATGAATGAGATTCTCCCTGCGGCATACGAAAGATACTAGCCGTACAAGAGTGATGCATTCGTTTACCAATGAGTTTCGCAGTTAAATGGCATTAATTGTGTAATATCGACGAAACGTATCGGTAAACGAAAGTCGATTGTGAAAATCGAAGTCGTAGTTCTTATCACAGCGATAACTTGCAGGTTCAAGCCAGGAAGGGACATTGGTTCCCTGGAGGCACTCCTGGATAGGCTGTCCCTGCGAATGGACCTGCCCAGAGGGGCGCGACACATCTTCTCCATGGATGGTGATCGTAAACTCACGTTGGACGAGCTCGAAGACGGTGCCTCGTACGTCGTTTCCAGCTACAAATCGTTCAAGGTAAGCGAAAAGAACTTTCTATTTATAATTTTTTATTTATAATATCGCCAGATGAAATCTTAAAGCTCGGAAACGGCGAGAATCATTAGAAATACGTATCGTCAGAAAGAAAGAAACTGCTGTGAAGAAGCATTACCTTTCAATCAGGTTACTATGCACGGTGTTTAAGATTGCTTGGAAAAAAGGGTCTTAATCGCCCACCGGCGGAAAAGTGGGTCATTCGATCTGATACATTGCACGAAGAAGAAATAAGGTCCTTAAGACACAGGATCGCGTGTATGTGTAGATCAAATCTGGTCAGGTAACAACAATCCTCCCACCCCACCCCATCCCCTTCGAACGAGAGAACCAATCTTATTACGACAGCGATAATTCAACACGTGCAGGGAGTCGTGCATGGCGAAAAGTAAATATCCTTGTCTACTTGGGGCGTTCGTCGCTTACGTATCGTTCGTATAATTAAAGCGAACCTAGAGCTGGTGTACACATAACGCACGCTTAATATTCATGAGCCACAGCCTGTGTGCTTGCAAGAAGAAAACACTGGCGACTTCTACAAATGCGCACTTTGAACGTGTTGGGCACGCGTATACATACAGCTAATGCATACACACGCAGATATCAATAGGAAGTATAACAGGGCTGGCCAGGTCGCGATATAGCAATTTATAAGAAAACTGCGTATATTGCTGTCAACAATCTTTGTGTATCTGGCCCAGATCAGTCTTTAAGCAGGCCACACGCAATACTAATCTGCCTAGTTTACCTAAAAAGAACAGTCGCAACGATCATTGTTCTATATCAATCTTCTTTGACAAATATCGAACATTCAAAATTGTATTTTATTCGAGTCAATTCTAAAATGCTTACGTTAATCGCTGCATTATTCAAGCGTAGAGCCTTCAATCAAGGCCAATTCGAAGGGGATCGTCTACGAGATTCGAAAGTCGAGGGATTGGTTGCAGGGAAATATTGTCCAATTAACGGCTAAACCTTTCAACTCGATTCGCCTGGAAGGCCACGGGTGTTCATTATTTTTATGAAAGCGCCGATACGAAGGATTGGATATCATTTATCGTTGCGTCGTGCCATGTGAAGGGTGGTCCACGCCCCAACCTAATTTCTAGGTTTTAAGGTGTGACCAAGCCGCTCGTTATACCGTATATCGTATCGTCGCAGTTTCTGCTTTCCTACCTCGGCTTGTGTACGATCCGTTATTTCGATCGGCGTTAGCCTCGTGTCGGGTCAGCCCTTAATCCGGCAAAGTGGCCAAAGCTTATACTACGATCCTATCGCACTTATAGCAAGCCGATTCGCATGCCGATTGAAGTCGAGAACCGGTGTTCATACACCCATGACCTATATCCTGGATTCTCATGAGCAATATCTAGACTGAGATTCACCTTGACCTATATCGTAAGAGGTCCAATCGATATTAAGCTGTCTACGAACCATCTTGTTGTTTTTAATCATAGACATCATCTAAAAATTGTAAAAGGTACAATCGAAGGTTTAACGAGAGTTTAAATAAAAAATTGCATCGATAATTCTTCTACATAGGAATAACTTTGTCTGCGTTCGTTCTTAATGATACCGAATCTAATTGTACTAAATCGGTATTGGGTACGTATTTTGACTATTGTTTACCAAAGCCACGTGGCATGAAAGATCGACGTACGTAGGTGAATCTGCGGTCTTGAGATAGGGGTGGGAGCGTGTCAACGGGACGGAAAGTGGGAGTAGGTATCACCACAGGGTTGGCTGGAAAGCGGGGTGAAAAGGGCTGGCCAATTGGATCTGCGGTTGCGCACCAGTTCACCCTCTCACGTCGCTCTGGTCCCGTTCAAACGGTACGCCATCCTATTTCGCTTAATGTCTCATTATCGTGCTTCCATGCGTTCCACTCGTCTGCATATTTTCATTCCCACCAAACACCAGTCGTTAATCCATCTTTCCTCCATGTCGTGATAACGGTTGCGCCTTTAAATGGACTCCAGTTTCTTCACCTCGCTACACGGATGACCTAAATTTCTTTATGGCGCCACACCACAAAAAACTTATCCCGCTGATCTTCGTCGGACTAAAATGTAGGTCGGATGCTCGATCGTTTGCCAGTTAATACGCTTCCCTCGTGTCGTTCGTGTTTTATGCATCGAGTGACTGTCCCACTCTTCAATTGCTTAATATAGGAACTTTATATAATTTAGTCAGGTCGAAATCTAAGCACATGCAGTTTTCGCTTCTTCCCGTTTTCTCGAAATATTTTACGTTGTTTCGTTTCTTTTTTCTTTTTCTTTTTCCTTTTTCCTTTTTTTTTTCTTTTCGTAGTATACACAGTCGAGTTTCTCCAAGAACGTATGAATCACATTGTAGCATAGGGGGTTAGAGACAGGGACCGAGGGTAGTTTCGTATTTCCGTTAAGGAGACCGATGCAGGGCTCTCAAGTCGTAGGGCAGCTAGCAAGGGAGAGACCGTATCTCATTGACCGTTGGTCAGTCCCGCAAGGGATCAATAAATACAACGTTCTTCACATAGACGATTCGCAAACCGTGTTTCCACTGTTCTGTCCGAAGAAACTTGACGAAATAGACCGATATTCTCTTAACGGTTCAAAATTTTATCCACCCTCCCTGACAAGTATAATCCATTGTTAAAAAGCGCACAATTAGGAACGAGGATCACGTTATATTTGAAAATTTGTGGTTGCATTCGAAATTGCAATGAAACAGTGACGCATGGAGGAGCGATAACACGATGAAAAATTAATGTTGCGGGATAACGGAAATGACGAGGAACCGGTGGAAGATATAGCGTCGATTACAGCCGGTTGTGAGTTGACGCAATCAATTATGTTCTGACCGTCTCTCGCAAAGGCGTTACTACTGCGGTCGGAAGTAACAGTTTATTACTACTGCAAACCTCTGAGCGCAAACGTAATACACACGTACGTGTGGCAACCGTTCATCGAGAGGCATCGATGCTGTGTGACGACGTCGACCGATTCGGATGCGTGACACTGACATGGAACAGTGACTAGTCGGGCATCGAGGTCTCCGTCATTTCGATTGCTTACCGCTACCGTTTCTTATAATCGTATTTGCATTTTCGTTCTCAATTCGTATTATCAAAATGCTTAAATGGAGTTTGAAGAAACGATAAGCAGAATGATGTATTGTACGCTTATACGATTCTTCTTTTCTTGAAAATGTAACTTACATCGTTTTAGCTTACGACCGTTTTTGTATTCGATCTTATCGATCGTATCTTGATTAATTCCGCGGATGTAATATATAAATTAAGTATAAAAAGCGTCGCCAAAAATTGCCATCCTTCAGGCAGCGTTTCACAATTGAATAATCGCCGCGATTATTTCTTTGTAATCGCCAGCGGCACGTTTCGAACGTAGGACGATCCGTCACGCATGTTTCGAGCTCGTTCTTCATTTTCATATCGTGCCGGCTTTCGCCGTGATAACGAGTCCTTTTTCTTTCTGAAATAGTCGGTCGCAGCTACTGTCGTGTGCACACGTGTTCCCTCCCGTAAATTCATAAGGGATATAACAGCGCTAGCGAGTGTTCTTGAAAGAAATAATTGTTAACTGGTCTGAAATTCATGTCAGCCACCCTCCACCGTGATATGTCACGAACTCTAGCGCCAGAAACTTCTTGCACGTATCTGGCCTATATGCGTCACGAAATCACAATGAATACCTTCCTAAGAAACGAATAAAATATGTAATTACAAAGAACGGATCGGCAACATGATCGTTGTTGCGTTCTTACGGACGTTTCACGCGAGGCTATTCATGGGATATGTGACACGTAAGGAAAGGATTTCGATAGCCATAATCTCGGTGAACCAAATTTTGTTCTGCTTTTATCGTCTTTGGGCTGACGAAAATATCGCATGCTTGCCTGCGGATTAATTACACGTACTCGGCAAGGAAGAGGGGGTAGGAAGAAACGAGGAAGGTAGTCGAAAAATATTTGCTACGATAAACGGACTCCCTTAAGCTCGTAAATTTTTTCGATATCCACCTCCTTTTCAGGTTGTTTCAGTAATGTTTTTTGTTCTTCTTGGCTGCATGACTGACGGCAGTCCACTTTAATTGACATTATTACGTCGATCCTGTAAGCGATATACCTTGAGTTATCGAATAATTACGCGAACATTCGATCTGATTCCAACTGATTGTAGTTCTTCATCGAACTTCTCATTTCGTTTCGCGCTCTTTTATTTTTTACTAATACCTGCTTGCGGTTAACTTTAGCTTTCACAGATGTAGAAGCCTAAGTATACAGGCTGATATTTGATCGCACGCTATTCCTTCTCTGGTCAAATTTATAGCGTAAAATGGGAAGAAGAAGTTATACTCGAAAATATGACTTTTAGCGACCTGATTTTCAAATTGCGATTTAGAAGAAAAAAAGGAAAGAAAGAAGGAAAACGAGGAAAGTTTAATTAAGAAAATATGGGGCGAGACACACGTCTACATGTTAGATAGGAGTGTTAATGCAATTAATAGTAAGTATAGGGTCGTTCCACGCAACGGTAAGTTCCTTCTAATTATCTCCATAAGAAAAAGAAAGTCGCGGACTTTCCTCTCGACATATCGACATGCGATTAAACGACCCGCTGAGCGGAAGGGGACTTGTAAGTGCGAATTCAAAGTGGTCAGAATGTTGCTCCGTTACCTACTTTCTTTCTCCCCTCTTCCTCCCGTTATCATGAAACACGCAGATTCGTGTTACTATTCGCATTGTAATCCGTGGCTCGGATCGTTTATCGCTGGTTGTCGCGCTGAATATGTATGAGGTTCGAATTCGAAATAAATGAATTTCGGTAAGGGTCGATTAAAGAGGAGCATTTCAAGAAAACCGGTCCCGCGATCCGTCGTTCCCTCCGGTGCGTATTACACACCAATCCACACACATTTTCGCCACATGACGTGTATACCTCGATCGACGATATGTAAATCACTGCGGCATCCCGTCTGTATGGTATTCGTTGCCTTTTGACCAGACTGCCTGCACGCTTGTCGCAGAACATTCGCAGGACAACTACCCTGTGTGTGTTAAACCTACTCTCACTCCGTATAGCACGCTCGCTCGTCACGCACTCCTATAATATATGTCAATTACGATTTCAACTTCTTGCATGCATAATTAGCCCCGACAATCCTCGATTTTCTTCTAATAATGCACAGAATGAAAGAAAAGTAATGCAATTCTAAGTTCCAATACATCAGAACGGTAGAAAGGAACGATAGGAGAGTTCCGTGATATGTGGTAATGGTAAGAGAAACCCATATAAATTAATTTATTTCCATCGTACATTGTTATATTATTTTCCAGCTATCCTGCGAAATATATTTCAAAAGATTTCAGGAAGAACCTTGGTCCTTCTCTTACCGAATCTTGACACTGTTGAATCTTGATAATCAATCTACTCTAAAAGTTGCAACCATTTTTATTTTAGGAATGAAACTAGTTGATTTTCAAAGCGTCAGGACCAGCCTTCTTTTAACTATATAGAAACTATAGTAATTCATCAAAGCCCGGCTTGAAATTAGATAATTCAAATATTAGATAATTCGTAGATGATCGAGTGGAACGCTTTTGTTCTATTGTATATCGAGCCTATGTGTCACTACGATACAAACGGTCGTAAGTTGTGGATGATTTTCATGTGAGCGATTTTTATATCAACATCTTACGCAAAGTGCACGAAGCTAATATTAGGCAACGATCGTCGCGAGAAATCAGGGTTGTGTATACGCCACACGAGATTATAGATAAGGGGAAAAAAAAAAAAAAAAAAAAAATGTTTCGTGTTAATCGGCCCGGCCGAATTAACCCAACGATCGCCGCGCAAACAGCTTATCGATGCAGCGTGCCTTATCACCTGCCAATTATAGCGCCGCGCGCGTGCATTGAATGCCATGTGGAAACTGTTGGAAAATGGAAGTACATTTTTTCTCACCACAAATTCGTATCAATTTTATATATAAAATACGTAGCGTATTATTTTGTATCAGAATGATGGTCAACGCTCTTTTCTAACTGAAATATTCAATTCGAGTAATCGAATTAGTGTTGCAAATGATAATTTATAGTCAGTGACTTGGCGCCAAAGGTTAAGGGTTGGAGTATAGCGAAGCGACCTTTCAACGGTCTTCGCTCTCTTATCGAGAAGGTAAACGGTTAAGACGGATATTCACCCTGTTGTACGTTGCGAGCTAGTGTCCCGATGTAGATGAGAAAGTCAAACTCAATATGCGTGTCCTGTTATTGTTTGCGAGGGGACATATTGATGTGAAAAGCAAATAATTTTCTGCTAATAAATTATGCAACGAAGAAAAAATACAAGGTAGAAAATATGACGGTTATTCCTGACAGGATGCTTGGTTATAGCGTAGTCGATTGTAGAATATGCAGGACTTCATTCTCATTGAAACTGGAGGTCGCGGTTAATCGAGAAAGTCCGATCTTTAATACCTGAAAAGAGATCGAATTACTCGAATCGCGTGGCAGATTATTTTACAATACATACAGATAAATAATTAGGTCGAACGTAAAATTCTCGATAACGTTAGAAGTGAGAAAAGAAAGTCACAAAAATTCTATTATTTATCAATTTGATTGCGTAAATATTGTGCAGCATGGATTGTCGTATCAGAAAGACGAATCAACGGGGTACATGACCGTGTAAATGCGTGAAAAGGTTAAGGGTTGTAGCACCCATGGTGAACCCAGAGTGTGCACCCACGCGTACTTTCGTTGCGCCTTCCATCCGATCGCATACCAACAACCGGAAGATTGTTGCACCGTGACCTTGGCCTTGCAAACAAACATACGCGCTAACTCACACATATTGCGGTTCGCTGGCAAATCGTAATTTATGGGGACAGCGTCATAAATTACTATACGAACCAACTAAACTCCTCGTGAATGGACTCTCGTTTCTTCTTTCTTTTTTCCACTCCTAGTTGCCTTCTTTCTTTCTCTTTTTTTTCTTTTCTTTTTTCCAGCCACACGATCGAAATGGCTATTTCATGTTACAACGTCGCGCAAACTGTTCACCTGAAACGTTGGAATCTATATAGATTCTATAAGTACCATATTATATAGAAAAAAACGATATTGCTTCAAATTATTACGACATCCGCTTGAAGCTATGAAAATTGTTTTTTCAATGCAGGGCACGTAATATTCGTGAGCTTTCGTTTCATCTAGCGACGAATACTTATAATTATGAGAAACAGATCTTTCCACGACGTTGTGCCTTGAACGTCGATGAAGGGGTGTATTTTTAGTTTGTAATTTATTAATAGACACCTTCGTGAGCAGCGAACCTTACGAGGTTCGTTTCGATGGAAGAGATTGTGTAAGTCGTTCTGATTTCAAGCTTGCTTGGAGTCGATCAGATTGCGGAAACAAAGTTGACCCGTAAACTGGTTTCGAGTCTGGCCAAACAGTAAGCTTCGACAGCGATATAAGAAAGTAAATAATAAAGGCTGTCCCCGGTAGCCTTTGACAGAATTCATCGAGTTCGTTAAGAATCAAAGCACGTTATAGGTTTCACTGGCGATGGCGTTTATATACAATAATATTCCTTATTCTATAGCGGAAACAATCTCTCACCGATATATGAGAAATTTATAAAATTTTATTTCTTACACTGATAGTATGTATCTGTGTATTTAACATACTACATATAATTGACGAAAATATAAATTAAATATTACATTTGAAATTTGTAAATTAGTTACCTTAGAAATATATTTCATCGGAATTAATAAGGTTACCAGATAATTCGGTAATACCAGAGAAATCTACGGATCTCCGATCGATCCTTCCCGAATTATTGCTGCTGATTCATACCGCAAAAAATTGCAAATATCTTTTCACTGTCCAAATGTTCTCCTTTCAAAGCTCGTGCCTCGAGTCCATTAAGCGTCTTAGTCACGTTGTCATGAGTATTTACTGTATATTATAAGAACAATTTGAACTTGAACTGTCTTCCATCATTGTTACGACGTCTTCGAACAACTTTTAAACGTACGTACATTTCGGAGTGTAATTTCTTAAAAAGCTAACAATTCTCGAGAAAAGAAATCACTGAATGGCTTGCCTATGGGTTAAGCTTACGTCACGGAGGGTGCATTACCGGAAGGGTTGCTCGCCTGTGCGAGAAAGAGAGGGTCGTTTAACCTTCACCTTGTGTTAATCTATGCTTCCATTATCATACCAATCCCATCAAAGCTGGCATTGCATCGCAACTGCACGAGGATGAACGCGTACCCATCTATTGGTCGATCGAGTTATCCTTTAACGATGAATTTCTCTGAAACTTGTTTGTATCATTGTTTGGGTCGCTTAATACAAAGTTTAAATTAATACAAGGCTTGATACAAAGAAAAACAAGAACTATCTGTGAAATAATTGAATTGCACGATTTCATGAAATTTTCTTATTTGCCACTGATAAATTTGGAAAGATCTTAAGTATAGCGAACGATCGCAAGGTCATCGAATCTCTGGCATTCTGCCGGCAGCAGCGTGCGTGTCTCGAATTCATAAGTCGGTTTATTACACTATTAGCCTCGTTAACGTTTTTTTCATTGCCTCTCTGTCTCACTTGAATATCGACCCCATTTAGTCAACAAGGATAATTGGTCCTATACGATGCTACTTCTTTTTTCATTCGGTACGCCGCTGTATCGGGGCGTGGACGCCCTTAATTCCAAAGAATGCTTTCAGGCTCATTTCCTACCGCGAACGCTTATTTCCGAACGTATATCCTCATTAACAGGTGCCCATCAAGCTTCCATTTAACAAAATTTCCACTCGTCCATCATAATATACCATCATTCGTCGACAAATCATGACACAGGCAAAATTACATTGGAACTATACTTTGTAACAATCGACTGTATGCAAGAACCTTGTTATATATAAAATCTCATACACGTGAGATGAAGATAAAAACAAAAGAAAGAAAAAAAGAAAAAAATAGTGTGGTATGTGTTACCTTTAAGTTGCTTATAAAGTATTCTTTATGATATGCGAAAGATAAAAAGGCATATAAGAAAAAAAGACGACAGAAATATAAAATTTTGTACGATATAACGTAAAATCTTTATGAATATAAAATTACCAACGACTAGTTTGTTAACGTGTTAACTACAATTTTCCATAATTCGATAGATGTTCGATCTAAGACCAGAAAATAAGTCGATGACCAAAAAAGACTTCTAAAGATTTTTGCATTTCTTCGAACGTACGGTGAATCCAAATTTTTGACCAGCGATCTACGTGTCGCACGATTTGGTGAGCTATACTATATACTCTCAAGTACAGGGGGTGGCTGTTTGGCCTTGAGACGCGATGGCTCTCCTAGAAAGCGGAGGGGGAGGGTAGGGGATGTTGCAGCCAGGGGGTTGGTTCTCCAGCCCAATGAGGCAGTACACACCCCGCCTCCAGTTGTCCATCGAACACAGTTGAGGTTGCACCTAGTGGCACAACCTTCTCACGGCCCTCGTTTGCTTTGGGCACCACGTTTTCATTTGTTCCGATCGTAGTTCCCTTTGCGATCAACTGCTGCGATTACAAGGCGTCGTCGCCTTTTCGACAGAAGTTTCCCCAGAAGTTTTTTACGATCCCGTGTCGTTCATAAAATTGTACGATCGAATTAGAGTCTTCCGATCTACGAAGTACAGTTGTATGATTAAAACGGAAGAAATAACATATCTGTTACTTGTGCGACTGTTTCCTCGACTGTTCTCGAACTAAAATTTTTCGGTCTGTTATATAAGGTATTATTAGAAGTATTATAAAAGATCGAAGAAGAACCGAGAGTTACTGTGAGCAAGTGATGGAAAAGAATGTGAACAATCGGCGATAAAGTTTGCTGTTCGGTGAAGAACGTTCTCCAAGGACTGTGAATATCGTTGCGTGAGACTACAGTGATCTAGGTTCACCATTGAGTCGGCAAGTTCCTCGTCCCGCTCGGACTTGGAGCCGGACTTTGGCGCTGGCGGAGACAAGGCGGACTCTTATAGCGACTCCGAGCTAGAGTCCTGTAGCCCTAAATCCTGGGACGGCTGCGACAGTTTTGTCGTGTTGATGAGCGATTCCTTTGAAGTTATATCGCTGCCGGCCGATATGTTGCAGGTCCTCAAAATCCTAATCAGATTCTGTATATTAATGTTAAATTATAGCGGATGAAACGAATATAGCTAGGCACTTTGCGATATAAAGTGTTAACAATTAAAATGAATATTTAAACCTTAAAACCGCTAGCATAGTTTCGCTATATTTATTTAACCAATTATACGCCAGTGACGTTAGAAATAATTAATGGAATTGCCCGAGGTTTTCACGACTTGTTTCTAATTTATTATCTAACTTGGAACAATAGCCGGCCAGCTACGGAAAGAAAAGCAACACCTGGTACACGAGTCCTACTGGCGGAGGTAGCAGAGGTGGAGCAAGCGTCGGAGGTGGTGTCGGAGGATGGCAAAGTAGACCACCAGCGGTGGCGAGTCTTAGCAGGAAAGCTTCCATCACCGACGAAGCACCACCTCCTGGCGGTGGAAAGCCTTCTTCGGGACGTGTCATACGAATCGTTAACAACCACGACCATACAGTGCAGGTATTAATTTACAAAGCACGCCTAAAACGTATCTCGAATTTCTTTATATTTTTCGTTCTTTATGAGTTACAACTGATTGATTTCAGTGTCGAGTCTTGTTGAACCTGCGTACCTCGCAACCGTTCGAGGAAGTGCTGGAAGATCTTGGACAAGTATTGAAGATGAATGGGGCCAAAAGAATGTTCACAGTTTCAGGTCAAGAGGTAAAATACTGCGATAGAAATAAGTATCGTAAAGATTCGCGTGAAATAGAATAAAAATTCGTGGCCGAAATTGTCGAGAAGGATGACGTACATCGTGATCGATTGGTGTACGTTCGTGAACGGCCGAAACGTGGGCGACTCGAAAGTTTATCAGCGATTTATGCAAATCGAAGACATTGGCTCGGCATCGTACTTATAAAATCTGCTTGAATAATGTTTGTCCATAAATATGCATGCGATGGTGGGGGTAGAAGCGTCGAAACGAAGCGTGACGATATCGGGGTCGACTTCTTCGCAATAAATGGAATAGGGTCGTTGATTAACTCTCTTTTCAATCGCCTTCGAACGATCTTTTTATTACACTCAAAAATATCGTTGGTAATCAGGGAATAAAATTCCTGAAAAAAGAAATAGGTCAGTTAAGCGATGGAAACAAAATTTCGCTTCGATAGATGCTCTGAAATTCACGTCTTGCTAACGCAAAAAGATATCAGATGCAAGTAAGATATTATCATTCCTGTTTCTCATCGTTCCATGTTATTTTAATCATTTTTGATTCGAGTTTCACAACGTCATAGCAGATTACGCGATTACACGATGTTCTGGTGATCGCGGCCGTTGCAAGCCGGTTGGAGGCTCGTGGGAAAAAAGGTCAGAGATCCATCTTTCCAGGTCACGACCGTATATGAATTTCAAATTGACCAATTTTCTTTGGCGAGCATTCGACTACCTTATGCATCATCGTGTATACACCGTGTGACGTCTACGTCAACAGTGACGTTCGCGACACGATTCCGACACGGGAACAAGATGTGTCTAGGTTCATTCATTTTGACACCTACGTTATCCTTACGCATCCTTAGAATTTATAATCAAGGATAATTTGTTAAAGACGATATTAAAAACAAAACCACAATTTTTCATCTGTTGCTAAATCAAATTTTTATTATACCGTTGACAGGTAAGAAGTTTCTCGCAACTGAGGAACGAATTCGCTGACGTGGATACCTTTTATCTGGGTACTGGGGCGGGGATGGGTATAGCCGGTGCTGTTACCGCATCCCCCGCAAGAAGATCCAGATCACGAGGACCGCCTACCGTGGTCGAGGATATCGGTCGTCAAAGACGAGCTCGTAGCAAAAGCAGACCACGCGCTTTGTATGCCCCTGATTCGGACGTCGTCCGAGTAAACGGTTCTCCATATCGCTCTTCGCTTATCCATTATGTACACCGATTATCTGATTGTAAATAACGATATTAAACGAGCATATTACGCTCTTTCTGAATAGATTATAGCGTTGTCGAGGTATTGCGAGACGAGCCAGCTAGAGTGACTATTCGAGGATTGAGACGATCCTTTTATCCACCTTCCCACTTGCCACCGGTGGACAATTCTCCGCCGGATAAGAAGCTGCAACTTGAATGGGTTTACGGATATCGGGGCACCGATACCCGAAGAAATCTCTGGGTTCTACCGAGTGGAGAACTCTTGTACTATGTCGCTGCCGTGGCTGTTCTCTTTGACAGAGAGGAAAATGCACAACGGCACTATGTGGGCCATACGGAGGATATTACGTGCATGGAGGTATTATCGTTGGTTTCAGTTGCCACTTTAACTGGATTATAATCGATCGGAAAGATATTACGGCAACCTAAATTATATCAGACGTTAAAATCAAAATCAGACGCAAAAAATGATAATTTAACATCTCCGGAATTTCAAGATCCGGAATAAGTGCGATTAAATGTTTCAACGTATTCGCTTAATGTATATGTAGGTTCATCCAAGTAGAGAGCTGGTGGCATCCGGACAAAAAGCTGGCAGACACAGAAAAGCGCAACCACACGTTCGCATATGGTCAACAGAGACTCTGCTCACTCTGTACGTGTTCGGAATGACCGAGTTCCAGATGGGCGTCTCCGCGTTAGCGTTCTCGCAATTGGTAAAATATCACATCCGAATGCACGCATACGCGATACTAATGTACTAACATAACGTGAATCTAAATATCGCATAAAAAGGAATTGAACAACGAGCACGTTTCTATATGATTCTCGGTGCACAGAACGGGGGTAGTTACGTATTAGCGGTCGACGCTGGCAGGGAGGCGATACTCTCAGTGTGGCAGTGGCAATGGGGCCATTTGTTGGGTAAAGTGGCGGTAAGCTTTTCTTCGCCTACTTCGCGCACGCTACAATGTCATGATCATATATCATAACGTCCGCGTGTAATACCAATTTTTATAGACCATGCAGGAGGACCTAACCGGTGCAGCTTTTCATCCTCTCGACGACAATCTGCTGATTACGCACGGTAGAGGTCACTTGACCTTCTGGAATCGGCGGAAAGACGGTTTCTTTGAACGGACGGACATTATCAAACCTGTACGTTGCAATGTGAAGTAAACGCGTGCTCGACTATTTTCAGCTACTTACCGATTCTGCTTTTCCATTTAAGCCGTCCCGTACGCACGTGACTAGCATCCAATTCGAGCAAGACGGAGACGTCGTCACGGCAGATAGCGACGGTTTCATCACCGTTTACTCCGTGGATGCGGATGGTGCATACTTTGTACGAATGGAATTTGAGGCGCACAATAAAGGCATTAGCTCACTTGTTATGCTGTCAGAGGGAACGTTGCTCTCTGGCGGAGAAAAAGATCGTAAAATCGCCGCGTGGGATTCTCTTCAGAATTACAAACGTATCACGGACACCAAAGTATGCGTGTAACCTAGATTTTGATTAACAGTCCAGTGTTGTATGCTATGATATTTCTGAATATTACGTTACACAGTTGCCAGAGGCAGTAGGAGGTGTGCGAAGTATCTATCCTCAGAGACCAGGAAGGAACGACGGAAATATTTATGTTGGAACTACCAGGAATAATATTTTAGAAGGTTCTCTTCAAAGAAGGTTCAATCAAGTCGTGTTTGGCCATGGGAGGCAGTTGTGGGGCCTTGCTGTGCATCCTGACGACGAGGTGTTCGCTACTGCGGGTCACGATAAGAATATCGCTCTTTGGCGCAGACATAAACTCCTGTGGACGACGCAGGTGTTACTTTAAATCTTCGAATCTTCGCATTCGAATAAAAATCGTTAAATCTCAACTAAAATTCAAGTTCAAATGTAATGTTTGCTTAGGTCGGTTTCGAGTGCATTTGCATAGCTTTCCATCCTTTTGGAGTTGCCCTTGCCGCTGGTTCTTCCGAAGGTCATCTTTTGGTCCTCGCCGCAGACACAGGGGCAGCTGTAGCAACCCTTAGAGTTTGTGGTTCGCCTTTATCATGCATTGGCTATAATCCAAGTATGATATACATACAAAACGCGATTATACGTATGTATATTTTTGTACGTTGATTGCAAAAGATATAAGATTCTATTTTTGTTGAACAGCGGGAGAAATTGTGGCAATGGGTTCTCAGAATGGTAGTGTGTATCTCTTCAGAGTATCTAGAGACGGATTCTCGTACAAGAAGAGTAACAAGATCCGCGGAACGCAACCGTTAGTGCAGCTCGACTGGAGTTCCGATAGCAGATTTCTCCAGACTGTTACACAGGACTACGACTTAGTGTTCTGTAACGTTGCTTCCTTTTATAATTAGATTACCTTTAAACGTCGAAGGGAATAAATATAACTTAAGATAGATTTTTCAGGGGATGTGAAAGCCTTATCGTCGGAGAAGAGTCCGTTAGTTATGAAGGACGTGAAATGGTACACGCACAACTGCATGGTTGGATACATGGTATCTGGTAAGTATACGCAAGTTCTATAACAGTAAAAGCAACGCTGTACATTGTTATTGTTACACTTTCAGGATTATTCAAATAATATTTAACAATACTATTTACAGGAATGTGGAATAATCGTTACTATCCGTTAACGACTGTTCTAACTACGTCAAGTAGGTCAGCAGCTCATGACATGTTAGTCAGTGGTGATGCAGAAGGCTATCTGAGACTTTTCAGGTATCCATGTACCAGTGCTAAGGCCGAATACGTCGAAGAAAAAGTGTATAGTTCCCTAGTGGCCTGCGCCAGATTTCTCTACAACGATCAGAATGTCGTCACCGTCGGTGGGACCGACGCTGCGCTCATGCTTTGGGAACTAGTCGACGAATAGATAAAAGGACTACCTCTTGTTAGAAATTTTGCCTTTGTCTTCAATAGTCTGGTAACTAGACTATTAACGCGATCTGTACGAAATCGCGACGATTCGTTCCATCGTGGAACTTTTTTTAATACCAATGAACAAACGCGACAAATGTTTATCTTCTTATCATTGCGCTGAATACAGTTCGGTAACATGCGTTCAGCAGTTCGTCCTCGGCGAAACAATTGAACGGCTGAGTCGATACTTAGCAAATTTTGCAAACGTTTTCATTCAACTTGATTCGGTTGCCAAGCGTGTTTTTTTTTTTTCCGGCGACAATGCGTTCGTCGTTTATCGTCCAATATCCAACCTGAAGAGCGTTAATACCGTCTGGCATGTTTGTCTGTGGCCTCACTTTTCTGCGTCGATGAATCTTTCTAGAGACAAGGAGGCATTTTTCACGTTTTAAGTATAGTTTCATGCAGCAGCAACGCAGTTCGCGCTTTATTCCCTGAAACGTTGAAAGAAGTAGTTTGATATTTGTAAACGAAAGGAAGATAAGATCTACTAAAGATATATTGCATCGCTCGACTGTCTTGAAGTTAAGCGTCTTGCAGGTGCAATACATTCACTTTTTACATCCGTTACCACGTCATAGCATCTTGCGAATTTCTCCAAGACATTCACCTCCACGAAATAATCCGTACGCGATGTTTTTAATTATTTCTACTTCTTAAGACCGACATTTGACCGGAATTAAAATCGTTTAAAGATCGAGACTTCTGTTATCGACGACAGTAACAGCGAAGGACAAGAATCTATCTTCCCTTCCTTCAACCGTTTTGCCATTGTCGTGTTACGACTTCTTGTATGCATTTATGATAACAGCGACAAACGATAATGTTATCACGCTACAACGATGCAGTACATTATTAAAGTCGTAATGAAAGCAATACAAATAGCCACACGTTATATGTGTATCCAGTAGGAGTATAAAAGAAAAAGAAGCAAAAAGAAATGAAACAATATGTGCACGTTCAGGAGCGTGCAATTTTTGAGGCGCTGGCGCCCCTTGGTAGATTTTAAGCAATGGAGATAGATTTAAACAGAAATTGAGATGAAGACGAGAAATATTACATGCACCTTTGTGCCGGGACGATGGTCAATTCGTTTTCTTTCATAGTTTCGAAGATTTTAGAGAAAATGCTGTTGCGGGTCAACGCGTCTCTCCGTCGATTCTCCCTTTTGTTCACGCCCATTTCTAGAGAAAACAAATTGATGAAGTATAGGGAAAAATATACAGAGTTTAAACGATATGTTACTATTACAGAAATATATATTATATATATAAATATATACATATAGTAGTAGATGCAAATGATAACACGAGAGTCTCTCATGTTAGCAAGCTATGCTCGGGATCGTCACTGCCATGGCATCGAGTTCGAAATTTTTTCACAGCCTGCATGCTTCAAAATACTGCTTTCTCTGAGAGAGAGAGAGAGAGAGAGAGAGAGAGAGAGAGAGAGAGAGAGAGAGAGAGAGAGAGAGAGAGAGAGAGAGAGAGAGAGAGAGAGAGAGAGAGAGAGAGAGAGAGAGAGAGAGAGAGAGAGAGA
>CM026189.1:10144311-10442601 GCA_014825925.1 Bombus breviceps
TATCGACGATTCAAACCTGCTTTTGCGTTCCATTATTTTATTATGTATTGAGCGAATATCAGACTACACTTGTTACTTTTCCAAGGAAATTTCAACATATGAACTTTGCGATCACTTTTGGAAAGAAGTTGAAATATCTGCGAAGGCAAATAAATTCGTATATTATAAGAATCATTGTAAAAAAGAAATGTTTCAATCGCAGGCGGAACTGAATTTTGCTCTTCGATGCGTCCTGAAACAAAAACGATAAGGATTCAAACGATCCCTCAAATCTTTAGCATAAAATCGTAACAGTGTAGAAAGCTATCTTACTACAATAAATTCTGCACATTAGATACAAAATGATTGAATCGTTACTATTAACTATTAGACGTATTCTAAAAATAATGAAATTTTTTCTTTTTTTTTTTTTTTTTTTTACTACAGGTAATCAGTAAGAGTAAAGTATACACAACTAGTAACTCAAAGCGATTCTTTATTATTAATAATTTTATTTCTTACACTATGAGTGTTCTTGGTAAGCGTCTAAGTGGTTCATTTTCCTTTCATCCTCTCAAACGTAACACGTCCACGTCTCCTTTCCTCCTTTGAAACGTCTTTCTCTCATTTTTTCACATCGAACTTCGTATCGTATAGCTATTCAAGGATAGAAAGGTATGAACGTGCCGGCCGCATTCGTGTTCAAAATGTCTATGCGCTACGAAAAAACAGTTGTTTAAAATTCGGCCAAGTAGAAAACAGGAACAAATACGTAAAAGAATGTAAACCGGTACAATTTATATCAGAAAAAAGAAGCCAATTACTAATTACTGAACGATTTCCTTATTGTGTTTTCCAATGCTTAATCGCTTTATTTCACGAGACGCCATACTCTACCTCTGATGATTTATTATTCAGTTTCATCGTCGGTTGAAATCGTGATAAATGCGTGCAAAGTGGTTATTTTATAAATGGTTATTTTATAAATGGAACTTGAACAAAAAATGCGTATAATTACAATTGGAGCGCATGAAACATACTCGAACAGAAATGTTTCGCGGAACGTGCGAGAAAGTTTTGAATTGAAAACGAAGTTCTCGTTTTGAACTAAAATGTTACTGTCAAGTGATTATTTCATTCTTCCTCTATGATATACAGACTAGATAATACAAGAAGGAAAGCCACCCGTACGTCCGTGTTTTGGAAGCTTTTGCCGTGTTTTCCTTTTCTCTTTTTTTTATCTCTAGTATTAACAATCGCACGGTGGATCTTTTTAGATACGAGTATCAGCTGTTTTTATCCATTGTCCCTCCTCTATTCTTATAACGTTTTATTTAAGCCGAGACGGTAAAGACTATTTTAACTTTTATTTTTCCTTCAAAATGAATAAAATTTAACTTGATTTGTATACATTATCTGCTAACTGAGGACTGGTGTCTTAAAAGTATAATTCCTTGACATAAATATAATATAATATAATAAATATATAATATAACATTGACATTATTGAAAGTAGAGGAAAATAATGAATAAAAAAACTGACACATGCGTTGTAAAGGACCTAATAGTACGGTCCTACAGCGCCGCGGAATCGAGGTACGACGAGAGGCTCTTGTTAATCCCCTCTGAAGACAGGCTCCAAGCGTGGCGCGGGGGAGCTCTGTGGTGTATTCCATTGAAATTCCCAGAGCTTCCTCGATCGCGCCATGGTAGCCCACTCTAGAGGTTTTAGCCGGTAAGGATCCGGCACTACCTCGCAGCCTCCTAATCCACATGATTAAGTTAGATTGTCGAACTTTTTCCTCTCTTCATCCTTTCGCTCCTCTTCTAATTTTCTTCTCTTTTCGTCATTTCGTTGCTCTTGTAATTCCGCCCTCTCCTCATCTTTTCGTTTCTGTCCCAATTCTCTTCTCCCTTCATGCTGTTGCTCCTGCTCCAATTCTCCCCTCTCTTCAATCTCTCGTTCTTGTCGTTTTGTTACGTCTTTCACAGAATTATCAGATCTCTCTTGCGATAGGCCAGCTTTGGTGAACAAATGAATCGGCCGTTGGAATCCTTTCGATGGGTGCGGAGGTATCGATAACACCTCGCATTTGGAAAAGCCAACTTCAGAAGATAAGAGATACTGCGTGAAGCTATGCGGTCGAAATTCAATACTCTCATAATTCTTATATATCCGTTCCTATGACAAGAGAACAAAGTAATATATATCAATTTTAGGATAATATAATGATTAAATATACCTTTTAAAACAAGTAAGGAAATACTTACTGTAAGATTTTTTTTCTTGGTGTAGCTACTCCAACTTTGAGGTTCTAGTAATAAAACTCCACCGGGGCGTAATTGTGCGTACATACGCCTGAAAGCCTGTTTTAAACCTGCATCTCCGAAATTCAAGTGTATCCATTTAGTTATCGACAGACAAAGAATTGTGTCGAACTGCGGCTGTTCTGTACATAATAGTGAATCGTCCTCGAGCACGTAATTACCCTAAAAATAAATATATTAAAACTTTTTAGAACTTAAATTTACGGGATATAATATATGTAATTTAATGCAATACCTGTACAAAAGTGACATTGTAAGGGAAACCTCTGTGACTTTTATTCTTTGTGAAACCTGGAATGTCAACTGGACCATAAATGATCGGCATAGATATTGGAAAGAAGTTTACATCTTGGTGATCACTATCCTCGTTACCAGCAGGAGACTGTGCACAATTGACATAATGTTTAATATTTTTTCGAGCTATATTGATGAGTGTTCTATCAATATCTATACCAGTTACACTGCGGGCAGAGAAATCTCTTGCAACAGAAAGAGTAATATGACCGATGTTGCAACCAATGTCTAATATATCTTTGTCGATAAATAAATATTTGTACTGTACAAATACTGTCAGTCTTGTATCCATATCATTATGAGAATTACGGTACCCGTAATACCTGTTGTAATTTCCATATTGATAACGAGCATCTTTCTCTCTGAACCTGGGCATCGTTTGTTTCTTCTTTTTATCTTGAATTGGCCTATGCAGTGGTCTAGTCTTCCAGCCTCCAGGTTGCGGAATTACAGGACTGACAATTTTATCTTTAACATCCACTTTCCTTAACCTTTTGTCTTTAGGTTCCTCTAAACCTTTCAAACGTAATTTATTCTTGTCTTTCTGTGAACTTTCTGGTTTTATCTCTTTAGGCTGACTGGATGAATTAGTCGGTGATGAATTCAGCGGTGGTTGTTGTTGCTCTGCCACGATATTGTCTAGAACACTTTGTTCCATGGGTTCTACAATATCGATAGCATCACAGTCTTTAATTTTTATTTCAGTTGAATCACTTGCATCATTCCCAGAACCAGAAGATGCCCGTTTTTTCTTTCTATTTCGTCGCTTAGAACATTTCTTAGTTGGGGATATAAGCTGTTTTTCGTATTCCTCATTGTCATTACAGTTGCTTAGATTCAAAGGGTCACAGATATTTGGTGGAATTATAACTTCAATAACCTCTGTTTTATGTCTAGGTGTGGGCAATGGGCTAGACTTAGGTGTAACAGCATTCATAGCTCTATTTATTTCCTCATCCTGCATGCTATTTAAATTTAAAGGATCGCGTATGTTACCACCAAGTAAAAATTTTGTGGGTGGAATAATTGCACCTTCCTTCTTCCTACGTTTATATGGTGGAAAGAATTTACCATTGCTAATAAAACTCTGTAGACGTTTCCTACCAAATTTAAAATGACGGCTGTCTTCGTGTTTGTGTTTTTTATGAGAAGCATTAAATGTCTTTCTTGATTTTTCATTTTCCTTCTTAGCAATATGACCCATTTTGGTGGACCGATCAACTTGTGTGGATGACATCTTTTTAGAATCTAAAAAGAAAGTTGCAGAAATTAGATTTAGATTTTGTGTTAAAAATTAATAAATACCATTAAAAAGATAACAATTCGAAAAAGTGAACATAAATAGCAAACCTAAATTAAAAATTATTGCATGAAACTGGGATTATATTTATTTAACATGGTATATGTAAATTCTACACAGTCGATGAAAATTCTGGTAGTAAAATTCCGAACTATCTAAGCACATAAACGTTATCAAAGAATACGTAAAACATAAAGGAAAAGACGTTGTAGCAGGCTTTAAGATAATCTCCTTCTATAATGAATAACCGAACAACGAACGCATTATCACATAAGAATTTATTACATAAAATCTTGTTCGTACATATTCCGTACAAAATTTAAAAGAATATTTCCTAGTGGTTGAGGCAATTATTTGTCGTCCCGCGATCTATTTAAAATCGCGTGACTTTAAAAGTATTTGTACACCTAATATTTTTATAATAACTCAATTAAGTTAATAAGCATTCAATTGGGATCAAAACAAATTTATGTATTAAAAATAGAAAAAAGTTTTTTATTTAATAAAAAATCAACCATCATAACCATCTTTTCAGCGACATTATATGTCTTTTTTATTTAATTTTAAAGACGACGTCGAGACGAATTCAACGGTGTCGTAAACAGTTAGTTTTCTCCTATAAGTTCTTAAAAGAAACTAAAAGCAGATGAACAAATACTATTTCAATTGTCAAATTTTTATGTTTATTATATGATACTTTTATAACGCATTATTAAAAATATATGTATGTTATTTTCATACGTAGAACATTGTTAATGTAAATGGTTTTTAATGTATCAATTGATCGTTTAAAGTTATTGCAAAAAATGTAGGTACACAAATATCGTTTTGACCCACGATATACTCGGCTCTCTGTGTAAATTTATCATTCCCGCGACCGCGCATGCGTAGATTATGGTTTATGGCGTTTTGTAAACGAATGGTCGTCTATGCTTACAGTTTTCGTTTTGGATTTTTCCCTTTAGATGCCTTGCTAAACGTATAAACTTACTGTCAAATGTCTTGCACCCGACTTTGGTTTCAGTTCAGTGTACTTCTTGCTCGCATTAAGCACAAAAATCCACGTTTGTCACAAAATATGTGATGCACCCAGCTTCGAACTGTCGTTGTGCGCCCATCAACGATGGCGAATAGCTGCTTTGCTTGCTTTGCTCAAACTCCATTTTCTATGTGGGTACCCGAATGAGCCGAACATAGCTTCGGCAATTTTCGCCGACGAAATACAATTTGATTGGACGAAAACAATTTTTTGAATACTGTATGAATGCAGAACCCTTAGAAAATTGCAGAATGTTTTGCAATTCAATTGTTCGAATATTCCAAAAGGAAACATGTATACATATGAATATATGTATATATATATATATATATATATATATATATATATATATATATATATATATATATATATATATATATATATATATATATATATATATATATATATATATATATATATATATATATATATATATATATATATATATATATATANATATATAAATGCGTAATATTGTTCCGTCATTTGCATACATTTATACACTTTGAATACTAATAGAAATGATGTAAGTAATTTGTATTCATTTATTTATGTATTCTGTATGAATGAAATGACTAATAAAAAATTTAATTTGTTACTTTATTACTTATTACAGTGGTTTAGACACAACTTATTAATGAAAATTCGGTTATACGATTCTAAAGATTATACAAAAAAATTAATTCAACACCGATCAAATTGACGTTCTTATATTGTACTGAGATATCTACGAACGATTAATTATCACTCAAAAATATTAGTTACTTAGCGAAATAAAAGTGATACAATTATATTAAGTAATGTATTTAAACAATTACTTAGAAATAATCGCTAGATTACCTTAATACGATGATAATGAATATGATGAAGTATCTTACTATTTAAATAATATATTTTACAATATTTGCATGCACTAAATTACGGCGAGACCTATAACTAACGTAATGACGCAACTGACAGTTTTTTGAATCACGAGCAAATTACAATACAACTACGCGCGACGAAATTTCAATACGCCAATGACAGCGTTGGCGGCAATTGCCAGATTTCAAAACCGTTAAACTAACTAATTTGTTTGAATTTATTGGATCGCCCGGGAAGTTCGTTCTGATTTAAATTTCCATTCGATATACATTTATTGAATTATATAGATGCCATTTTCTTCCACAACTTTCCTCCGTCTTTCGCACAACTTGAATATCCTTCCAGAACCTCTCAGGTTTTTCGGCGAAAAACTTTTCATTATGACCTTTCATGTCGATCAAATTCATTAAAAATCGGAACGAACTCTCCGAACAACCCACTATAATATTACCTTTACCGATTACACGAACAATTTAAATACATTCAAAGAAAACAATTTAAATAAATGGACAAGTTTATAAATTTAAAAATTCAAAGGCGTTTCTAAACGATATATTTTACACACACACACACATATATGTTTCTCATTTGTTAAAAAATCTAGACTTTCATTGGTTTGTGCTGCTTTGCAGTAAATACCGTGCAAAATGACGTGCGAACCCCATTACAAATGCTGCGGGTTTCTCGTTCAATCGTAATTTTTAGTCATCCCGCGAACGCGATTTTTTTCTAATAAAATTGAGCTGTTTTCGTTTAAAAAAGATAAAATCTTTCTTTTCGTACACAGTGTTATGATATTAAATGAAATTTGAACCATGCAACAACCAACTGAAAACTGTATGCAGGAAAAAAAATTTCTGTTTGAGAGATCAGATTTGAATCGACAAACTTCGAGGATGTTATTTGGAAAATGGAAATTCGGCCAAGTGAAATATTCTAATTCGTCAACAAATTTGTTTTCACAGGTATCATACTGAAATGATTACTCTCTGCCAATACATTGAAGAATTAATAAAAACCTTGTCCTATCCTAATTTTGAACAGACCAATTTGTTTCATAAACAATCGTTCGAAAATACATCCGACTCGTTTGTTACACCACCAATGGATAAAATATGTATAACAACGCCAAAGGCACCAGTCAAATATAAAAAGCAAATTAAGAAGGGAGGTTTAAGGCCAAAAAAGTTACATTACACCGACGATGAATTGGATGCCATAGATAGCGGCGTTTATATTCAATTTAACCAATCAAATGATATGTTTCACAAACAACGTACAACAAAATGCAATAGATTCGATTCTTCGCAGAGTCAAATACATAGATTACGCGCGAAATTAGACAAGATTAAAGTACAAACGAACGATAAAGAAAACGATAAAAATATTATAGGAAACAACAGAAACAATGTAGTACAAGAATCTTCTGTAGGTAGGTCTACAAAAAGTGAGAAAATATACATGCACGTGTCAAAAACTAAGAACATTGATACCAAAGGGAAATTAATTCATTTTCGCGTATAACAGTATATGTTAGCTGTTAATTTAATTATAATAAGTATGTTATTATTAAGGGAAAGATTGTAATAAGATTGTATGATATAATACCATTTTATAAAATAATAGATTTATAACGAGTAAAACTTATGCAAACTTAAAATGTCTTGGATATTTAATATATTCACTATAATATTGAAATGATACCTTCTCTTCTTTTCTTTTTTTTTTTTTTCGGTTCCTCAGTATTCAATCCAAATGCAAAAACATTATCACAATGTGACAATAATCTTAATTGGAAAGAAAAATTATATTGGCTACAGCCTAGAAGGGATGTTGGTGTATGGATTGAATGCTGTAGAAAAAAATGTAAAAAATGGAGATACGTTGAAGATTATCATGATCCAGTAGATGTGCCTAAAATATGGTATTGCGAAATGAACTCTGGTCTGTGCATTTTGTTTTGAAACATATTGTATGTTTCATATGTACATATGTGTTTAACTTTACTATATGATTTCACAGACAAATCGATGGCATCTTGTGATATAGCGGAACATCCTACATCATATAGCATCAAGACTGATTTAATTGAAAATGCTTATAACGCAGGTAGCATTGTTTGGGCATACGTCAAGGGTTACCCATGGTGGCCTGGTATTATTAACGACTGTCCTGATACTTGCACATATTACAAATTATCTAGAAATTCCACTAAACCCGTAAAGTTATATTTTCTTTCCTATATAATATAGTTTCTATGTTGGATGCTAAAATATATGTATATATATATGTGTGTGTGTGTGTGTGTGTGTATAATTTACAGAGCAAATACTATGTCACATTTTTTAACGAAGAGAAACTTGAAGCTAATTGGATTCTGAAACGAAATCTTAAACCACTTGCAACAAATAAATATAGTACACTTATTAAAAAGGTATTTAATGTTATTCAATTTAATCTCCTCAATTTCACTATAAATAATAATGGTCTTTATTGCAGACAAAGTTTAATGGAATTGATTACCAACAGCTCTTACAAAAAGCACACAAAACAGCTACAGATGCTCTTGCATTATCAATTTCAGAAAGGTTAAGAAGATTCAGCTTTCTGGCACTATATGAAAAATTTTATGACATTAATAACAAATCAACACAATTAATTAGCGACACTACAAGAACCGATATTTTATCAGAAATGGATACATATTCAGATGATGAAATATCCTGTTCACATCCTATAACCAAGCATTACACTTTGAAAGAGTACTATTTAGAAGTAGTATGTAAAAATCGAAACGCATTAAGTAATGTTGCGAAGTAACTCTTATCGTAAATTAAAAAACAATAGATACATTGATGTTACAAAATAAATGATTAATATGTACGTATGTTCATTGCAGTCAAACATTATTTGACATAATAGTAATTATATATTAAATATACTTGTAGTATATAATTTCATACGTTGTCCAAATCATATAAAATAGAAAATATAACTTGCAAATTTGTTTTTATAAGTTGCTCTTTACGTTCTTACGTATTTTGTATCGAATACAAAGCATATGTTTATGGTTATAAAATGATCGAGTTGCTTATCGACTTAGCAATTATCAAGCGAGTATTGCTCTAATTTCTCATTTAACTCATGGAATACCCGCGTTGCGGCAGCACGTAACGCAGAATGTCTACATATTAAAATTATGATATCAAATAATAAATCATCCATTTGCTAATTCTCGATCTTTTTATATAAAACAATTCTTTACGTTCTTACGTCCTATGCTAAATTTTATGTTAATCTATATATAATTCGTTGATATGAATGAACTATGAATTTATCAAAATTATGTAACGGTTACCGTTATTTAAGGAAAACATGGAAAAAAGAATACAAATCAATTAACGTTTAATGTCTAATATTATATATATATATATATATAGATCGAATTTTAATATTTTTCTATGAAACAACTTATAACATATCAATCCTTCTTTCCATTTCTATCTAAGAACCAAAGGTTTTATAAAATGCAGCAAAGTTATTAATGTTACCATAACCGAGATTAATAACCTATTATCGACTGTTAATGCGTTGATAACGTTGTAACATTTATTAAAATATCCGTCGTTTCTTACAGGATGAAACGATTATTCTCTATTGTTCTTCGAATAATAAGGCTCGATGATGAATCGTGTCGTGAATTAATTAAGATAAGTTGTCAACGTTGATTATCGACGTGAAACATCTCCTTCAAGAATAATCACAATAGGAACGACGAATTCTTGTAGATCACTGTCGAACAGCTGTGCATTATAATTAAAATGAAAGTGTTCGATGGAGGCTAATGATGCTGTTTACCAACCGACCCCGCTTCTTCGTATTCGATGTCACCATTCGATTGCGGAACCTTCTCTTGAACGGAAATCAAACGTATATAAATGGTTGTAAATCGATATGTTAATGTGGCGCAAAGTTCGGCGGGGTCGGTTAGGTCAATGTGACGTCAGCGGATACGGAGACCCTCGACGTGGTGAACTGCGACAATATTTGCGTGTAAAACGTTTCTTGAATGTATGCATACGGTATGATCGTGGCCAATATATCGACTTGTCCCTTCCTTATCTCGGAATTCTGCCGGAAACAGGTCGACGCTAATCCTAGCAGTAGTCGATCATTTTTGCGATTTCTATGCTTCGATACAGGTAGTATGTATTAATGTTAATAAAGAATAGACACGAGTTTGTTTAGATCGATCGTATAAGAACAATTGAGGATTCGAAATTTGACCTTGAATCTTTAGATCACAAATTACAGAGGACGTATAGAATAATTTATATTTTCTGAAATTTTTCCACGGAGGGTCAAATATTAAGGTCCTCGGTCAATAATAGTCAAATAATAAAAAATAGTATCAGAACGTGGAATAAAGTAATAAAGAAATAAACGGGACAATGCAAGTGATTGTGTTCACATTTATTTTGTCTACATGTCTACAATTATGTCTAGCATGTGATTTCGTAAGATTGTAATAGTTAGGTTAAGGCGTTGAGGTATAGACATATACCTATATATACAATCTTACTCTTTATAATCATAAAATATAATAAAATAATATAATGTAATAATAGTCTTTTACCGTATTGTAGGATAAGAATAAATTTTTCAATGCCAAAAAATTATCGACATTTCTTATTTGTTTTAGTCGATTAATATTGAAAGAGAAGAAACGGGAAAAAATGGAACAAGATCAAAATACATTAATAAATTGGATAGTCAGTCGTTTCTTCGGATGACCCGTGATCCATTCTCCGATCCTTCACAGTTAATGCTCCTCCCTGTCGATTCCACCATGGAGAAAAAAGAAAAACGATAACCCCAGATACCATAGTGAGTACATACGTGTTTGTTATCATTCTCGTAATACTCGGACGATCGTGTTGCTAACCGAGGTATGCTCGGGTTATCTGGCCTGTTTGTCCTTCGTTATAATTTCGTTACGTTTCTTCGCGCTTTTCCTCGCTTGCTCTCCCACAAAAAAAAAAAAAAGAAGAAAAAAAAGATCGCTCATTAATTCACCTCCATAATCGTCAACAATTACCGGTAGTTTTCATTCCTTTTCTTACCCGTTGAGCAAACGAAGGAAAGAAAACGTTGAGATTTTATCGTAGCGACGCCTTATATGTCCATTATTTTCAGCGTGTAAGAAAATCACCGTCAATTTTTCGACATTTGTAAGTATCAAAAATGGTTATTGTATATATAGGGCGACAATAAAATGGCGGAATAAACATTTCTGGACTTACTCAGTAACATTTCAATTAATCGTTTAACAGACTACAACGTTATTCGCATGCTATTTTTAAATAATTACTTTCCGAGAAGATCTTACATTTCAAAATGATCTTAATGAATCATTATATGATCTTTTGATACTCGTGTGCATATTTTTAATGCGTTCTAAGGAGTCGAGCAATTTATTAAATTAATAGGCATCGATAAGAATTCGAAAATTTCTGTCATTCTTATTTTACATGTATATACATGTAAAGTAACATGAAGTTAACTGCTCGATAACTTCAGATGCAGCATATTCGCTTTACAAGCGAGTTTTCAAAACGGCCAAAATGTATCGAATGGATAAGAACATCGGGCAATGTTTTATCGTACGATAAATCCAGCTTATCGATCATGCTTGCGTTTCGTTTCGACGCGTTGTTTAAATCAATTTCGTTGATGGACAGTGCAACGCGATACCGTGACGGAGGGCCGCTTTAATCACCATTAATGAGCATTTCGATCATTGAAATACGCTCTCTTCGGCGTTGCACGGACAAAACGGTTGGATACACGGGATGACGCTCGTAAAGGAGACATTTATTGGTCGTAAAGGCATGCTGGCTGTATCTTGCGCAGTTTGGACCGATCCTTAAAACGTAGAGAACTCGTCTTTCTGACGATCGTTTTGTACCAGCGCGTTTAGGAACCGTCGTATGACAATGGGGGCGTACGTAGTTGACAAACATGGGAGCGGCGTATTGGGTCGATGGCAAAAGGAATAAAGGGAAAAAAAGGGGAAGGATATAGCAGTTGGGATATATGTATGTATGCGAGGAAGAAAACATATTCTGACTCGACCTTTCTACCTAGCCTTACGTGTATTTCGCTCGCTTTATACCTAGGCGTGGCCTATGTGTTCCCTTGCCTTCGTGAATTATCGCGCTTCCGGTAGAATCGTCCGGCAGAATAATTCGTTGGACGAAATTAACATTGAATCAAAGTCTTTTTCTCGAAACGAGAAATCCATCCTATTGTTTCTCGAAGAAGCATAAATTCGTGTCTGATATTACTTTCTCCTTAATCCAAATTATTTTATTTAGAGTCAATGCGCGTAGTTTCGAAAATATTTGACTTTCTCCTGATATTAATTGGAAAATTCTTTTCCGGGCTAAACGAGCATTTAACGAGCTTCATGGAAGTATAACGAGTATTAGGCAATGAGAATTGGAATTCCAGGGAAAAATGTGCTAATTCGCCAGAAAGGCATCGGCTACAGTGATGTATTATCTATAAGGAGCAAGGAAAAAGGAACGGGAGGATCATCGAGCTGTGCGGCTATGCGTTCGCTTTTGCATAGTTTCATGGTTCCTGGATTTCGCGGCCGACCAACCGAAAAACTAAAACGATGCTATGGTAACGCCGTTTCTAAATGCGTCTCTGGTGACGCGTCTCGCAAAAGCCTCTTCTTACTAAATGTGACTTTAACGAGCAACATGGAGAACGAGGAGTACGGGGAACGACCTGCGCACGGATTCGGGCGCGGTCAATGCCGTCTAGATGTTCGCTATTACTATCCGGACCTCCTGGTATTTTCGTCATGGCCTACTAATACACTCCGCAAATTCTTGCCCTACCACGGGGGCCACTGTTCGACAATGACGTAGTCGAGGAAATATGCCGATCGTGAACCATGTCACTGACCGTGATGTCCAATTTCCTCGCTTTTTATTCTTTGAGAACGAGCCAGCCGAATCCGTTGTACCGTTGCATCTTTGTTGGATGCGCAATAGATCCGAAAACAACAATCTCTTCTTGATTCGCGTTTGATCACTGATCATAACACCTGAAACTTTTGTGCAATTTGCGTGTTGTACTTTAGGAATTCGGAAGTGAAATTCCATAGAGTTGCGAAAAAAATTTCTTAGGAAGAAAGATACACGTGCGATCGACGGCTACTTCTATAGGCTTGGCTGTCTTGCGAAAGCATTCTTTTTCTGAAATGTTTAGTCTTCCTTGAGAAGAGCTTCGAATTTTTTAGCCTAAGGAGTTCGACTTGCCATATATTCATGATGATCGTCATCGTTGCGAGGAAAAAGAAAAGACAGATGCATTTACGTTTGAAAGATTTGTAGGACAAGGAATTTTTCAACCGAATACACCGTTTCCCGACAGTATATATCTATGAGTATATTAATCATCCTCTTTCGATGGTCATGGTTTTTAGGAAAATTATATTTAACCTATTTCACCACCTAATGCGGATGTATGTATGCTCATGATGTATGTATTCGGAACCGAGTTGCCCATAGTCAGAGGCCACTCTTCTTTCATTACGAAATGCTATTGCCTTGTATCGCGTGTCTTAAAAACACTAGGAAATTAAACGTTTACGCGATCTTCTCACTTTTAGAATTTCCTTCGCTAAAGAAAGATTTTTGTTATTCGAGAAAATGCGTTATCCACGTTCAGTAAGCTATAATGATATTGAAGTTAATTTTCAGTCTTACAATGAAAAACTGTCTTTCTATCTGCATCTCATCACAATCGCCAACATGTGTAGAGTCGATGATGCAATATCAGCTATATATATTTGTTTCTCCGAGCATCGAACATTTATCTGTTCAACTCATTATCGATGAACGCCAGTCTTGCCCTATTTCGTAAGTCTCGGTCATCGTGCAACGCTATTTAGCTCCCAACGCGATAAAATTTTTTGAATTTGGGACACGAGAAAACACAGGGTCGTTAGGTCGTTCCCGGTTGATAATATACTACCGATGTGAAATACATACAAGTGCATTGGTTACACAAATGATACAGCGGTGAATAGGGTGAGATTTCACTCAACGACAAGTCATGCCACACGGCGAAGATGATATAAACCGTCGTTGCGACGAATCGAACGTCCCATTCGAATGCGCGTTATCGCGTCTGGCAATCGAGACAGATAAAGAGTTAGTTCTCTGTCGCAATCAACTCGTGCTCGTAATATATACCGTTGATAATTAAGCGATCATTGCTTTTTCTCACGACTACTTCTCCTTTTCTTTAGAATGTTAAATGTGTATGGGACTTCACAAGGTAAAAACAGAAAGATAAGAAGTCTGTAACCACGCGTTATGAGCCTTGAACTCATTGTCACTGTTGTCGGTGACGAAGCACTCTGTGCCACCAGTCGTCATAAAGCGCAGCAATGTGAGTGTACTTACAACTTTAACGTTACCTTCGATGACTAGCGAGTTAATACGAATTCCACTGGCTACTCAGGAAGTTAGTCACGTTTTATAAGATGTATGTAAAGTCGTAAAATAATTTTGTGAACTATACTCTACATTGACGAATATGACGAATATGAATCATTGAAGAACTGTAGTTTATTCGAATATGTGAAGAGACAAGATAGCGATAACCGAATGTTTTCAATAGTAGAGAGAGAGAGAGAAAGAGAGAGAGATTTATTAGTTGTTTCCTTCGCTCGTTTTTACTAGTTTCCATAATAGGTACTGACGTTTAGAAAATTGAAGTCTATATGCTTGATTCATATTGACCGCGGCGAATCTTAAATCTTCGATAAATCTTGGGATTCTTGAAAAGTCGATGAATATTCGATATTTTACGTCTACAATCCTTTGTATATAAATTTATATTATACATATTTCATCTTTCTTACATATAGGCATACCTTATATAGAAGATACCTTGTACACACACATATATATATATATATGTACAAAGACAAATGTAAAAAATGATTACATTGATTTTACTAAAATAAACGTATATATCCTATCGCTATGTATTGAAATGGTCGTTCGTTCAAAATGATCTCAATTGTGAGTTGCGACCACGAAAGAGTTAATTAATAGAATACGGTAGCGATGTGCGAATGCAGTCATCGTCCGTGCCCGCCACCTGCATCATTCACGGGGTGCGTTAAGTCGCATCCCCGCTCCTGATATCGCGCGAACCCACTTCCCCACCACGCTTCCGTCGTTCGGCGGAACGAACGCACTCTCACGCACACGTTGCTCTATCCCCACCATTCAGCGGCGTGATGGAAACGCGCACTCGTGACTGGTGGAGTTCTCGTCAGCCTCCGCGCAGCTTAGTCTGCGCCGCTCATTCCACTGGTTTGGATCTTCGTTTGCGTTCGCAGTTGTTCCGGCAGTTCGTTCAGTTTCGTGCACGTCGATGATTCCGTTGGTGTAACGGAGTTACTTGGCTATTTCGACCGCGGTCGTCGTCCCTGATCGATTGTTGATCGTCTCGTCAATAGAGTTGTAAAGTCAATTCGCGATCGAAACCGGGGAACGAGAAGTATATACGCATCGACAAACGAAAGCCGGTTCGCATGTATCCTGTCGCACACGCGTTACCGAAAGCCGAGGGAAGTCCATGGTCGATGGAAGAGATATAGTGGAGAAGTCGTAAAATCGGTCAGGAACTAGAGCCACCTAGATACCATTTAAGGATTCGAACAAAAAAGTAAAGTAATTTGAGACTATCGATTTGAGAATTTTCGGGATTATAAGGAGCCTAGAGCCTCGTTCAGGGCCGTACGATGTCAACTCGGAGCTATTCCTTTCCGCGTCTTTCGTACATGAATGTTTTAATTTTTTACAACTGTAAATGAATTTTTGTTAATTCGGCGATCGTTACTAAGAAATTGAAGGGAATTTAATATCGTAAAACTTTAACGAAACACTAAAAGTAATACGATTTTAATATGTTCCATGTCGTGCTAACGTGATTTATCACTCAGACCGCATGGATCATTGCCGAACCACGCGGTACGAGACTCATTACTGCAAGATTTTTGCAATCTGATATTTAAAGGGCTTCTATGCAATTACGACTTCACTACGGCAGTGCTCCGTTAACTGGCCACGTTTTTACATAGATAATATCAGGGACTCGCTTTACGAATTTAATTGCAAGAATTAGTAGGGATAACGATGGTCAGTTAACGTGGCACTACGGGAGTATGGTTCCATCGCCTATACTTCTCGTCCACTTCTCTCCGTTTCGTCCCCACTCTACTCGGTTCTTCGTTTTTCGCTCCGTTCGAAGCGTTCTTTTCCACCTTCTGTCTCGTTTGTCTCCTACTCCTTTTCACGTTCGTTCTCGATCGTGTGCCACGCTTCCGGCTGACAGTGCGGTTTTCGGGCCTGCGCGACTCGCCAATATAGTATCCTTCCTTCTCCTGTGCGATTCTCAGTGATTTACGAATCTCCTGACGAATCTATTTCTTCGAGCTTACTCGTCGCCGATAGCGTAAATAAAGGAAGACCGCGTCGAGACATCGTGCACTTTACTTAAGAGTGCGTCATATCTCGTATCTGGAAATGGTGCGCCTGTCCGTCCTTTTCGTTCTATGTCTTCCGACGAAGGATCGATCGAAAATCTTGCAAGGATTTGGTTGTGAGGCCCCGATGCCGACCATGATCACCGAATATCTACTACTGGGAAATGAAACGCCTTGAACGTTTGGTGAGTGAACCATTCTGCCTTAAATTTATAGCTTCTTTTATGATTTTTGCGCTTCCAGACATAATGGGCTTACGATAATGTGTTACGAGATATTGTATACTCGCGGAGATCGAATTTTTATAGTCGAATATGTTTGTAAAGGGATGTTCACAAAAAATAGACTGACTGATTGTATTCGTTAGGAACCTTTTCAAAGTTGATGATTTATCGATACCCATGTCGGGACGGGAACGACGTGGGATTATGTAACGCGCGTAATTTGAACGTGTATACCACGTGTCCACTTATGTTACTATTTTTACTTCATCATTTCTCTTCTTGCCCATTTAAGATTGTTCGATCGAAACAACAGAAGAAAAAAAAATCATTAATTTAATTGTGATTTAGCCGGAAGTCATATACTTAATATGCCTAATAAACATACGTATTACGATCGAAACCGCTGAGTTGATTGGAACACGAGGAATACTGGAAATGGGTAGGCGGGTGTCGTTAGACACGGACACGCCCATTGGTCGGGCTCATCGTCGTCCGTATGTTTCGCGAAGCTTAATTAAATTAAACACGCCTTGTAGTGGTTTTCTAAGGTCGTTTGGTGTCGCACCATATTTGGCTGTCTAAGAAGCACATTTCGCCCTTGTGGATTCGTGTTTCGATATTTTTTCCTGTGTTTCTTTCCCTACCAATTATTCAAACATGATCTGGTCGGGCTATTATTAGATTCGTTTCGGTTGGGATAGTCGAGGAAGAAGGGGGAACGTTATCGAGAGGACCGCGTCTTGGCTTCGTGTCACGCTACGCGATACGCGACACGCCGTCGAATAATTTCTTCGAACGATTTCAGAACGTAGTTTGCATCTCGGGATCGTGCGCATATACGTTAAATTCGAGGATGTATTGAAACATCGAACTTTTGAAAAAATATCTCAAGTCTCGTATTAAATAAAATCATCGAGTTCACGGAAAGTTGTTAAATGTACTATTTAAATGAAATGTTTGTTGAAATGTTTAAAATCAGACGTTCAAGGAATGAAACTATTGAAACGATTACAGACTAGAGTCGAGAGTGTCCATCTCGTCATACGCACGCCCTTATCCTGTCGAATGAAACGGACGTTCGACACCAGAGCGCGTTGCGTCTTGTATAGCAACGCGTATAATATGCACAGCGCACACTGTGAACTCGTGTGCGAGTAGTCTGGCGCCAGCAGGTGCAGTTAAATATAGCTTATGCAACGGGTATCCTCCTTCCTTTCTTTTTCTCTTCTTCTTTATTCTCCTTTCTTCTATCCTCCTTCCCTTGCCCCACGAAAAATGGCGCATAAACAAATGTGAAGTAATAAAAGATGCTAATTCCTCCTTACGAAGGATCCGATATTTTAGAACGCTTGTAATCGGCTGAGAGCACGTTCTCGTAATAAGTTAATACGAAGGGTTTTGTTTACACGAGTTCGCACGGCGGAAATACTGCGTTTCGAAATGAATCGACGTATCCCCCTTGTCTTTCGCGATTTCGACAAGGGGAAGGGAAACAACCGCGAAATCGAAACTTTTTCGAGAGACATTAGAATCTAACGCGGTTTTGTGCACCTGCGTGCGCGGGTGCGTTAATCTCGTTTTTTCGGAGATTCTTCTAATCGCCTGCCAGCATGTATTTTCTATGTTTGCTTGTTTTTTGTTGTCATTCGTGGGCCGAAATATTTTCGAAAGTGAATTGTGATTGAATTGTGCCTTTCTTCTTCTTTTTGCATTGTTTATCGTATATTCGATAAAAGAATGGGGCTAGAATTTTCGTAAGTAGGCTAGAAAATTAATTCACGCGCAAGTTTAGTTGAAACGATTCTTATGTACGTGATGACGACTTCGGTTTACGGAGAGTATGGGATGGAATTCGCATTCCCGGGAGCACCAATTAAATTTTTACTGCAGCCCATGAAATTACTCCGTCATATCGTGGAATAGTGTATCGAAAAACTTTTTTATTCGTTTTTTGCGCGCAGGACGTCGTTCGATTCCTCCTTGGTGAACAAGACCAGCCATCTTTAAGTAAAAAAAGAACATATTAATGCTCATTATGGATATTAGCCTTCGGCCATTTGCATAAAGGCGGAGACGTTGATACAACTGGTCGTGCGATAACGAGCGACGGATGGCATGACTGGTTGGCCAGAGAATTTTTATTTTTTGCCCCCTTCCTTTCATTTTTATCTTTCTTTCTGTTTTCTATTCCCTCGCGCGTGCGCGCTTGCACGACTAACAAAGGAAAGAAGAGAAGAATCGTGCGTGAATTGCCGAGATTTCATTTCGTTTCAGTACAGAACTTACAAATATTAGTTCAACAATTGCGCATAATGAAGAGAAGTTTATCGAAACAACGACCGTTTTACATTTTGTTGAATCTTCGAATTTTTTAATTTCAAACGTTAAAATTTAGCATCGTTTTTAAACGGTTTCTGAATAATTTCAAATTTATATAGACATGGCATTAGTTATATAAAATATAGTCTTGGCATGATTGTGTTATTTCGTGTCTTACCACGGGAGAAGAATCTGTCGTAGGAAGAAAAATCCCTGCTTAAGTTGCATGCCGTGAGCCGCTTCATAAAACCGGTTGCCAGATACATACACGGAAATGTAAATTTACAGAAGAAGCGGCTCTGAATACTGCGAGAGAAAAAAGAGAAGCTGCTTATGTTGAATGCAGCTCCTGCATACGTGAAATTACGTTAGCTACGGAAATAATATACATACGTTTAATAAAATCAAGGAAATGATCGTTGAGATTAACAGACGAGCTAAAATAAAAGGGAATGAAATATTTATCTTGACGTTTTTATTATGCTACGTGCGAGAGCAAAAAATGGCAAGAGTAAAAAAGGCGAATTAACAAGTTAAAAGCATAATCGTGGGTATAAAAACTTGAATACAAACTTGCCTTAATACCGTGTCGCGACCGTTAGCACAAGTGTTTGGTTGTATCGATAACATAGGTAATGTCGGATCGTATCGGTAAATGGCGTATTGAAAGTTTAAAGAAGAAAGATCGGTGAAAGATTGGATGTATGTACACTCGACCTCGACTCCGTAAACCTCATGACGATATATGCATGTAAACTCGCGTATTATTCGGTTGGTTTAAGTATTAAAGTCATCCTCGATTATGTAGGTACACGCATATAGTCGAGCAAGAAAGAGACAGAGAAAGAGTAATGTGGACGGATGGTTGGGATGAATAGGAGAAAAGTGGATGCGTGCCCATAGGCGTCGCCATTTGCATTATTAAACGACAAACTGAACGTAATATCACGTGAAAACCGAATGCAATGATATGTATTATATTTTTATCGTGAAAAATTAGCTATCGTTTGAGTAGTAGATTCTTATGTAAAGACTAATGTAATCGTTGTTATGTGTTGAAAAGTGCAAGCAGTATAATGGTGTCGACACTATATTACGTAAAAAAGGGAAAGTTTGAAAGTCATTGAAAAAAAAAAAAAAAAAAAGAAAGAAAGAAAAAGAGAAAAAGAAAAAAGAAAAAGGAGAAATAAGAAGTATAGATTTGGTGTGATTTTATGCCGCGTACAAAAGTCTTGCGACGCCCATGCGTATGAGGAAAAGGGTGGAGCGAGGAGGTAAGAGGCAGACGAAGCACAGCAAGATGCCTTAGGATCGAGTCTCTCCCTGACGGCGTTTATTTATTACCAGTATTAATACCAAGCCCCGCAGAGTCGGTTGGTGATTACATAAAACATGCTTGCCCCTCCTACCATCGGAGGCAACCCCCTCATCTCCACCCTGCTCGCCTTCTATCTGAACGATGCTATCTCCCGTGGTAATGGGGCTTGGCAAACGAATCTATTCGAAAAGAAAAGGAAAGAAGGAAAAGAACGAAGAAGCAGAGGAACGTTCGTTCGGCGTATCTTGGGTCGATTCCACGTGGAAAAAGAGGTGCAACCGTCGTGATCGCATAGTTCGGATTTTACGATCGACGACCTCTAGGTATTGAACTTGACCCAAACGCGAAACGTGGTTAGCAGATTCTATACTATAGGCTAATCACAAGCACTTGGTGAGAATTTGCAGTTATTTGCAGCCATGTTGCTTCTCTTCACTTGCTATATTCTCTGTGTATTCATTATCGATATCATTTCCTTGGCAGATGTTGCTTGCTCGATATCCTTGTCCTCATTCTAACAGTCCTGAACAAAGCTTTTAAAACGCTTGAACTATATAAAATTAATAACGAACGTCTACGCCCTTCATGCTAACAGTCCAATAATCGTAAATGAATAACAGTTTCTTCTTCCTGCTCTTCCCCAACTCCTCCAACGGCTTTCTTTAGTTCCCTGCACGTTCTCTTTGCCGCACTTATTTGCACCTTGGCATCGCCGCTTTTTTTTACGCTCGGTGCACGAAACGTATAAAGCGGGCAGTGTCTTCTACGCGCTTTATCGTAATCTTTGAGATCTCTGGGAACCACTTTTTCGCACGTTTAGTTGTTTCTTTACCAACGGACCAATGACCATTGCCAACTTCGAGAAAGTACGGCACTCGGTAACGGGAAACGTGTGTTGATCCACGATTGTTTCTTAGAAGGAGAAAGAAAAAAGCGACAGGATGGCGTGAGAGAGAGAGAGAGAGAGAGAGAGTGCGAGGAGGGGTCGGCGGAGTGAGCGAGGGTAAAGGAAGGAACGAAGAGAACGAGCTAAAAAAAGAAACGAGCCACGAGAACAACGTGGACGAAACGAATGGACGAAGAAAGATAACGAAAAGGGCAAGGGACGAACTCTGAGGACGGTGGATTAAAGCTAGAAACATCGGACGGAGTATCTGTTCACATCTTACCGGGCAGCATTAGATTGAAGTTGAACCTTCTAATACTGTCAGGTAAAGATGTCGTCAGGATTCCGAAATCAACGTGATTGGAATTGTCATCGGGCTGGGATAATTTCACTCGAATATTGTCGTTGTTCGGATCTGATCTATACTGAATTCGAAACGACTGGCAATTGGTGTCGTTAAAAGCGTGCTCTTTTCATGGATTGTATATTTCAATATGATCTAGTAAAAGCTAACTCTTTATGCCAAAATACGTGTATAAGAATCGGAGTTACGAGATACAAGAACAGTTCAAATTTATCTTCGTAATCGGTCTTTATGGATGAATCGCGTATGTTATAAGTTTGAACTTTCCTTGTATTTTTCAGATCGGATAATATGTAATGTAGAGAAATAACTATGTCAATGTAGTATCTTATATTAGTTATAGGTATAGACCAACGTAGAAGTAAGTGTAAGTAAATTAATCAAAGAATAGTAAGTAACTGCCTATTGTGTATATCAGAAAACTGTCTTGTATTACGATTTAAATTCGGCGCGGCATGTGATATGGTATGATGTGTCGGATCTCGAAATCTCTTATTCTACTATTACTTCATTAGTATAGCTAGAGTTTCAAGATCGAGGCAATCGATGTGTATTTTCGTGGCACGCGTGAGTCAAGGTGTTGTAAGGGAGGGGAGGGGGCGAGGTCACCTCTGAGCGAACCGAACAGGAATGATAAATAAAATAAAAGGAAAAGAAATATTTGACTTAAGAAAGATATTTTATAAATTCACGAATAGGATCTTCTTGAACGATTGAACAAAATCTTTGGCGACCAAAAAAACCTATTCGTGGATCGAACTACTCATATTTTCTTACATTTCCATCTTCACCTGTTTCAACCTAATGTTCCTCGACGAAAAATAGCCCTGACTGACTGTAAAAAATGGTGGCTGGAAGTCACGTGAGAGAAATGGCCGGTTAATAATTTTCCATCGGTGGAATTATGCGGTGCGTGCGGCACATGCATAAATCCGCTGCACGTGTACACGTGACACAAGCGTATACTATCCCTATAAATACATTCGCGCGGAGTGTGTGTGTCTCGATTCGAGAGCAACATGTGTGGTTCTCTCTCTCTCTCTCTCTTTCTCTATGTGGCTTTCGTAGAACGTAGAGTGTAGAAAATCGGTAGGAGGTAGAAAACGAAGCTTCTAAAAATCGCGGCCTCGGTGCTCTGGAGAGAGAAGAGCGTGTAGGCGCGTGAGGAATGTAATGCTTCGAAAACGTTGCCGCGATCGTAAAGCATCGCGTGGGTCTCTTCTGTGAGGGGTTGCGCGAGCAAATAAATTCGTTCGGCCGTCACGCCGCCATTTTTACCCTCGTCGATCGGTTGGCTGACGATGTCGCTTGTATTGCAACGTACTCACGTAGATAGGTGGTAAATTCTTCGACAACCTTATTGGAGAATCATTGTGGCGGAAATTGTGCGGCAAATTGTTGATGCGAATCCCTCGAAGTGAGGCGATTAGTGTCTTGAGGAACTCTCGACGGAGGATACTTTGTGACGCTAATGGTCGAGTGTTAGCCTTAATTCTCAGTTTTCTTTTTTGTTATCGTGGAATGACCTCTGCGTTGGATATTTGTAAGTAAATAGGCTTCTGTATTTCTGTGGAATTATGTGCTCACATATCTGCGTTGTTATAGTCATGATAAATTTCTTTATTTTCGATATCTTCGAAAGCCTGTTATCCGACATATATCGCTATTACCTTTGTGTTTTAAACGTTTCTGGATTATTCAGCAACTTAGGATAGTCTTAGGCTAATCATCGACGAGATATTTTTGCAAATACTTGATTTGAAGAAGAAGAAAAAAAAAAGAATCGTGGACTTCGGATTGGTCGTTGATCGGGTTGGTGGTGGAAAATGTAAAGAAATCCGGTTCAGAAACGGGATCGTAATAGCGGCGTGTTTTGCACAAAGGTGCTAATAAAAAGAGGAGTGTCCTTGCAACCAAGATGGAGGGATATAGGAAAAGCATAAGTAATTGAAATAATCGCACGACATCTTATGCGCATCTTAAGCAGCTGTTGCAACAGCGCGTGTATTTTATAACTGCGAAGTAACGTGCATGGATCTCTTTATTCATTTATTCGTCTCGCTTGCAAGAGGTAGGCACGTAAAGGCAAAGTGCATACTGTGTAATTCTACGGAGAGTATCGGCTTAAAAATTGAGATTGAAACGATCGGATAAAAATAATATTGTTGCAGAGATAGAACTGCTGCAAATTATATAGCCTAATATATACACAGGCGAGAAAATACACCGAGGCGAAAAAGGGGAAGAGTATGACAAGGACAAAGGTATTCATAGAGCTTGAATGGCTGTGGTGTAGAGAGGCGTTGCACGAGGAATTTATGGTATTAACGGTATTAAAAAATCATCAGACAGAAACTCTTGATTAACATAAACAATTCATTGCATGAAAGATATAGAAGCTAAAAGAAACATTGTATAGGATATACGTAACGCAAGAGGTCCTACATATAGAGGAGCTATTGACATAAAAAAAAGCATTCTAAATATCGTGCAAACAGTGTAACGCAACAAAACATTGGTCGTATTGGAAAATTTATGCCACGAAATATAAGTGAAACGTGCACTATAAAAAAGTGTATGCTATTTTAATATTTAAGAAGACGCTGGTAGTAATTAATTACTTTGGATACCTTCCGCGTGAAAATTCGATCCATCAAGAATAGAGTCAAAGCTCCCCGTGACTTTTCCCTATTATCCCCCGCACTCGTGGATGTCGGTTGACGCGTTCGAAGCACTTTGGCCAATGGCCAGGGCCGTTTTAGAAAGATATCCGGCCGGATCGACGGCTCAAGAAAGTAGCGTGCATAGATGCCTCTCGAATACAACGGCTCGCTTGTCTTGTACGAATTGTTCCAGGAAGGAACAATATTCCGTCAATAGCCCGTATTGTCCGATGGAGAAAAAGGGAGAAAGATTAAGACGATCGACAGGAAAATGTTATAGCGTTCGAGGTGAAGGAAATATTCTTGCTTTACGTCTTATATGACACATAGGATGAAATCGAATGCGGAATAATTAAAATATCATTGCGGGGAAAAATGCATCCTGTATTGCATAAACATATAAATAAATTGTATATCGGACTATATATCGATCGAAACAGATTAGTATATATCGACCGATACGTGTATTTGCATATTTTTCTTGTGTAATCGCATTTCTTATATAATTACGGAATAGTTTGAAGCAATGGTTTGTGCGATATACATATATATGTATATATATATATGCTTCTTTTTATTCTAACATCTAGTCATTTAACTTCGCAGAATTTTCTAAATTTTTCATCTTTCCTTCCTTTTTTCTTAGGTTTTTAATTATGGTTAGAGAATAACGCTTGAAAGCGCGTATTTCGAAATCTGAATCGTGCGCTTGGATTCGATTGATCCTCCGCGCACGTGATCTGCCGAGGTTGCTACGAATCGATAATAGGTCCAATGTACATTGATCAATCGCGTCAGACATTCGCAAATGTAAAAGAAATAAGAAGTTCAGTCAGTTCTACGAGTCTGAATATTGTGAATTATTTTCACAGTGATACGTCGTGTCTTTCTCGTCGTTATCGTTAAGTGCATCCGGCATCAATGACTTGGTCTTTTATCAGGACGACCATGCGCTAATTTATGTTGGCTTTTTCTAAATTTATTCGATCCTTCGTTAATGCTTCTTTTTTAATCACTCTGCTCGCTCATCGTTCTTAATTCATTACATCTAAATTACTTGGCAACTCGCAACTTGGAATTGAATAATCCTGAGGGATTTCAGCTCTCTTCTTAGAACTCTTAAAACACAGATATATGAAAATATACTGTATTTTAATGTTCATGTGTACTTTTACGTATCTATAGAACAAATAAAGATAGTATTTAGGACGAGATTGAATTCATTGATAATACAAAAACCAGGCAAAGTTTAATTATTTGGTATACACACATTTGAGTATACATGCGCTTAATTGCTACTAATTAGTTAAATAACAGTGATTTGAAAATAAAATGCCGAGAAGAGAAATCGAGCATGGAGACTGGTTTCGTTGCGAATGTTTTCCACATCATCGCGTCATCATTTGGTTGGTCCAACGTATTAATAATTGGCCGATTGTGTAATAATCAAAAGCGGGAGGGACAGATATCGTTCTCAATCGAGGATGATATAACGCAAATACCCTCGAAGAGTATATCTCGTATGGTTCTCTTCTCATTTTCAATTAGCCGCAGAATATCGATAGCGATCTTTGACGATATATCGCACAGAGATCTTGCAGAATATTTGCGAAGCTCGGATCCGTTTTCGAGATTTCGGATGAGAAGAGGTACGATACGTGTGGAAGGAAAAATAAATTAGAGATTCACGATAAACCAGACTGAAAAATCTGAGAAGCAATAATATTGTTACAACGGAGAATAAGTTTTTACGGAATCCAGAAAAAGGTGCGCGTAAATATAAAGATCGTAAAGACGGAGGATATGTTTCGAGATAAATTAGATACTTTGATCTCGAACAATAAACCAATAAAATCAAACTCGAACGATATTCGTTATTCCATTCGCGATACGATTTAGATATCGAAATTGTTAGAGATTTGAAATTTCCATTTAGCCGATCCGATTTAACTCGATTCGGTTCAAATCAAACTCGATTCATTTCAACTTGAAATCTTCGGCTATATTTTAAGCGATTCAGTTACATCAGGCTCGACTCGATGTTCGCGAGATGCGAATCATTAGTATATACATAATTCAAACTTCGTAAGGAAAGAAGCGAAATAAAAATGTTGTTTGTATCTGATAAGAATTTGAGAAGCGGTATCTTCTCATCGATCATTTCTTGGTTGGTTTCCTACGACATATCGATCAGTTACGCCTCGTTCAGACACACCTGTTCCGATAGTTTTTGGCGCCGTAGCGCCGGCTGAACCTCGCGGTTATTTATTATCGTCTCGATTCATCGGCACGCAGGTCCAATGTCCTGCTGATAAGATAAAGGGAAGCCGCGGAGCTCCCGGGTCATGTACGTACACGCGCGGACTATAAGCAATCTCTCTTTATCTATCAACTACCGTCAACCACCCTACCACCACCATCGTGTGTAAAGCTCTCTTATCGTTTTCTAACTCTTCAGATTACACAGACCTAGCGATTTTTATAGGAGCCCAATATGGAAGATATGCCAGATTTATCATAATAAATCTGACAAATTCTTTCCCCCTGTTAACTAACAAATACGAATATGCCTAGAACGAGAATTTTATTACTAAATGATAGGTAATCTTGAGATTCTCCCTAGACGGAGACGATAGAATTCCAGAATTCTTAGAATTCTTAGAATTCGCTTGTAGATAATTGGACAAAGTAAATCCATAAGTCACACGGTAAATCCACAGTAACTTCAATAAATCACCATTTACTGGGGCGAAATTTTAGCTAGTGTTTGATTAATTCTTTCGTGATCGGCGTTGCATAAGTTCTTCTTCGATCCAAAGTGGTTTGCAAAGTGGTTTGGCGACGAGTTTACAAGATAGTCGTTAAAATCGGTGATTTCTTTCTTTCTTTCTTTTTTTATTTCCAAAAAGCGTAGAAATTTTTCAAGTTTTCGATTAATTAAGTAATCTTTATTACACCATCCGTCTGTATAGTACCTGTCGCTCGACAATTTATGCGTCTTATCAACGTTATCATACTCGCCCGACTCGTACTCATCGCTCGACGAGTCTTTCCCAACCATTTTGTTCATTTTTGTACGAAAGAAACTGGAGACGAGGAAGAAACGGAGAGAACCTGTTTATCGAGGATCTGATGAAAATTACACGGATTAATCGAGCGTAGATTAAAAATGTGGAAAGGAAAGAACGAATGGATACGAGGAACACGGCCCTGAATTCCATTCTAGAGACTCTTGTCCCTGTGTTCGCGTCCCTGAGATCGAAGCAGTCGCATCGTGCCACAACGTAGACGTTCAGTTACACGCCACGAATGTTAATCCCCCTCGTCGTGCCTCCACTAGACCCCTCACCCTTCGTAGATCCGCGCCAAGATCTCTTCGTGTCGAATATTCCACCGTATACCGGGTGACAAATTCTACCGGACTATGGAACGAAGAATCTCGCCAGTACAGAGTTGAATTATTCGGATTTTAGTGGATTTATTTTATTTGGATTATGGTATCCCCGAAGATTAGGAGACGGAGGTCGAGTCTTTTCTTAGGAATTAAGTTCTTTGGTTATTTTTGTGTTTTGAAGTGTGAAAAGAACAGTGCGCGAAGCAATAAAGTTTTCCTCCTAGCTCTCGTGGAATAAGAAAGAGGAAGATCTTGGCTCTCGTTGCGATTCTGGATATGTATAGATTTAAATAAAATCACGTTGATAATCAGCGAGGAGAAATCTGTTTCAGAAAGCGCGGTCTGTGCCCTTCTAGAAAGCTGAAGGAATATATCCGAATCTTTACGTCGTCATAATAATCGCTATATAAACGAGAATTAATTAGCAAGGCCTCGTCGAGTTGGGTGGCGTCCAATCTCTCGCCAATATTTAAGTTCTTCTCATAGCATCTAACGGGGCGTCGGATTTCTTTGTGTCTGAAGAAGAAAAAGCATCGTCATAAATCGGCCTAGGTATTCTCGTTAATTTCGAGGTTTAATTCAGGCCGAAGTCTTCGAAGCAAGCGTTGCGTTTCTCGTCGAATCCTGTGGAGGCTTCGTCCAGCGTTAAAGTCCTGAAAATAACGAGGCAGCTGTTGGCGTATCCTGCAGAGCTTCTTCTCGTCCTCTATCACGTGTTTCCAGCCTCCCTTTTTAACCGTCTTTTCTTTTTACTGCCTTTCTCGTTCTTCTCCTTCTCTTTCTCTTCTTTTCTGCCCCCCCCCCTCGTTCCTTTCTTCTCCCCTCCCCCCGTTGTATCTCGATTCCTTTCTCTTTTCTTTTTCTTTCTTGGTATCACACTTGGTCTTCCGATATTTCCTGTTTTCTTTAATCTCTGTCTGTCTGTCTCTCTCTCTCTCTCTCTCTCTCTCGGATCTGCATCCCCTGTGCACACGGGGATTTTTGCGATTCTTTAAGACGAGAACCTCTGGGATTGAGAAACGGAAGGGGATTTCTTAGAAATGGCAGATGTTCAAGCTTCTCTTGGTATTCGGATCTTTCCCCCGTTCTTTCTTTTAATCTCTCAGCAACGTTTTCCTTCGTTCCCCTCTATTCTCCTTCGTATCTTCTCTGTTTCTATTTTCTTCCCTCCTTTTCAATTATCCTTAACTTCTCATCTTCCACTGACCCTCGCTATCTGTTCCTTCTTCCTCTATTTTTCCATTTACTCTCAACGGCTTTCAGTAGCTCGTCCGAAGTAGGACGAAAGTCGCAAACGTTTCGAGTAATTACGCCAACGAGTTTATTAAAATTATCCCGGCAATCGGGCATCTCGATTGTAAACGTCCTCCTTCTCTCTTACTTTTCGCTTCCTGCCACTGGTTCCGAACAGGTTGCAGAAGACGCTTTCCAACGTTACGCAATCGAAAGTGACTTTCGAAAAGCGTCGATTTCGTCGTGTCCCGGACGAAATTTATTTTCGGTGACAGAACGATTAAAATTAAACGGAGAGGAGGCACGAGACGCCCATGTCACATCGACGATTCTGGATTTCGAATTGAAACCGATTTCTCGTGAGAAACAGGTGGATTTTATGGAGGAATCGATTCGAGGTCGATGTCGTAACCTCTTCGATGCTTCACGACTTTCCTAGCGGGATTTTTACGGCAGAGATTGCGTATAAAATCGTTCGTGGATCGAAGAAGATGAAGCGAAACGGTAAAGAGCGAAGATCGAACATTTTTATTACCCTAGTTAATTTTCTATGAATTTTACGACGCCAGCTTCTACGTGTCTACGTATATCAGTAATGAGCACGCAATATTTTACCAATTTTATCGATAAAATATACATCGTACATCATATTATATATTTACTGTCATATCGTATCATATTACAAGGAACTTCAATTGCCCGTCTCTCGTTTTGAGTTCCATAACGTTCAATGGCGAAATAATTCCCCATAGTAGGCTGGTCGTGTTCTCTGAGTTCGCATGGAGAATGAACTTTTTTTCTGGCGTGGTCGAGGCTGGATCGAAACTAGGCTCAGCCAGTAATTCAATGACTGTTGGGAAATTCTCGCAACCGATGTATCGTAATCGGACTCTGATGCTATGAAAGCTATACCTATATTTGTGGCTGGTAACTGACGTTGCTGCCGGTCGCCTGGATTTCCCACGTGTCACTCCGTTTCGAGTAAATTTAGTCGGTGGAAGGAGCTCGTCGCCGCATCTTTCCGCCTCCGGATCCTCTCCAAAACGAAATCTAAACGAAATTTGCTCCTGACGAAAATGTTCCTAGGTCCCGGGATAAGTTTCTCTAAACCTAAGATGCTACACTCTTTACATGCAATCTGCAAGAAAATTTTCGAGCGAACTTCCTAAGCGTAAGATATAAATAACGTTCCGAGTTAAAAATTCGAATATTTAATCTCATCGTGTAATAATTCTCGCGTGCAAAATTACGAAGAGGCTCGACTATATCTTTTTAACAAAGTCCGAGGAAAATTCGCTTATCAAAGATTGAAATAGAAATATCGAGCATATCAAATAACGAATATATTTCGTATAATTAACTCGGTATCAAGTTCAAAGAATTACATATCGAGTTTGGCAACCAGTTGAAAATCACGGAGGACGGGCCTTCTCCTGGTGGTAATCGAGCACTCGTCACTTCAAATAAAGTTTTCCGATCTATCGAGAGTATCTATCGAACCGGGGACAACAGGTGGGGAGTAGAAGGAAATATCCTGGGTTCGTTTATTGCCAAGGGATCGTTTCGATAAATTACTGTTAACTAAAGAAAAATCGCGAGCCCGGTTCGCTCTACTTTGTACACGTGTAACTTCGCAACGACGCGTTTAACGCCTGTCGCTTCTTCGTACCTGTCCTTCTACCCAGCCTGTTTTATCGTGCACCTCGTGCACGATCGTATAGTTGCAAAAAGTCCTGCTGAAAAAACGAGACATGAAAATCCGACGGTTTATCGAGGCAGATATCTATATTTATTATGCAAATTCGTGTTCGTCTTAAATAGATGATAGATCATTTATATTTATTATTTGTTAATTCCATAAGAAAATAAAATTAATGAAATTCGCTCGTGGTTACTATGCGCTTGTTGGTTCAGTGCGCATGATATAAAGTAACAGCGACTAGCAACGCGAGCAAAGAAATTGAAATAACGAGTGCCGGTTACACCACGTCGTGCAACTAGCCGTGAAGTTAGTTGCAATCGCGGTACAAAGGTGTCTAGCATAAACCTAACCTCGTGTATCTCTGTAGTCGATAGATCCAATAAGAACACGAGTATATGTAATCGCTAACTAATAGCTGTATGCATACTAAACGTGACGAAACGGTAAAGCGTCGTGGCCAGCGTCGGATATCTCGAATCACTTGTTTCGTTGAATTTTGCCGAGACGATATTTACATATATGTGGAGCAAGCGTAATTGTAACTGTAGTTGCCGACTAGTATATTTAATCACTTGTTTTAAGCTGTACGTATGATCTCGAGTGATAATTAGACCGTGAATGTTTATGCAAATGCCTATTTTCCTGGAACTAATTAAAAAGATGAAAATTAAATAGAAATTTGTTTCGCCAGTTACGTATCACGATGTACGTTCAAACATTGTGTCCATTGTTCGTAAATTTGTGCGTCTTTGTATTTCAGGTAAATTCATAAAAATCCGTAGTCTATTAATAGCAAATAAAATCGTCACCGTCTCGGATGACGTTGAGAAGATCCTCGTCTCGTCCAAGCGCGGCTGGTATGGCGTTCGAGCTGCATACGTAAAAGGAAGACTCGCGCGGCAAAGAAGAGCCAAGAAGAACGAAGAAAAATTCGAAACTGGCCGTTAGGCGTCGAACGTAATTACAGAGCATGGTAAGACGCTCGTTAATGGCCGTCGCTTCACCACGATGGACTTAATGGCGCTAGACAAAAATTATTTTCCGTGAAGCGATAATGGCGTTGGTAGACGCACAAGACGTAGGACCGAACCAAACGAACGCGAGAGGATGAAAAGAGGAGAGCCTTCGAAACCTCTCAAACGGTCATCTCTCTGTATCGGGCGAATCGCGCGCGACTGGCCAATTTATACACAGGCGGACTCGTGTGCCTAAAGCTCGTTTCACACGGACGAAACTCGCACGAATATGCAACGCGTAAGCGCGTTTAACAATTAGGAATTTAGGTATTCGGCGGCGGAGATTTAAGTATTTAGAGATTCTGCAATTTTGGAATTTACTAATCTAGACGATTGAGAATCTAGGCGTTCGCGAAAAATCTTTTAATTTATGAATTTTTACCCAGTTAACCATCTAGGGATCTATCGATATGAAAATTTACGAATTGTGGAATTTACTCGTTTGGTTATTTAGGAATCTGGAAGTTTAGGGCTTTAGGAATCGTAAGTGCCGAGCTTTAAAAAGAAACCGATACGAAATGTTAGCGATACGATAGCGACGATGTCGATAGTTCCTTCGGCAATGGAAGTCGTGAAACGTCGAAACCTGTTATCCGGACCAAGTCGTTTGTCTAGAAACGCCTCTTGTCTTGAATATTGCCGATCGACGATCGATAAAGACGAGGCACTCAGTCCGACGTACTGCCTTAGAATTCCATTTGAAATTCTAAAAACGTTCGTCGTATCACAAATGTCAATGAAGTTGATTCTCCGATTAGCAAACCGACGATGATCTTCCATCGTTAGAGATATTCCTGTCGTCTATTTACCGTTCGACGCGTCTCACGTTTACCAAGTACATTGTAACGAAGAACCTTCAAACCATTTACATATTTGCTGCTTCGAATACACATTTTCTATCGTACAGTATATATTTGAATATTTCGTAAACGCTCTAAGGAAGGTCATTTTTTCCATAGACCAAGACTTTTGCTCTGGTATAAACTGTATTGTTGCGCTATAACGGCGATTTTTCATCTTTCCCATCTCCTCATGGTACACATAACTTAACTTTTAAAATTCTACGGCACACTGAAGAATATATTATGCTTGGTTCGAGATAGAGCATTCGCATTCGCACCAGGCCGGATATTGTTGCTTTTATTTGACTTGAATTTAAGGGAAAAGAGATAAAGCATTGCATGTTCTAAAAATTCTTGCATCGTTGGTTGAAAATTTCGACGGTATACGAATATTATTAACGCTTTATACGCCGGTGTTTTTATCGACGACTCTTTTTTTTGGATGCTTTTTTTTTATAATAAATATTAATAAAACGCGATATATAATTTGCTTGATATATAATAGATTACTCGACGGTAATTTTATGGTAATTTTACGATTTCTCTTACGAGCGAATGTATCGCGTCGTGTGGACTCTCCTTAAGAAAGTCACGGCGGTCCTCGGGGCTGGAATATTGCCTCTTGTAAGTACGTTATGTAGGTACCAGCGTGCAACCTGCGGTGCAACTTGTCAGCCAACATCATTATCGATGCCGGCTCGGGTCTCGGTCGAAACCCGTGCGTTTATCGCGACTTCGTTATTTATATCTCGCTCCGCTTGGCAATAACTAATAGAGATCCTTGCCTTCTCCGCGTTGCGTTGGCACAAGTCGATATCATGGTTTGATTACGTTTCACCGGCCATCTTGAACAGTTTCTTTGCCCATCGCGTCCAGGCAACCGCGAGTTCTTTTGCGACCAGTTTCTTTCGAATTAGGGAATGGAACATGGTTCTTCGAGTTCTTCGCTACTTGTACTCGATACCTTTCTTTTTTATTTTCTCCGTCTTTTATTGGTCTCCGCTCTTTTCCCGTCGTTCGCTCTTCTTCGTCGCCGATATTTTCCGCTTTGCTTGCTCTTAGTTAATGGAACGCTGATAGGGAAATCGAACGATTGCGATTCAACGAGGAAACCGCCACGCCTGTAACTGATTCTAACGCCTCTTCTCCTCCTTATTCCCCTTCTTCCCCTTATTCACCGTCCCTACCATCATTTCCCGTATTTCCTTTCATCTACTATATTTCAAAATAAACTGAAATATTTATTGTTTGATCTGTGGTAGAAATCATCTGACCCTAAACAAATCGAATATGTATACACGTAGACCGTAAATCGTAAACGTTTAACTCTCAAAATATTTACATCTATCCCGAATTGTATTTGTTTACATCGTCGACTTACCATCAACCCCTGAGTCCAAAATATCCACACCTGCCGACAATAATATCCACTCGAGCCTAATCGGAGCTGATGAATCGTTCAAATCGACGCACCGTGGGCAATCAATAGAAAGAGCCATTTTACCTAACGCTACAGATGCGCACGCTGATCTAGAAAGAGGTTTCGTTTTAAAAGCCTAGAAGTTTGAGGCACCGGAGGGTAGAGACCCCCGGAGCGAAGACGCATGTGGTTCGCACGTGTTCCTCCGCCACGTCTCCCTTCACCCTCAGCCTCGACCGACAAAAAACGCGAAACCTGCCACTCTGTGGCTGGTCTTCGTGCATCGTGCACGTGCACGTGCACGATAGTGAATGCAACGCCATGTGCAACGAGCACCATTCGCCTCGGACAATATTCTCTAATTGCACGTTTCGCTATGGATGCGCGGAGAGGGGAAGAAATTGGTGTGTCGGCGAACTCAGTTCCCGCAAAAACGATGTTCCGTCTGGTGGAAGCGATGGAAGCCGTTCCCTTTCGTCCGAGCTCGGCCCCAGAGCCACTTCCTCTTCCTTTTCGGGAGCCGGGCACGCCTCTCGAGAGAACCTGCGTAAGGGCTGCCACCGGCAAAACAGAAAGCATCGTGTTTCCTTTCCTTTCCAGCTAGTTCTTGATCGCGTATTCGTAGGTCGACCTTTACGTTTCACTGGATGAGTTGGTTCCCATTGTGCGTGGACCAATGCCCTTCTTTTTCGCTGCAATGAGTTGTTAACGGTCTTGCAGAAATTGTCAATGGAGGATCCGTGGAATTCTCGGATAGTTGTTGGTAGCTTATGGTTGTGCAAATAGAACGCAAGAGTCAAAGGTTGTGTTAACAAAGGGCACAGGATATACGAAATATACTAAGAACGCAGGGATGTGAGAAGCTAGAAGAAGTACGGTAGAAGATACGTAGATGTATAATTATAGGAAATTGTAGGGACATAGAAGTATATACTTAAGTCGCTCGTAGAGACAACAGGGATGTAAGAAAATGGGAAAATGGCAAGGTGAAATTCGAGGTATGCGAGATCAAGAAACGGTGTAACGATAGTATCATAAAAATCTTTAAAATTGCTATAAACGTAGGAATGTACCGTTGGAAGAACTCCTGTTTCGCGAAATCTTTGCAACTCTATCCTTCTGCCGTCGTAGCTAAACATCGACAATCAAAAGTGTTGAACCCAATGTGTTGAATCGGATCTTACGACGAGGACGGTCTCGTGCAGACGATGTCCAGCGGCGAGACAAGGGACACTCAGGTTCTACCGGTTCTTTTTTGGGGGCACAAATTGGGTTGCGCCTGCGGTTTGCGGTAGCAAGGAAAGAGGTTGTTGAGCGCACCAACACCACCGGGCACGATACCTGTGCACGGGTCGGAAACATGCGCCTGTACACACCGGCCACACCGCACCGCTGTAAGGAAGAAAGAGGTCGATCCGTCTGCAACAGGCAAACTCCGATGAATCATCCTCTCTCGTGTGCCGGTCTTGCTTTCACGCGAGTTTGTTCGCACAAATAAAGTTAACGTTTTCACATTGGTTCCTCGATCCTCGTACAATTAAATCGATCGACAAACATCGACAACGGTAATGTAATTAGCTAACTCCTTGAAAATCTTTTTTGAAGATACTCTGATTCGTTTTCGTATCATATCGAGCTTCCTCGCAGATTCGCCATTTTATGTGATTTTCACGTTTTTTTCACGAACATTTATGGTAACGACGTTGAAAGTCGAAATTCGTAAAACGACTCTTGTCTTTATGCGATGTCTTTATAAAGGTATCGCGAGAAATTTCTTTAGGTATTTTCTTTCGAAGCGTCGTATCGTTTATGGCAGTGAACGAAATTAGAACGAGGTACATATAAGAACTTCGGTGAACCTGGCTGATCCGACCAGGTGATTTTTTTTTTTTTTTTTTTTTTTTTGGCCGACGCAAAATGCCTCCCCGTGAACGAGACTTTACACGGCATTGACCGCGCGTGGTAACTCCTGAACAGCGATGGCCTCGAGTCGCTCTCGCTCTGAAGAATTCCATTTAAAGATCGAACGAACCATCCAATATTTCGAAGAACCATCGTTCTCCAAAATCTCAGACCCTTTTTGCGATAAATCTGATTACGTTGTACGGCAAAATATTACAAAGACCTGCCAACGTTCTGTCGATTTATATTTAAAAAATGGTGCGTTCGAAAGTTAGAAGGGCGAAGTATCCAACGCTACTCTCGAAGCTCGCGTGTGTCCTTCTTTTTGCGCCTGTTTCTTCTTTTTCCTGCTGTTTCACCGATCCGTCTTAATATTCGATCCAACGTTTCGTATCCCAGGGGCCGGTGGGTTTCGTTGCTCGCTCGACCACAACCGCGTATACGTGTACGAACGCACTAATTTTTTTCCTGATGGTTGGCGTGCTCGCGAAATTTATACGCGCATGCCTGTTAATTAACGTCACCGAAAACGATCGAGTCGCGGCACCGCGATAAAAATGTGCTGATCGATGAAAAAGACCCACGGCCGCGCGAAACGCGAGGCATATCCATAATTCTAAATGTCTCATCCTGCAGGAAGATTCATCGATGTCGGAAGAAAACTTTTCTCCAAATGCATTACGTCAATCGATAATTTTAGCGAGAGAGAACGAGGAATTTCCGGGCTACTACTGTGACTTATCAGGATAATTATGGTTTCCTTCCATGATTCGTTGATTAGAGTACGAAGATTTGTTTTCTTTGGAAAAATTGTTCGCTAGTGGAAGAATTCGCCAATATTTCGATATTTGCTAATATTCTCAAACAGTGGAAATTATTTCAACGAATCATCCTTCGTATCGGAGTCATAAATTCGTTGATACCCTTCTAATTCCCATCTTTATGATATTAATATTCGTACGGCGATTAAAATTGCCAAATTTTCCAAATCGATGATCAAAGCTATACCAATTAACAACGAGAAAGAGGCTTTCCAGTTTTTTCGCAGATTACTGCATTCCAAAAGCGAACGGCTAGTCGAGCAGGCAAATTGCCGTGGTAGATCGAAAGAGTGGTTGCGATTCAAAGCGTCAGCGTGACACGGTGTCTCGTTATTTGCGGCTGAAGGAGGAGGAATCAGTTGTCGGGACACGTATTAGCCGGCGTACGTGGCGACATCCGCTAATCAAATACAAGTGTTCGCCAGCCGTGGCGTATTATAGAGACGTAGACGTAGCGAAGGCTGTTTGAGTCTTGATATCGCGATAAATACGCGTTTAAGCTGTCTATAATCTATAATTGTGGTCGCGTGCGTTGTATTTTTAAACCTGCCCGATTATTTACTGCCTCCAGAGAGGAACTGTGTTAACGCGGTCTTCGGGATCGCTGGATCCACAAATTTTTCTTCTCTTCTTTCTTCCTTGTGTTTTACGGTAGTTTGTTCCTTTAGATCTTTTTGTCAAGATACGAAAAAAGAAGTTGGAAAGAGAAATCTCTTAAGTGGAAGACACAAATAAAAAAGATTCGATCGATTCGCGTGGAAATTAAAGTTCGATCACGACGGAGCTTCTCGGATGGAAGGATAGCGTGCTTCAGCTTAGCTGTATCGTGGTCGATCTCAGAGTCGCCGTTGCATCCCGACCGTCCGATCGCGCCGAAGTGTATTTTTTTTTTACGTGCAGCCGGTTATGGGATCCCTATGGCACGTGAGGTACTGTTACAACGGTCTGTTCAACCGACCCAACGACCATCCGTGGCCCATGATCGGTCAACTCGTTCGCAGTGCCGTATGTTTCTGGCGTCGACCAATGATCTCTTCCTTATGACGGTATGCGGCATATCTTGCGATATTATATACGTTGTACAAGACGCTCCTGATAATGGCTTTATATTTTTTGGCCGATAAATTTGCGAGATGAATAGAAAAGTACTATTCTCTAAACGTAATATAATATCCTGAGTAAATCTTCTACGCTTTCCATGGTTTTCCAAAGCAAGTTTAAAGTCTAGAGTATCTTAATCTACGATCTATCTTATGTTATCGAGCGATTTTTCCTTAATACGTGCTTGGGTCATGTGAATTTAAACGAGCATCGAACACTTTTCGATATTCAATCCAGATGACGTTACTCGAATACGACCAATAGAACCATCGCTCGAACTAACGCGGAAGAATTCCAGTGGAGACTGCATGATGCCTGAATGAAAAGTGTTGCAAAAATTTAGCGAAGCTTCGCGAAGAAGATAAGAAAGAAGGAAAGAAGAAGGAAAGAGAGAAAGGAAATAAAAAGGAAAGGAAAGGAGGACATAGGGGGAGGGGAGAGAGAGAGAGAGAGAGAGAGAGAGAGAGAGGTAGGGTTTGCTCGTTCGTAGCAGCTGGTCAAACAACTCCGAAGCCTGTTCGGTATTCGGGGCCGGATCTCGCGGAGATCCACAGCCCTGGGTGCACGTACGAGCGCACACGCGAGCCCCACCTCGTCCTCGTCTTCGACCTCCAACTTTTAATTACTCGCCAGGATATCATCCCCCTGCCTGGTTGAGGTCGTTGCACCGATCGCCTCTAAGAAACCGGAGAATAAGGATGGGGCTTGAGAAATGTCCCGATTCCTCCGCCTCGACGAAGAAATACGCTGATAACTCGTTCAAATTGCACAAACCGCTTTCTTTTTTTAATACATGCTCCCTTTATGATTATCGAAGCTCTTTTCCCTCTCTTGCGGGAACTTTTTCCTTTTTCCGAGATTATTAACACGACAGATTTCTTTATTAGTTACATCAGTCTTTGAAACGTTTCGTGTTTTTAAAAAAAATCGATTTATTTGTTTCCCTTTTTTCTTTCGCTTTCTTCGTTCTTCATTCGTCCTCTAATAACGATTCATCGACTATATCGCTAAAAATCTGAGAGGGAAAATTTTTAATTTCCGAGCTCCTATAATCGAAGAACTCTGCAGGATTCTCTAAGTTATCGATTAGTCGAAGGAGTACGATCATTTGTTCGCTAGAGGTATTATTACAGACTACTGACTGTAAATGTTTATCCGATAGTCCGTTTGTACCGTCGTAGGGGCTCGAAAGTCGCAGAACCTTCGCCCGATTACCTTCGACGATCCTATGGAATTCTCTCGCGTCTTTTTTCTCTTCTACCTGCGGAAGAAACCCACGGAAGGTGTCTCCGGATCGATCTGATTCATCTCAACGTCTTTTCTCTCCGCAACCACGGCAAAGAAAAGACGATTAGTTCGGTCAACGAATTGACCACGATCATCTGTTCCTTTGTACTTGTGGCGGAGAGAAAAATAACTGGGGAAAATGGATGGGTAAATAAAGAAGAGGGTGGAGAACGCAGAGACGAGCGAACGAGCTCGGTGCAAACGTTGGCCGTTTGCAAATGAAACACGCCCACGATCTTCTCAGGGCGTGCGTGTTGGCCCCGCAAACGTGTGACTCGTGGTTGATCTAAGCGATCATGAATCACCTGACTGCCTCGGGGGTTGCAGGGTACACGGAGAACGCAATATTCATGCGTCCAAGCTCGTAATTCCCCCGCTACGTTTTGCATATTCCGTGAAACGACGCAGAAAGTTGAGTTATGTGTGCCAGCCTCCGAGTTTCCTTCCTTCTTCTAAGACCTGTTCGATCATCCAGCGCGTTTGAAAACGGGTTTAAATTTTACTGATCGTCTCAACTAACTAACATCGGACTATCGACGTCTTTTTTTGCATATCGGTATGTCCTTGTTATCGTCAACATTAAGACGAGTCGAATAAGTTGGACGCTTGGACACGTAAGTACGGAAAGTCGATCGTAATTTTAAATTAACAACGGGTATACGGTGTAGCGTATCGCGAGATATAAAACGAAGCAAAACGAATGGCAGACGAATTATTACGTTCTTCCTGGTTTCCGAGGGACCTCGAACGGATTCTTTGTTTCAATCTCGATCTCGAATCTCGCAGGTTCCGCGTCTCGAGGTCGTCGAGCTCGTAGGTTGGCCCAAGGGTGCTGGCTAGAGGGTTGGCCGTTTAATGCGCCGCTATCACACTATGTGGCGTGACGGTCCACCACCACCACCACCACCACCACCACAACTCTCGACATCCACCTTTAACGTCGTCATCGCCACCACCAAACCAGCTCTCGACTTGCACTCGACTCCGATAGCCAGCACCCTCGCCGTTATTCCTGGCCTCTCTGCCTGGCCAAGCGTTGCGGTACATGTAACCACGTCGTCGTAGAGGCTGACCGTTTGCCTTCGTATGCGACTTTCTATCTATACGATAAACGGTTTGCTCTTTCCTCGATGCTTAACCTTTTCAAATTACACGGTTTATTATCTCGCTAAAAGAAAACCGTCATCTTTCGAAAATAAATTCTAGAAAATGAAGGATAACGTTTCTAAAGCTCTAGAAAATGGTAAAGCGTCTAAAAGATGAAAGATAATCGTCGTTCGTTTCTTCTTCTTTTGCATCGTTTTGTTAGGATGATAGACAATGTTAGAGAATGTTTCCAATGTCGAAATTAATCAATTTCGATTTTTTATTTTAGGACCAGAATGTACATTATCGTTAGTGATCGGATACCTGATCGATACACAGTAAGAGAACGCGAATGTACCGATTGTCAAAACAGAGTTATGCTCGTTGTCCTCTTATAGTACAAATAGATCATAAAAAGTTGAATTCCAAGAGATCTTATCATAATCGTCGTTCGATACCACCGAATAGAAATTTATCGACGTCGCTCGTTGTTGAGAACTTAGCATAATTTTCTTGTCGGTTTACCAGCATATTAAGCTTGAAATGGCCTGTAGATAGTGGACACGAGAACTTTTGTTCGCAAACTGAAAAAGCATCGAAGTCGTCGCCGGGCATGCTAACACCCTCGCAGGGTGCGGTTCAATCAATTACTGCGGCGAGGGTGCGGTCGTTTCTGCGCGAGTTCCACCCCTTGCATGGCAACAACCCCACGGCCAACCTGGCGATCTTCGTTTCGTTTCTTCTCCCCTTTTTCCGCGCGGTTCCCCGCTATTCGTATCGTTGCTCGAACCCCGTCGACCTTTCAAAGCCAATTCGCGAGTCGTACTCGAATAATTAAGAGGAACGACAAAGCGATTAACCTTGGACTCGATCTTTCTCTTTTCGTCTTTTTCCCGTTCCAGCCTTCTTACGAAGTAGTTGGTCGATCGATTTTGTAGCCTTTCTCTCGATAGCGCCTTGCTTCCTACATCGTTCGCGGTATCAATCTTCCGGTGATGTTTAATTTCGATGCAGCGTTTCCTCGCGTTTTATAAGTTGTTCGATGTAAATTTTGGTGGAAAAGAAGAAACGATAGACGGAGGAAAATTATGCAAAAGGGCTGGTGCTCGTTTCGAAATAGAAACGCGTCGGTGGGTCTTCATCGGTTATTTTTTCTCGAGATTGGCCCGTCGACGCTGCGACCGCTTCCTCGTCGTAGTCATCGTAGAATTGGCCAAGATAGAAGTTTATTTATGCGTCACCAGTATTAGCACGATTTCCACGATCCGCGGCCGTACGAAAAAAGCACTCTAAAATACGAGACAAATGATGTCTTTCTACCCTACGCGAGAGGGGAGTACCGCGATTTATTTCCGTTGTTCCGAGAAGAAGCCACCATCGCGTGGCATACTTTCGTAACCTTCTTCTTTTTTACGCCTTTTTAACTACTTTTTAATCGCTTTTCGTGACTTCTACGAAGATTTTTTTATCGTAATTTTCGCCTGTAAACACGTTGACCGATAGTGCGTCCGAAGTTACGAAATTTTTTAGACCGATTAAAACGAGATAAATTTCATGGACCAAGGCAAATGTTTAACAACGCGTACGATCTAGATAACGTTGTAAAGGCTGTACAAAACGGAAAAAATGATATTTTTCAATTTATTGCGGCTCCCGCTGCGAAATATATATAAATTAGCACGATAGTCGACGCGTTGATTTTCCAACCGAGCATCCAAAGAGTATCGTCAAGGCGGCTAATATCGTGGATTCCGAGAGATACGACCGCGATCAAAGTCTACATATCTGTTGGTACAAATTTGCCGGAATATCTCCACTGTCGCATCTCCATCTCGAAGACGAAACAACGAACGATAGATGATCGGATAGATTCGGTAGTAGATTTCGTATAAATCGGACAAATTCGTGGCTCGTTGAGGGATTCGTAAGGTCGACAATGGGTGTTACGGTCGGAGAAAAGAGGATGAGAAACAACGAAGAACCTCTTCGTCTTGGTGGCTTTCTCTTCGTCGGATGATATAGTGCAAGAGACAGCGGAATCGGTCCCTGACGACGCCACGTCTAAATATATCCAGCCGTGACACTTGTTTCATGTAAATCAAGCCCGTGGACGACGAAAAAGCGAGGCGATGCTGGAGGAAACGGACCACTCCGGTCTCCGGCAAACGAATTCGCTGCAAGGACAAGTCGGACTTCTTTTATGAAATTATTTGAACAAAGAATATTTTGATTATTTTATTATCTTTTATTAGGATCACGGGTAAAGTAAAAAAGGACTTTCTACGCTTCTTCGTGGCATTTTAATTCGCCACTCTCTAAGTCTTATTGTTTCGATGCTGAACGACTCTCGCCATTTTTGTTGAAATATCTTCTGTACAAGATTTCATAATCGATTCGATAATCATCGGATAATCGCGTCTCCTAGCAATTTCTTTCTCTTTATCTTCTTGGAAAGAAGTTGGCGTAAAAGGAATGGAACTCACCGATAAATTATATTTGTCGCGTGAATCACTTGCACCACAGGGCCACTTACCTATATATCTTCTCCACTTCGTCCGAGGACACCTTTGTTCAACGGGAATGACCAAATGGCAAATTATGGCCGTCCCTTGACTCCTTTCCTCGTCGACTTACCATTTCCTCTGCCCTTTCTTTATTATTTCCATCGTAAACCGAATCGTTAACGACTCAAGCGAAACACCCCTGGAATTTCTCCGAGAGGAATCTTTAGCTTTACATTTACGAATGAAAAACGTCTAAAAAATTAGGGTTAACGAACGTTCGTGTAACATAGCAGAGGCATTGAGAATTATCCCGTAATTCCCTTGCATTTTTTTAAAGGCTGGAATAATTAAACGAGCGAGACGCAACCGACTCAGCTTTACTTCGCAGGATCGAAATATAGTTATTTCTCTGCATTCGTAGAAATTTGGAGAAATTTTATAGAATCTCGATGTTTGAAAATCAGAGTGCGCCTGAAAACGATAAGCGGTAACCGGTAAATAAGCTCCATTTTATTAAAATTTTCCAACAGATTTACGAGATGATTCAATCAGTTGACCGCATTCGACGAGTATACTTGTCATTGGCTGATTCTAGCTACCCACCCCGTGAGAGGGATGTTTGAAACTAGACTTCGTAGTTAGCGAGTTAAACGGAACTCGAAAGGATAACCCTCGATCTTCGGTCGAACTGCAAATCGTTTCACGACCGTCGTGTCAGTCCAAACAGAAATAGGGAATTCTTTTCTATCTCTGGAGGAACAACGACGAAGAAACGATCTAAGAAATGGCCTTCTTCGTGTCTGTTTTGACCAGGCCATTTTGCAAATATGACTTAGACCCGAGATAATACTTTCTTTTCGAGGAGATAGGGTACGGTCGTGAATTTAGGGTCTGATCGATGATCGATATTTTCAAAAGTCAACGGATGATCTTACCCTATGGTTTGCCGAGCTTTCGTCCGAATGCGTTCCTCCTTGATGACAGATAAGGGACGATAGCAGAGCGGAAGTTGAGACGTGAGAAACCACTGACGCATTCCTTTTTACGTTTTATCTTGTTTGACATTCGATATTTCTCTCGAAGTACATGGTTGGAAATTTTCTAGATATCTTCTTTTTTTATTGCATGGCGAAGGAATTCAGTTCGTATCTTCTGTGTTGAAAGAACGTAGGATGCAAAAGCGCTAACAATAAGATAAGATTGTCTATCGATCATGAAAAATGTAATACAAACATTAAGTATTAGGTTACTGTTTATCGATGTAAGTTACAAAGCAGCTATCGATACTTTAACGCCTTGACATAAATATCTTGTCGTAATCCTAATATCGAAAAGTACAAGATTACAAAAATAAAACACAGGATATGAAGAAAGTCGTATTTACGATCTCTCCAAGTGGATCGTTTGCTCGTGATCCGATTTCACCAAGAGCAACCGGTCTTCCCTGGTGGATCTACCGGATCATCTGAACAAACACGAGACACATGCTCAAATAGAATTATTCGTCGATAAGCGGCTTTACACCGTTCGAGTAGCAGCCCGAAGAATTAATTACTTGTTGCTGGATGCGGAGAACGTCTCTTAAAACGAGCAATAGAAACACACCTTACATAAAAGGACATAAAGTACGCATATATGTGGATAAATTTCAAAAAGAAGCCTGTAAGCGTCTCGCAAAATAATCCCTTCTTATCGAAATAATAACGCGTTTTACGCGCAACGTAAATTCACTAGACGAGGACGTGGATCGATTTAGTAGAAAGACGTCGGAACGTTGTTTAAACGGGATACCACCGTGAACAGCGTTGCATTCGTCACGTACCGCGCCTCTACTTTCTCTCTTCTTTTTCTCGATCGGATCGCAGGAATTAGCGTGTCGCATCGACACGCGGGTCCTCGCGATCGTTGTCGACGTATTCATGAAAACGAAAGCACGGCTGCGCGAGTGCAGTCCTCTTGGAAGGTTACATAATGTATCAGAAGACAACGGAACCGAACGGTCGCATTATGCGCGATCTCGATTACGCCTGGTAATCGATAGATCGTCTGGAGGCTGTCGAATCGCCCGAGAACCGCATAACTCGAACACGCTGTTCGAAAAATTTCGAAATCATTTCCGTTCGCGCCTCGCAAAGAGAACGGAGTTTCCTTTCTTTTTTCAAGATTCGAAAATGCTTGCGATTTAGATCGGAAATACGAGACGAAGAGATACAAAAGGGTGGAGCATGTGGGTATGGAAAGGCGACACTAGCGGGCATCGGAATGATTTATGGGTTACGATACGGGACGGAGGATCGCAGAGAGGGAACGGAGAAACTTGCGGGCTAAAAGGCTAGCGATGGACTCGAAACGCTTCGTATTTCTTCTTCGGGCGACCGAAGAACCGAAAGGTCTTTGCATAGAACGGATTCTTTAGCGGAAATTGAGGCCAGAAACTCGGAACGAAGGATCTTCGTTTACGAGGCAATTGACTTTAAATGTTCGTTCGTCATTTTCTTAACTTTATTTTCTATGAAATTGCGAAACTCTTACGAAAAGATCTTGCTCTCATTTTTCATAAACGAGTCTTCTTCTTTCGCCGAAAATCCTGAAATAATTCGAGCAAGATCAAAATCAACTATTTTTTTTTGGGCAACGAAGACGTATTAGTTTATTAATCCGACGCATTTCTCTACGGATGTACATAAAACGATTTGGAACTTTGTACAAGTGATTGTTCGCTGACTACCGAAACAGTTTCTCTTCGGGAGGATACGAGCGACTGTTGCAGCCTGTCCCATACTTTTTTGCCTACCATAATGCGGTGCACGGAGTGTTTCGGACCCTCGTCTCTCATCGAATCAGCCTGTTCCTTCTCGTTCCCTCCGTCGTCGGTCTCGCACGACACGCTCAATTTTTACGACCGACCATTTATAACCGACCGTCCACAGGAGGAGACCCGGGTGCAACGAACACGTTCCTGGTCCTCTCGATATGGCTCCTCGCAGTAATTACTCCAAGAATTGTACCCGAAATTCGAAACTTCTTGCCTATTTCATTAACCGGAGATTTCAGTCCGAACGCCCATCGATTACTCAAAAGAAGATAGAGTTTTTTTTTTCCAATCTACTATATTTACTATCTGATAGATATACATACAGCTACGGTATTCTATGCATCACTCTCGGCCATGATTCACAAACGGTCAAACAGATAAACGATGCAGTTTAGAGAAGCAACTTAGTCAGCGCGTGCTAACTTTCCAAAAATGATTTCCGAGTGAATCGCACTGTGGCCAAGGGCTAGAGGGCTAAGGTCATCATCTTCGCACTCTGCGTCTAAAACGCAACATACAGAGACTGCGGAAAGACCGTTTCTATACTGTTGCATTTTCACGGCGACGTGCGTAGCCGCCGGAAGGCGCAATCGAATATTCCCCGTAAGAAGCACGAAATTATCCTTATGAAACTTTGACGTCTTGTAACTACCATGCAACCTACGTAGTATTTGCGATAAATTGCGGAAACCGTCTGCGAATACGTCATATAATATATATATATATATACATAATTGAAACGTCTCGGCGTCTGGCTAACGCAATCGTTACCGTTACGCTCGGCCGTTGATATAACGTGTCCGCGGGCAATTAGAAGCAACGACGGGCAATTAGCAACACCCTTATCGTTCATCGGTTCGCTGCCGCGGCCGCGACCGCGGTTGATCGCGAGATTCTTGCTGATAACATCGCCGGATAACACCGTTGATTTATCGACGCGGATCTCTGGGAGCCCAGTCGGCGAAAAATCGACCGAGGTCGTCGATTACCTTGGCGAACCATCTTCCTTTTTATTAGTGAAATAGACGCGGAAACATCTGTACGATAGCGATATTCCGCTTGTTAACAGCTAAGCAAACAGCTTTTATCTGTCGGAGACTATTCGAGCGATAGAATGGCTATTAACCGTGGAAAACGGCTGTCAAAGTGGATAGATCAGCAACATCGGATTTTTGATTAATCCATTAAGGAGTGAGATTAATAAAAAGTTGATCTTTAACGCGTTCACTGGCGTCCGAATTTTATATACTTTATTAGATAGATCGTAATATATTGGATACTGTATACCGTACCTAACGTTTCGTTCTTGCTAAATATTACAACGTGTTTATCCATTTGTAGGAGGTTAAATGACGAGATCGCTTGTAAGTGAAACCGTCGAATACATTTAAAATAATAAGTCCACGTACAGACTAAAAGTCAAAGTAGTTAATACAAATGTTATCGCTATGTTAATCGCTAGATAGGATAGCGGATAAAAACTCGTGAAACGGTGTGCGTAACGTCGTTTGTAACCGTTTATAACAATCGTTCGCGATCGCGTCCGTTTACATATACTAGTCGGGGAAAAGTTGGAAAAGTCGAATTTGTCTTCGTTCGACGGTTTCATGTAGCGGCGACGTTGTTTTGCTCGGAGTTTGTTTATTCTTACATTACATGCATCCCAACGATCTTCACACTCCGAAGTAAAACAACAACATGACTCGAATCGAATTTTAACTCATGCGCCGCTACACATTTTTTTCTCCACGATGTTATCTTAAGCCAATATCTTAAACGATACCGTTGTAAATTTCTTGAGCTAGGTCTACTTCGTCTCAATCTGTGCTTTATATAAGAGGGGGCAAAATACAAATACACGTTAAATATTATCACGAACGGGTTTAAAGGGCGAATTTTATTTCAACAGTACGCGCGTGAAGGGATACGATCTCTCTTCGAAAAATTCGAAAATGAAGTTTAACGAAAGGTTTGCTAGATGAAAAGGACGAAGAATGCAGTAATATGACGAAAATGGTTTCCCCGAAAACACGAAATCGAGGGAAAGATGGTGAAGATAGGGGTACGTAAGACGAAGCGCGTTTCCAAAAAGGGACACGAAGGAAAAGCAATGGAAACTCGATCCAGGAGCGTAACAGATGTGATCGAGAGTCCTTCAGGGAAATCCTGATTCGTTTTATCGACCCGAAACCGTCAAACTGCTCGTAGATATTGACAGAAACCATGGAAAAACTTAATTATTTATGTCTCTCTACTAGGTCCCCGAAAACTAGAGACTTCTGAAAATAAAAAAGAAAAAAAAGAAGAAAAAAGGAACGAAGAGAAGGACAAAATTTGAGATAAGGGGCTTCCAGTGACCTGGCCGACCTGTGTAAATTCGTTCCAAAGAAATGAAAATCTTCTTGAGAGAAACGAAGAAAGCGAGAACGATATTTGGACGACGCGAAATACGAAAGTGCGCGAGAATCCTTCCTTTCTGTTTCTCCTAACGCGATATTATTAGAGAAATTATTTTATTTTCAAAGGACAATTGAACAAAGATATAAAAGGTCGAATATCAGCGAGCTTTCGTAACATTGAACCATCAGGGTTTTCAAGATTTATCGAAACTTTAAGAAACTCAAAATCTATCGACGCTTACGACTCGACGCGTTTATTACGACTTTCCAGAGTTTTAAATACGAGATCGTGTTTGGAGCGACTCGAATTATCGTGATATCGCGAAACTTTGAATCGAGATTCGAAATCGAGATTCGAATAGTCGATACTCGAGATAAAATATCCAAGAGAAGCCCATCATGGTCAGGCACACGGAGATTCAAGCCACAAATCCAGAATCTGGAAACTGGAATTTATTTAAAAATTGATCTGATCGAGGATCAAGCTCGTCAAGTGCAACTGGCAGCTAATTAGCATGGCATTTGTATTTATGGAAAATCAATGTCTCTGAAAGAACCTCGACCGATACGATCGTCACCGCTGGATTCTGGTTACCCGAGATCCACGATAACAAACAGTCCCTCTACGCTCCAATGACGGATGATCGGGGATCTTCCAACTCGAAGTCGACTGTATTCGAGCTGCCTTCCAACCTATTACATATCCTTGGTCTTCGCTATCGAAACCAAGAACTTTCGAGCAAGTATGGTAGAACGCCATTTACTTGAACCGAGTTCGTATAGTTGGTTTGCTAGATAAATGAAACGTCTAAAAAATCGCAGACGTGAGTTACTTAGCCTGGATCAGTCAGGACAGGCTTAAATTAAAGTTCGAACGAAGTTACTAAACGCGAATGAAGTTAAACTCGAGGAATTCGTCGAATTTTTCTTTTTTAATTTAAGGAATTTAAGGAATTTTTTCGTATTATCTTCGCCGCGTACCGTCAAAAAACCAGCAGATTTATCGAATTTGTTTTCTTCTTGTAAATTGCTTATCTATCGTGTTGAGATTACGATCCAAGTATCGTAATAGAATCGTCTTTATCCGTTTTTTATCTGTGGTTCTTGGTGAAAAGGAGGCAAAAAAAAAAAAAAAAATAGGAATTTGGTAAAGATAGATAGATATATCTTTTTTAGGCGTTTCCCTGCAGGAAGGGAACGTAAGGTTAGCGTGTCTCGTAGATCCTTCGGTTTATGGAACGGTGCCGTGGCACGGCAGATGATTCCCGCCACTTACGGCATCGCGACCCGATCGTTCGAGTGCTTTTACGTCGAGGTGGCGACTTATCGATCCGGTCCTTATGGCTCGTACACACCGTACATAAGCCCGAAAGGTTGGGTTCATTTGCATAGCCCGCATTCGGCCACGCTACTTTATACTTATAGCGGGAATTGAAATTCTTCGTTCGGTTCGAAGCATTTAGATCAGAATTCTAGCAATTACATCGAAATGAAAATCCTATTTGAAAGACTTGAATATTCGATTATAAAATATAACTTAATCGTAGGTATTCTGAGAATTTTTAGCATCTAACGATGTAAATTAGAACGGTAAATGTTAAATAATTGAAACAATGACTCGAGGAAATAGAAAGATGCGTTTAAGCAGTTTCTCGAACATACGAAGCCTGAGCTTTGGAACTCGATTTGGGTGTCAAGTTCGGTTTGCCGGTTCACGAGCCTGTTATCTATAGTTAAGCAACGATAGTAGCGATGTTTAATGCGCTCTACCGTCAACGATTCTCTTATCTAATGTTTGACTAACATCAGTCAAGAATCGCTCGGTTCTTCGGTTCACGATCTCTCGTTGCGTAATCGTTCGTCCACATCTTACTTAATATATATATACATATATATATTTATATATATCAAGTACTAATTTTCGACCATTGGCTACCATCCGATTTCGTAAATTTTCGTTCCACAAAATTCTACGGTATTGATGGAAATTTAAGCTCCGATTGCTGCAGGATGTTGATATCAACCGCACAATATCGCGGCTCTGCGTCGCAACGCGTCTATTTATAGAAGAAATGCGGCAAATCGCTGGATGCCATACGCTATGACCGATCCGCCAACCGACGTTTATCCTGCCAGCATTTCTTTCTCCCTTCTTTTTATGCATATCTTAGGGCGTTTCTTTCCAGAGAAAGTTATCTTCGCTGTTTCTTAAATTATATTCCGACGATTGTCCATGTACTTGATTTTTCGAGTTGAGTTATCGAGTTATCGAGTGTTTTCTTGATCCTTTGATCTTCGAGCCTTTCTTCTATCATCGTCACACGCGTACCTTCCCACACTTGCGAAACATTTCTTTAATCATTTTTAATCGTATTTCGTAATTTTAGTTCCAAAGAATTTCCATTTAATCCGCCCCCCCCCCCATAACGTCTCCTTTCTTTCTGTCGCGAAATCAATGAAATCGTAAGAACCATCCTGCTTAACGGAAAATCCGAAATAGCACAGTCATTAACGAATGCAAATGTTTGTTCTGTCGTTCTCCGTCGTTCCACAGTCATGTTTCTTGCTTACGAATTCATATTTCTCAATTAACAAAGATAATAAATACATAAGATTATGAAAGCAAGGGGTCGGCTTACTTTATCACCTTCGTCGATCTGCTCTATCCAGGTCGCTACGTGTACGAGCAATCGTCGGTGAGTACATAACGCAAAAGAAAGCGAACGTTATCGTATTTTTTGTACGGTGTACCTACGATAACGGGGCAAAAAATTATGTTCTTACGAAGCTTCTATCTGCGGGAGGTAGCTCTCCTGTTAAACGTACGTTTCGAAAATTATATATCAAATATTTATCGTGTATTTAGTTGTTCGACGATGAACGAACTTCTATCGTTTTTCTTCCTGTCGAAGTTGATCTTGATCCGTTATACATGGTCGCCATTTTGCAAAAGAAGAAACTCTCGTAAATCAATCAAAATGGCGGGACGATGAAAAATAGCCGAGGTCCACGTGGTCGTTGCGCTATCTATCTTCTCAGCTATTTATAACCACGAGCATATCGTTACAATGACAGGTACGCTGGATGATAACGAGTGTATAACTCGAAGCATCAATGTTTTCCGCGTTTCGAAACAGTGGAAGGCAGGCAAGCGAGACTACGAATGTAAATAGCGCGTAATAATGCCAGAGATTACGGGTCCCGTAGCAGTTTACGACTTTTCACCAAGAATCGTGAATTTTGATAGGTACGATAAAATTCTATACGGCAGCTTGGAAACTGGTAGGTAGCCGGTTACCTCTCGCTAACTATAGGGTCTTTGATGCGACGTTCGAAGTTTCTTGATGAAACTTTGAATTCTTCTCGCAAGAAATTACTATTCTTATCTGCGTTAAATTTTTATACAATGAAATAACTAATTTTATATAATTAATGTAACGCGTTGGATAGATAGACGGACGTATCTAGTCGAATGTATTGGTCGAATAGCGGAAATCAAGGGGAGAAAAATAAATGGCAGTTTATTTACTTAACCGAAACTGCTAGGAAGTTGGAGTTCTGCCACGAGGTTAACTCTCCAACGTTACCTCTACGTTCGCGCGAGTTGGAAATCTTTGGTCGACGAACCATGGCGTCGACAACCTCTTTGCACGCATATCCACTCTCTTATTTACACTCGGGCTGACTGTAAATTATGTTTCTACTGCGTGGCGGGGTGCAGCGAAAACGTCATCGAGCCTCTTCGTAGGCGCGACTATTACCTAGGTGCCATTTCACGATTCCTTAATTCACATTGCAAGGTTACTCTTTGCTCTAAACTTTGTCAGATATTTGCGATTTACTTCTTACCGAGAACGACGCACGCACGCACGCGCGCGCTCACACACACACACACACACACACACACACACACACATCGACTCATTGATTAATCGTACAAAATATCACAGCTTATGGTATTATGCAAGGTCGTTGCGTAATATTAAATATACTGCGATCGTCTATTCGTTTACGGGAAACAGTTAATCCGCGAGAATGTATAAACGCGCATAGAGTTCGGCTACGTATCGACGCAAATCGAAGAAGAAGAAGAAACGAGGCGACGAACCGACGCGAGGCCCAGGTTGCAGGAAGGAAGGAAAGAAGGAAGGTGGAACTCTGAAACGGAGCTGACAAAAAAGAAGGAACAGTCGATGGAGGATCAAGTAGTCGACGTGATCCCATGCACTTAGGGCTACGAGGGATAAAGCTCCGGCACTGTCAGTGGGCAGGGTGGGACGAAAGGGTGGACCAACCGGTCCTCGAGGTTGCCTCGGCTTATTCAGTCAACGAACTCCGCAGGCCCACGACGCGACACTGACCCCTCCAGGGTAAACGTCCCTGGCTGGTCGCTTTATCAATGTAAACGCGCCGATCGCTCGTGGAAATAAATGGAAGAGAGGAGGAAAAAAAGAGAAGGGAGAAAAGAGTAGAAGAAATAAGAAGAAGAAAAAGAAAGGGGGGAGGGGAGGGGGGAAAAAAGAAAGAAAGTGGAAAGAGGCACTGATTGCGTCGTCGGAAAGCAAAGAGTGGCGGATGGCTGTAACATTAGCGAGACGATGGGAGACGATGATCCCTTCGAGGCGTGTTTCTTCCGCCGATGTATACGGTGGTAGGTTCGCATTACGAGAGCCGATAACGTCACGAATTTCCTCGTGTTCTCTCTTCTGTTCGTTTGGTATTCTCAAGCAGGAGCAGAGGATCGTTGGATCATCGAGTTGGAAGATCGTTATCTGTGCAAGAATGGGATTGGGTTTTTGTTAGTCGGCGCGGCTTAATGGAATTTCTTTTGGAAACGTAGAGCGTTACGCGCCGCGTGGACGGATAGAATCTCGAATTTGGGAATCTCCGTTAATTATCGCGAGTATTTGGTTCGATAAGGTCTGTTCGAAAACAAGATTTGCATAATTCTAATATGTAATTCGAAGCGTGGAACGTGATGGAAAAAACCGAAATGGAGAAGAAGTTCGGGAACGAGGACATCTCTTATCGGTGATCCAGAGAACACAGTCGGGTTAACATCGTTGCTCTCGTATCTGCTTTCTCGTGCGACGTTGATAAACTAGCTAGAACCTAGGGGACAATGATAAATACGATAATAACGACAACTACGAATACGAAGTAGCCTACGATACTCTGTAGGCAACTTTTGCCGTCGTCGTCCCTTCTGCTTCCCAATTCTCAGTCTCGTTTTCAAAAAAGGGGAAACTACCGTTCAGTAGTAGGAAAATTATTTCCGCGGAAACAGTGTACACGAACTACGTACTGGCGGGAATAGACAAACGGGGAAGCTCAATTTGCATCGGAGCAGATAATCGCGACCACGGGCGAGTCTCGGTAAGAAATCGAGCGTAGGAAGAAGGCGGAGAAGCACTCGTAGCAAGGTTGGTTCTGTCGCTGATTCATTAATTTACCGATGCCTAGAGGAACGAGCGGAGAGCGGCGCAAAAACCGTTGCAACAAGACGGAAAGGCGGCTGCAGGAAGCTGCCTGGTAATTGACGATTCTTCATAACGGAACCCCTTCCCTTTTATTCGCACGCAGGACGACAGAAGCTGCTGCCTCGATGATGAGTCTATCTTTTTCCTTTTTTTTCTTCTCCTTCTCCTTCTCCTTCTCCTTCTCCTACTTCCTCTTTTTGCTCATTTTCTTCTTCGTTCTTTCATTTTTCTTTTCTTATAATACTTTCTGAACCTGATCGTCCACTCTGAGCATTCGCTTTTTCCGCCTGAAATTTCTTCGACCGTAATTTCAACGAACCGTTCGTTCGAGCGAAATCGGGTGCACTTGAAATTTCTTGTCGCCATTTTCAGTCTTCGTTCAAACCATATTCCTATATGGAAGTGACGGTGGATTCATTCGTAAACGAGGGTGAAACTGTTCGATTTTCGCAGAAAGAAAATGAACAGTGTCTAATACGAGATTGTTAATGGAAATCTTTCGAGAACGACCTCGGGCTATTTGGTTCAATGGCGGTTGATTCAATCCTCGAGCAGCGAGGCTGAACGACTCTTATTTAGCGGAGCTTAATCGAGCCACTATCAAATTAAAAGAAACCTCTGCGTCTCGAGATCTCTGCTGGACCAATTGAATCTTTCGTGGTGATTCTTTTGTGGCAGATTGGATGATGGAGATTGAAAATCGACACTGGTGTCTGTTATCCGAGAATAAGATGCGGCAAGGAGAAGAATATTATATAGTTTTTAATAATTTCCATCGGAACGAGGGATACTCGGTTTCCATGTAATTCGGAACGAACTATGGTAGAAGATAGTTTATTCGAAAACTAGTTGACTATCTTTGAATATTCGATACGATTATTCATTTAAGTCGCCCATAGACGAGTATCTGTATAAATCTTTAAAAAATCTATCGATCGCAAAGCATTAAAATATCTCGTGTAAATCGACGATGAAGATAATCACCACGAGAGAAGAATCGTTTTATCTCTACGAAATTCGGCTTTAACCGCAAGAGTGGAAAAAAGTATCGCGAACGACGCCGAGAACTATGTTGGATCAATTCGTGTCGTATTAATAATTAATACACCAATGATCGCTGACGTAATATTACATCTTTCTGTGATTAAAGTATAATTAGATATCAGTTCGGTTATCAGTGATTCTAAGGAAATGAGAATATCACAAAGTAAATTGCTGAAATATTTGAAAGTAAATTCTTTGATTACGCAAGCTTACGATTTTCTACTTATCGGGATTAAAACTACTCGGTTGGCTTCTGATAATATTACCGTTGACTCTTGTCGAAGACATATAATTTTAATTATAATCATCCACTTGTATACGTACACGTAAAGCCTATGTAAAGACTGTCGAATGTTTCTCAATTTCATTGCATAGATAACATAATTAATAATATCCGATTCTGAAGAAACGGATGATTTACTTGCATAAGTCTATTTACCACAAGCAGATGATACGAATAACGAATTCGACGATTAATGTAAAAAAATAATATCTGTAACGTTATCTTCCTCCGTTTTTCGATTTATGGAATTGATCCGATCGATTGGATATGTACATTACATAGCTTGGAACACGCAAAAATTGCAAATCGGTACATTCAATATTAAGAATCAACATAGATTTATGATTGACACAGCGAAGAAACAATTGTCGATTTTGCATATACTTAATGTGTCATTTCTTCAAAATTCGCAAGAAAAACTGCATTGCATCGAGATGTTCGCCGCACCCTATACGAATAAATTGCTGGAACGTAAAGTTTCTCTCTCTCTGACTCGCTCTATGGAAGGAGATCGAATTGAATGGCCATCGCTGGTACTCGCACCTTGCGGCAACGAGGAGGGACGCGCATAGTCGATTAAGTCGATTGGATAAAGACCGAGAGAGAGCAAACCGGTGATCTCGTTCCTCGCGGTGGCCCCGATGTATCTATAACCGTGTTCCACGGTCATAGGCGCGAGTATCGCTGCAAATGAGAGTCCGAGGCGTCGCGTCGCGTCGCGTCGGCGACTCGTCGAACGACTCTTGCACCCGCCAGAAGTCGTCGTCGTTTCTGCATTCCTTCCTAAGCTTGTCCAAGTCCTCTCTCCGTTCGTCGTCGCTGGTCTCAGTTTGGGCTCGAATCGGACTCGATTACACTCTCTTTCTTACCGAGATCGATAGAACGGATCGAAGTCTGTTACGATATTAAAATTCCGTTACGTTGGATTTATCTTTGCGAGTCGCGTAACCGCCGTCGTTTTGCTACCACGGACGTTTGCGAATTCGATGGTAGAGAGATTCGACGGAAGCTTCGTCTCGGTCGATTCGAAATTTGAGAATATAACAGGCAGAAATTAATAGGAATGACAGGTTCTGTAACGAGGGGATCCGGCAGAGGTGGATACGTGCAAACGACATGGAAAGTCCAACGAGGCAGCAGTTGGCACTCGATTCGGCTCTCGATTCATGCAACGTCACGTGTCGTATTCGCAGGAACGCTCTTTCTTTGTGTGGCATTAACGTGTTCTGACTCGGACAGTGCATCGGAAACACCATTCTAAATTCGTTTAGAATCCTCTTCGTCTGTTTAATGGTACACAAATTGTTTAATAACGCGTTTATGATTAGTCAAGATTTTTTTTCAAGCTATTTTTTCAAGATCTGCGTGAAAAGGCAAACGCGAGAAAAATAATGAAGGGAATAGTCACGTGGAAAATGTAGAATCAATCTGCCGACTAAGTTTCGTTCTAAGGGGAATACCGAAGGTAATGCAGACGAAAATGTAAAGGAAAGCGAAGCGATTATTGGTGAGAAAATCACAGGCCAGGGAACAAACGCGGAAAATCAGACGCTATTAATACTCGAACTGGCCAGACAACATTCTAAGCGGGCAGAAACACGCGTTGTTTCGCGCGGTTGCTCGCCAAGCAGAACGGAGAATTTTAACGCTTCTCCTTTTCCCGCACCTGCTGCTCAGGCATTCAGCCAGGGACACGCAATTACCGGTGTTTTTCTCTCGCGAAACGATTAATAACGCGCCCCGCGACACGCTCTGCAATTATAGCGCCAGGCTCCATGCGTGCCTCGAGGATTGCATCTCCTTTTGAATAATCGATTTTTGCTGGCGTTCGATGCCTCTCTGATCGACAAGCAAGTAGACATATCTTTCACTTTACTCGCCATTGAATGTATTTTATAGAATATTTAGTTTTTTTTTTCAGAAAATCGCTCGAATTCTGTTCGTTTAAGTTCCTATTATGTCATTATTAAAATGCTAGGTGAATCTATAGCTGGCGCGCGGGATAAGTATCCTTGTGTGCGTGTGTGTGCGCGCACGCGCGCGTGTGCGTGTGCGTGTAAGTATTATGGAGAATTAACGGAAAGTTAATTTCGTTGCTAGCGACATTTTCGTTGAATGCTGAAATTATTTATTTAGGTAATATTCAAAGGATCGATACTTATAGTTGCGGTATAGCGCGAGTATAGTGCGATGGTAAAGTAAAGGAAGACGGAGGATATTACGCAACACGGAGAACGGCTCCTGCGGCACGCGGCTAGCGAGAAATCTGAAACATCGGGTCGAAGGTTGCGATAGGTTCGCACTTTGCTTTGTGATCGTAAACACGTAACGACACGCGTGTTATGCCGACTGGTGAACACCAGAGAAAAGAGACATCGGATTCGTCGCTATTATTAGCTCGTCGTTCTATGCCTCCGTGATTAATCTTTCATCGATAGATGCTCGTTCATTGGATACCTCGAAACCAGTATTTTCTTTCTTCGCTTCTTAGGGACTTTTGCGGTCCTTAAGAAAAGGAAAAGGAAAAGGAGTTTGAAAAATTGCTTGGAGACCTCTGCTTCTTACGAAGACTTTTTCGCCTTTCAAGCAGCTCGCGAAAGAGAATCGGACATTTTACTCCAGCGAGGAAATTCTTAGCTAAAGGTTACAGATAAAAATTTGGTTTCATGAAAATTTTCTTATAAAACGAAGATTGATATCCTTTCGAACAAAGGTCCTTAAGGAATTTCTTTACGTACTGGCGAGTAGAAAATTTCAATTTTTTATGTAAGTATAGGCAGTTCGTGCAAAAGATTTGAAACGACCGTAAATTGAATTGTCGTGTAGTTATTGTTAAGTTTACCGTTGGCCAGCGATCTTGTACTTGGCTTGGAGTAACAGCGTACGCTAGAAGGCACGTACTCTTGCTTGTCTAACTTTAAACTTCTTCACGTCGAAAATAAACTGTGCGGCTTTTGCCTGGCGTAGTCGCGTTCACGAGCGACACGGCTCTTCCTCTTCGTGGGCGTAAATCCGTCGAAGGAATGCGCGCATAAAATTACGTTAAAATTTTCTTTGACGCGTGTCCGAGCAAGATTTCGTTCGGCGGTCCATCCGTGGGTTCTTGATCGATCGATTCGGCTAATGAGACACGTGTCACGGATCGAGTGAAATCGAACTTAGATAGTAGACGCAAGTTACGCAATATCCAGATTTCACAGGCCATTTCTTTATTTACCATTTAAGTTCGATAGCATTCCGGTACTATAAAATTTCAATTTCATAGAATCTCGCAGCTTAGAATTCCACACAGCTTAGATTTTATGAGCTCCTGGAACTAGGATCTAAGTTCGGTAATAAGCTAAGTTCGGTAGGATTTAGTCCGACAAAATCTCAATTTCGTATGATCTAAGCTCCGTAAGTTGCACGCATCGGTTGCAATTCTTGCAGCTTCTATCTTACTTCAATTCTACTCTATCCGAACATCGATGAACTCTACTCTCAGTTATTCCTGATCCGTAAAATCCGCAGAATCCTTAAAACATCTCTGCCGGTCACGTTTACCTAGAAATAAACTCGCGAACCACGATCTCCGAAGATCGAGACGAACGATGTTGGCATTGTTCAACGTGGATATTTTTGCTCATTCTCCATGTAGAGTTACCGGTGCGACGTAGCTCTCCTCTCTAACTAACGTCCTCGGAAAATATCGACGCGATCCACCATACCGACGTATGCATTATTCAAAGATGAAATCCGCATTTAAATGTTTGCCCGTTTAAAATCCTCGCGCTGTACAACCACTTTTATTACATACTGTTCATACAATTCAAAACAGCCGGCCTAAACCATCGTTCTTCCCCCGTTTTTTTTTTTTTTCTTCGCTCTTTCCTCTCGCATCTTCCTTTTCCCCTCTGTCTGTCTATTCGAACACGTAGCAAGAACACCATCTTTGACCTGCAATTAAATTCAAGAATATCGTCCCGTTAAATTCTGTTTTTCATATGAAAGGGGACCCCGTGTTCGGAATTGCGATGACCAAGCGAGATAAAAGGTTAATCGAGAGCCTCGTTATCGATAGATCACCCTTGTGTGTATGCATAGAAGCTCGTCGAACGGCCGTGTGCAAGCCTATGTAGCGTGTACACGACGGAGGACACGCATATAGAGGCACGAGGTCGAGGGCCAACCTACATATTCATCGACAGCGGGACACTTGCTTCCGCTTTGCCTGTACGCTTCTTACTTTCAAATCACAGCTAATGGTGGCGGCAGCGTGGCGACGTTTTCTTTCGGTTGGCGTTCGATCAGCCACGAACCTCGTAGCGGAGGTGACGATAAACGATTTCCTCCGGGACTTTCCACGAAACTACCGATAGGCTACCGTTAGCGGTGCCTTCCGGTCGCAATCCACCGTTTATGGAACTCGATGTTTCAACCGGGGGAACTTGGGCGCTCGTCGAGTGATAACCTTTGCCGCTCTTTGCTAGGGGAAATCATCGGATTATACTCGCGGTCTCTGCTAGGATTTATACGTCGATTCGTTCGTTGGATCGTTCCAGATTCTTCCATAATTGTGAGTTTGTGATGGACGATCGATGGAAGGGGGAAAACGAAGCCTACCTATTGTGTAACGGAGATTCGCGTGATATACGTGCAGAGTAATCTAAATATGGAATGATTTATGCCAGTAGTAGAGGAGCTAGGGTTATCGTAGATTAGGACTGGTGTAATATAAATTTAATATTGGATCGACCCAAGGTAGGTTAAATATAAGGATATCTACACGCGTGTATTATAGAAAATTTAGATCCGGTGAAATCCGGCTCTGACATTGTTTCGAACATTTTAGAATGTTTGCATGCTACGTGTAAGGCTCGCATAAGGAATCTAAAGGACAGCGCATCGTCATCTACCACCCCGCGTTCTTCGTCGAGTAAGCGTTTCGAAACGAGTCGGTTCGTTCGGTGATCGGACCACAGAGACGAAATCTAATGAAACTCGAAGCCGAACTGTATCTCCTACCGCCTTAAATCATAGCAACGTCTAACTACGTCAACGAGCAGATTCCGCGGATCAGTAATCGTTATTCTGGCATAGCAACCGGCCCCACAGTTCACGCATTCAAGGATTCGATGTCGCGAGGCGGCTGGATATGTGAATCAGGTTTATAAATACATCGGCACGAGGAGAGACTCTGTTGGATCGAGAAACCGATTCGTAGAGAGGTTATCGTCGAGTCTTTACCAATCGAACCGGCACAGCGCCGGGGTGTCACGGTTCGCCGCGTAACACCGCGTAAACACCCTATCTTTCTTCGTTGCGCGCGCTATTAACGGCCTGATAAAATGTGGAAAGCTTTGCCAACCGTCGCGTTCTAGTAGTGGGAAACCAAGCCACAAGACGACGGAGGACACGCGAGCTCTGGTTGCCGTACTTCTCGCTGTCAATGTTTCTTCTTACTTTCCTCTGCTTTAGAATTTCTTTCGATATAGCAGAGAATCTTCTACGTCTTTAAATCCTGTCGCGTCCTGTTGATCGTTTTCGACCACTGCGGGTCTACTCTAATTTGGCTGAAGTATAATATAGATTCAATGGAACCTGGAATCGAGACCATTCGTATTCGGTGTAACTAAAGTTGTATGCAATCTGCTAGATACAATGGAATCTAGATTCAACGGTACGATGCTTCGTAGATTTAACAGTAGCAAGTATAGTGTGATAATGGTACCAAGCGAACTCTAGATTCGCTCATGCCTACATAGGACCAATGCAATCTACATGGAGGAGATGGTAAGCGAATGGGGTAAAGCAGATCGATGCGGATAGAAATTTGCAAGTGTCCTGGAATGGCAACGGACAGCACGTCGTACTCGTTAACGGGTAACGAATTTGCATAGAATTTTGACGAGCGACAAGCGAGTTGGACGAATAATATACGGTCTCGTGTTAATCGATACTCGAGAAGCAATAACGCAACAGGTTTTAGAAGATCGTCATTGATTTATATGTGGACTAGTTAGTTCGATTTACGATTATTCGTCAAACGATCAACGTGCAAGAAATTACCTTGCATTTCCCCGACTCGTTTGGACCTGTATGGTAACACGGTTGAAAGTATTTTAATTCAATACCAGGTATATTCGGAAGAATTCGAATCGACTATAACTCAAATCCAAAGAATGGAGCCACTCGAGTCGAGAGTAATTCGGTGTGGAAATGAGAAGCTGGTTCGGATAAAGGAATGTGGATTTCATTGATTATTTCTGATGGATCCGATACGATTGTAAAGATAAGCACACGTATCGACCGAAAGCGTCGACGATATACAAATAAGATCGTATACGCGCGATGGTGAGCGATAGAGCGTAACGCTTCCCTTCTCTCTGTGCCATCTCCTTGCTGTACCCTGGATCAAGCGTAATCTGAATTCCATGTAACCCAAGTTGTGACGCAATTTACGTATACGTAGATCTAGGTGGCACGATGTAATTTACGTGGAATGGAGCCTAAGTCCGACGCATTCTAAAAGCGATGGAATGTAAAATCATTGATCTTTCTTATGTCGAAAGCGGGAGAAACGTCTCACGATCGTTTACAATCAGAAATCCAGTTGATAGTTCTGAAAGGAGCTGTAGCAGACCGTAGTCGCATTTGCGAGGCTACCTACACGAGCGGCCCCGAGGGACCGACCGGTCTGGCCATATTAGTCCACGGAGGCCACGAGGAGGCTGACGTCACCAAGGGTCGCGTTCTCCTGCTGCGTCGACACAACGTCCTAGACGTTTCTCATCTATGGTTATGGTACCCCGTGATACGCGCTGTCTTACAGTTTTCCAAAGATTTTCTCGATTTTAGTGACCATAGAGACTAGTCACGTTCGAACCGTTCCTTAAGCGGCGAGCAATGAAACGTGACTCAATGGGAAGCCTTGTTAAGTATGGTTGACCTCATTTTAATTGGAAGAGTAGGTTAACCATGGAATTCCGTTGGTCTGTCCAAACTAGGAACCGTAGAACGATGTTAAACGTTTTCTTTTTTTTTTTTTTCTTTTTTTTTATATATTTAAAGGGATCATCCTTGAAAATGTTCGACGTTCGTAAACATAGGAATATATATAATCGATTGGACGTCGCACGTTCAGGTGTATAATTAGGTAAAAGAATATAGAAAGAAACAAGGTACGGCTAACTGAATCTATTGATGAATCGAAGAAGGCGCAAGGTATACAACAGGAAAATTAACCAGCAAATCGAACGGTATTCCGAGGGAACGAACCTCGCCACTAGTGGAATTTCTTCTCGACTTCCGGCTGCTTGCAACAAAGTTACCAAGACGTGACCAGCTGATTAAATCGTCGTCGTTGTCTGGTCTCTTTATGGAAGCGTTTTACGTGTCATCCTCTAATGAGTTTTTGTTAACATTGTTGGGTAAGTTTGAACACTTCGAGGCGATTAGTTTCTTCGTTTAATCCTAAAGATAAAAAAACAGTTTTCAATAATAGGACAACGAGGTACAAACTATCGGAACAGCGAAAATAACTAATTTATGATTTTCTCAGTTAAATTTTATGTACTTGCGACAGTGCGTTCTCGTGGACTCGAGCATCGTTTTAACATCGTCAAAAGATAGAAAAATAAAGGGAAAAAGTGAAAATTGGAAACAAGATACTAGGTTGATGCAATATTGGTCCCTAATGGATTAATCTGGACAAAGAGCGGTAAAGTTCGCTATAGAAATTCCAAACGAGCGCTTTTGCTGGCAAGGCTGCACGACGTTCTACCGATGCGCGTGCAGATTTGCACGGATGAAATTCCAACACGGCGAAGGTTTATGGAAGGACGGGGGGGGGGGGATTGATTGTTTAAACAAGCGTTTAAGCGTTCGCGGAGGTGTCGCAAAATCTCGACTGTGTTCCGTCGAAGGCTGGCCAAGGACGGAGATCGCGACGATTCATGGAAGAGAGAGAAACGAGCAAAGCGTATACATTACATATGCAGTTTGGCCGGATAGAGAGAACCTCGTTCATAAAGAACCTTTTGACCTTTGCGGAAGAGTGTCAGGTGAGCTCGTCGTGCATAGAAAAACGTAGCCAGCGTAATTTCCATTTGGTGTCGAGTTTTGCATTACGCTGCAAAAAAGACGGCCAGAGCCTTATTATATCCACGTGTTCGTCCGGTATTTTCATTTCCTTTGTCCTCGCATTTCCTATTTACATTTTCCCGCGCACTGGTCTAAGACGCTTGGCAACCGACGCGTCTTCGTTCCCTTCGCGAAGAAAGAAGAAAAAGGACATGGGAAAGAATACAGAGAGCTAGAAAGAGGAAGAAGAAGGAGAAAAGGAAGGTGGTAAGAAAAGTGAGGGATATCGAGCGATTGAGAGGGGAGAACGATACTATTAATATTAATACGAGGCGGTGAGCGTCAATCGAATTATGTATACGGACTTGTTTACTCCAAGCCGTGTCTAACGAATCGATTCGTTAAGTCTTGGAAGGTTGCTCGAGAAAGACGACTTTGGCTACGCACGTTGGACGAACGAAACAGTCCTGCTGTTATAACGCTTTTGGGATACTTATAACAGACACACGGAAAATTCAAATCTCGTGAATGTAAGTACCAAAGTTCGATATTCGAATAACAGATGCTTCGATGATTTCTATCCGAGTACTTTGTTAAGTACGTTGTCGGTCGTGATAGGTGGCAAATGGACGTCGTTGGCGATGAATCTTTGGAGACTTCGACGAGGCGAAACGTGGAATTTCCGCCATTTTGCGCGGTTGAGGGTTGGTCCAGAGGGGATGCTGCGCACATGTACTTCCATATCATCCGCACAGAGGCAGAGCGATGCTCCGATTGGATCTACATCCCCGGTTTTAGAGGGTTGTTGCTTCCCTCTTCTTTAACGAAAACGCGAACATGGTGTATCCTCCATTTTATACCGTAGTAACTGCACAGTAGTAACAGATCTATACGGAGTATCAGTAGTCGTAGTAACAGATTCTATACGGAATATCCTTCTGCAAAGTTCTTTGATATCGCATCGATATCTCTTCTATCTTCCTAGCGACGCATTACGTAACTTAACCATCCCTTAATAATCCCTCCTATATCGGAAGAAACACATTCCACGTGACGTACATAGTCGCCAAGTTATTCAGCCAAATTTCCGATTCACTTCAAATTATCAGTAAATGCCAGTTAATTGTAAAAGGTTAGAAGAATCGATCGACAGGAGAGTCAACAACCTTCTAGTTGAAAATTCTCATAAGAAGGCTTGAAATTAATCGTCAGAGCGAGAACAGGGGCGAACACAGAGATTCGGGGACGACGACTGCGCAGGATTTCTCTCTCGATGCGGCGTGTGTCGCGGTGGCGGTTGGCCAACCCCTTGAGGGCAGCGGAGGGTGGCAGAGGGTGCGGTCTCTTGCACGTAATCAATACCGGTGTCGGCTGGCCTCGCTCCGCCGTTCTCTCGCCACCCACGCGAAATCCTGCAGACACCGGCTGCCACGCCACGAATTTTTCTCCCTGTCGTCACCGGCCGTCGTCGCCGCCACCGCCTCCCTTATCGGCTTTCGTCGTCGCGTCGTTCCCTTCGCGTCGTCACGGCCTTCTACCCTCTTCCCTCGTGTGCCCAACCGCGGATCGTTGTCGCGCGACGAAGGAGATACGCTGGTTCGTTCATCCGCCAGTTTCAATTTTTACGAACCAAGTACGTAACGAGAGCGTAAAAAATCGGAGAGTTCGATGTAGGCGAAGGCGCCGCTATAAATTCAAGTTTTGAAACATCCAGATACCATGAAATCTTGGCACGACCGTACGTAGACGCCGCGGCGATCAAGTTCTTCGCAGAATCTGCCAGCCACTAGAAACTTAGACGCCACCGAGTCTATAATCTTGCTGCCGTTAAAAATTTGTTTAGTAACGTTGCGACGATATCGTGATTCGCCTGCGATGAATTCTATAGCTTGCATCGAACTAATCGATCGCTCAGGGCCATCGATGAACACTCTCGCTACTTACCATTCTCTCTTCTATGTCTTCTTTGTTGTTCTATACAATCGTTGCCTATGCAATCATCCAAAGAAAGAACATGTGTAACGTATACATATATATATATATGTATTTATATGTATGTACAATTAGCATATATATATATATATGCTAAATTGTCGTATAAATATAACGGATAAAGTTAGTCAGCGTGAAATAAGAGAAACGCGAACGAGCCACGGACGTTGATTCTCCTCGAGGGCGCTTCCTGAAAGGCGAGCCGTTAATCGTATAAATGATTCTCACGGGAGCATCGTAATTATACCGCGGCACATTCCTTGGCCACGGCTCCGGAGGCAGCGAACGTAAACGTAGATGCGTGAGAGTGCGTACATGCGAAACTCGGCCGCGTGTTGCTTAAATCATTAATTAGTGCCGCACGCGCTACGCTGCACTGTTGAAAACTAGAGTTTCGCACGAGGCCGAGCTTATAAATGCTGCCGCGATGATTAACCGTCGAATAATCGCGCGATTCTTCGCTCTTAGCTGTACATATTCCGCTTGGTAATCCAACGTTTAATACCTTATCCTGATTTCAACCGCGTCTAAACGCACGGGTTCGATGTAAATCACGTCCTGTTTTCTCCTATCTGCGCCTCCACCGAACGGATGGAAAGTCTTTTAGCTAGCTAGTCGACTAGTTTGAATCGATTAACCTAACGAAGTTTTTATATTTATTACTATTTAAACGCTAGAAATAGAAATTAATGTATACTCTATCGCGCGATACTTCGGATCTCGACCGGTATATAGTCGCTAGTAAATTATGATTTTCAAGGATTACTGTGCAACATCGTAGAAAGTGTTTTGACGCAAGCAGTTAAACCTGAGACGTTACGTTCGGTGTTCTCTCGTGTAAGAAGTTCTATTTTCGAAAATACCAGAATTGCGAATCGGACCCTGTTCTTCTTCCCTAAATTCTGACCGTGTGACTCTTTTCACTGTCTTCGCTTCGCTCGTCGGACAGATTATAGTTACTTTCTCGAATAAACGCAAGCGCGTATACACGACGAAGGTAACGGCAATGGCGTCCAAATTTCTAACGAGTCATGCCATACCGCCTTACAGTCCACAAGGATGCAGCGTAGGCACGCTTACAATCGTCGACGTTACTCTCCCTCTGGTGAATCTTTCGTTTTCTTTTTATTCCTCGCGCTAAATGCGTATTCTGTTTATTCCTTACGAGTAGGAGTTAATTTTATTGTAAACAGGCTGACAGTGAAATATGCAGCAGTGCGGCGTTGCCAAATAAACGGCGCGCACAGAAAACGCTCGAAATCCCGCAGCAAACGTTTCGGATGAAAGTGGAAAAAATATGTCGCGGCGTGTTGGGGTACGGCCTCTGGGTATTTTCGCTGTCGAGTCTGCAGAATTCCTTGTCTCGAAATTTTCGAAATACATGTTCACGCCGCCATGTTGGATATAGAAACGACCGAAGCGCTATATCGCGAGAATCGTGTTTTACCAACGGCGCAAAAATTATTTCTCTCGCATTTATCTGGCCTCATCTTATGTATTATGAAGTATCTCTTTATTTTTACTCTTTTTTTATCACGGCTACTTTTTATTCCGTATAATATTCGCACTTGTCATCGGCGATTTGTATTGATGCCGGTTTCAAGGCGTTCTCTCTCTCTCTCTCTCTCTCTCGCTCTCTCTCGCTCTCTCTCGCTCTCTCTCGCTCTCTCTTGTGTTGACATTCGAATGCATTTCGCATAGCGGCTACGTATGACTCTGCTTCGACGCATCTCTGTAACTATATTCCACCGTCCGGCGATCATACCACGCTTCATTGAGATTGCACAATCTGCTGGCGCCTCCCGTTAACAAAATATCGGGTTGACGAGAATGCGCTTATATTTCGTAGGCTACTGACCGGCCCTAATGAAAAACTATTCGTTGGTTGACTAAATTAAGAGGATTAAAGGAATTTTTATCGAAGATTCCATTTCAAGGATCGAGGAAGGAATTACACTCGATCATCCAACAGAATACATCGACAATTGCATGTTTTATATAGAAAAAATTATGTTCATCCAATGAACTTTTGATCTGTACATGTACATACATCTATACATATTTTACGAGCTTCTAAAAATAGATTTTGTGCGATTTTATCGACTGCAACGTTTTGAACATACAAAGATAAAGTAGAGATCTGACGAATCTTCTTAATATACGTATATCGTTGAAAAAAGTGCAGTGATACCTACTATAATGACACCTGATAAAGGCAGTGAAAAGAGCGTGAAAGGAAATCGATAGAGGGCGGGCAGGTTCAAATGATTGTCGTGACATTCGGGACCTGTCGGCAGAGTTTTTATTTCGCGTATTCCGCGATCGAGGCAATTGAAGGGTCGAAATGTCAGAAATTCGACGGGAATCCACGAACGTTTGTAATGTCAGTTACAAGTGACGCATTAGCGCTTCCCGCGGCGCGTTCTTCACGCGAAACGATGCCAACAGGATAAATTATGCCTCGAAAAGAGAACACGTAAGTGTCTATTAGCCAGCTTCTAACCTCGACCACTTTTATTACCAAGATTACTCCCCTTCTCTTTGCGTCTTTTTCTCTGGAACAAGAACGAACAAACGTAAAAAATAAATTAAAAAATAAAAATTAAAAAACTAATGGTCCGCTCGTTAACGTGGACATCTTCTCAGCAAAGCGAAAACATGGGAGCGAGACAGAAGAAAACGTATGAACGCTTACTTCAAAACTCTGGCAGACCTTTTGCCCCCGCATCAGGAGGGTCGCAAACGCAACAAGGTCGACATCCTGATTCACGCATCGAAGTATATCAAAGACCTCCATAGCCGTACAGAGGAGTTGTTTTCTGCTCATGCCTCTGAAGCGCATAGTAAGCAAATTTTTTGACGATAGCTGTAACTTGTTTGTGGTTGAGACTATCTTTTTTCATATTTTTATCACATATTTCTGATGATAGAAGAGGAATTGGCTCGTCTGAAAAAACTTGTAACTCAGCTGTTCTCTCGTACTCAACTATTATCTACTCTTCTACGAGATGCTGGTATCTCTGTGCCAGCAGAGCCAGCCCTTGAAAAGATATCTCCCCTGAAATGGTCGAATAAAATTAATGTAGAGGATGCTGAGAAGTATTTCAGCAAAACGGAACAAGTTACGAATAATAAAGGTAATATTAGTAAATGAGAAATAATTTTTTTGGATTTAGGTGTTTGTAAAAGATATTTGATTTCAGTGAAGAATTCTGAATGCAAGAGGGAGAAGTCTGCAGAACTCAAAGTGCCTTCTAAGAGGAAATCAGTTAATTCTTCTCATTCGTCTAATAAGAAATCAATCGAAAATAGCGATATTTCTAAGGATGTGAATAGTTCCTTAGAGAATCAAGAGAATCGAGTAAATTCTGCAAACAGCAATGATGATAATTCAGAGGCTGCGAGCAATGCGTCAGATACAAGATCCAAAGAACCAGAATGTTGTCAAACGAACACAAGTAAACATTTCTACTTAACTCTAGTTTTACAACTTGTTTCAGATAATGAAAGTATGTACTTCTTACTATTTTGTTAACTAGGTTGTGACATAGCAGTCAATTGTCCAGTAAATAGCAAAACTAATGATGGTAGGTGTAGAAAATATAATTACACGTTAAAGTTTTTCTTGCCAATTTATCGTATATAATTATAAAATGCTGTTTTAGCATTACAAAAAGTAGAATCTCAAAAGAAGGTAAAAAGGAAATCGAAGAAAAAGGAGGAGAAAAAATCATTGACGCAGTGTATAAATAATTCCGTGACTAATTTGACCCCGAATACCCTCATATTATCTGGTGGTAAATTAATGCCCTTGGTAACTCCAATGACGTCGAACATAATTGTAAATACTCAGCAACAACCGGCGAATCCCATAATCCTCGGTAACAGTCAGCAAAATCAGATGATCGTGATGCAGCCTTTGACAAATCGTGTACAAAACCCGGTTGTTTCCATTTGCAATCAAGCTGTGATTAATACAGTTCAGAAAGTTACGCTCAATACGGTCCCTAGTATTCGCACGAAAATGGTAGTGGATTCACAAAATTGGACATCCAATGTGAAGAACATAATCAATGCGACAAAGATAGGTGGCCACAAAGGCATTTTGCCTAAAGGTAAGGAGATTACGGAAACAACGATGACATATAAAGTTCCTATTCCGGCGGTTCATAGGGAAAGAGCAGAAAAATATAGAGAACATGGTTCTAAGAAGGAGATGGAAGTTAGGTTGAAGGCCAACAAAAGTCACGGTAAGGGTTCTAAAAACCAACAGCCTACAGAAACCGTAGAAGAGAAGAATGAAAAAGAGAAAGTCACAAAAAATGTTGAAGACGCAAATTCTGTGCAGAAAACTGTACTTAAACGTTTTGCAAGCACAGAAGCTGGATGCGTGGATGAACCTAGTGATAAAAAACGAAAAACGGATGAAAACCGTGAACACAACTCAGCGAGTACGGTATCTATACCGAAGTCGGATTTTGCTGTCACTTGTAAATCTATTGAAAATTTGAAACACGTTATAGAAAAGATAGGTGAGGAAACGAATGAAGAACAAGATAAAAGTAATTCCCTGAATGATTCTGAAGAAAATACGGAAACGAACGTAGAACGTACCGTTTTGCTAAGTGCCAGTGGTACTAGTCAGGAGGATATTTCTGACTCTTCAAAATCAGCGGAGGTTCTGACATCGGATAGCATCCATTGTGAAACAAATGGGGCTCGAGACGCATCAGTTTCGCATACAACATCCCCAGTCACTTTCTCGGACGAACACCTAAAATCTTCCAATGAAAATGTTTCAGTTTCACCTGAAACTGATTTCAACATTCCCATGAGCAGTACACTGGAAAAGTCAACCAACAATATCAGTTGCTCTGATTCTAAATCAACTTTGACAGAAGTGGCAAAAACGGTTGAAAATCCTGTGGCTAAAAAGATGAAAGATGTTTGTAATCTTGATACAGAATTTGACAATCTCTTACAGGTGGCACCAAAGGAGCCAGAGGTTGTCGAGGGAACGACAACTAACTTAGAAAGTAATAAAATTATTCTAAATCTAGATACAAATACCACAACAACTTTGAAACCAGAAACAAGTACTGCAGTTCAAACTCCAGATATCACAACGCCGTCATCGTCATTGCTCCCGGTTAATATAGTGGAGGACGAATCAAAGATAGCAAAAACATCAAAGGACGAAGTATCAAAGTCGTCACTATCATATAACACGGAGAATACTTTTGTACCTATTGGTAATAGAGCCGATGGTCTTCATTCTGATCTTTCAAATGATATATTTGCATCTCTTCAAGTTCCTTCCAGCTCTCACAATCCAGAATCTATATCTCCTACAGCAGCATTTTTGATGGCTTTCCCATTAGTATCTTCGCTAAATGGTAAAACAGAAGTCTTAGAGGAGGAAATGAAAGAGGATTTCAAGTATCATAGTCAAACGCCACCCATGCTTCTACAGATCGGGGCAATGGAGCCTAACAGTTTTAAGCTAAAGGCAGCATCACCACCTCATTCCACTGCAGAGAAACGTCTAAAAGTAACATGTGAAGAAAAAAAGACTATAAATCCTCCCGTGAGCGAGACAGAGTCACCGAACATGATGGTGGAATGTACTACAACTGCGAAAACCTTGCCCAAAGTTATAAACGACGAACCTCTCAGGGAACCTTATAAAATTGTTGTAGAAAAGTCTGCAACTTCTAGTTCTTTCTCCAATGCGACTATGTATTCTATTTCAAATGTTTCAGGTACTACTTCAGTTATCAATACTTCAGAAACTGGAGAAAATTGTCAGAGCCAACTCACAACAAATTTGAGAAATGCAATCACAAATACTACTAATGAAAACGTCGCTGTTTCTCAGATTAATACAGTCTCTATTTCAAATAAACCAGATCCAACTAATTGTCCTGTACAGGCATCAACATGTGACACTAACGTTCGATATAGCACTTCTCAGGATTTTTTATCGAGTTACTCGACGATCGTCGAGAACAATTTGACCACTTTGCAACAGAATGCAAATTCTTGTACCAGTTCGGCGATTCAAGAAACGAATCCATCTGGTTTGACCCAAAATGTCGTAACAGACGTGTCCCAGGCACCACCCCTGGTTTCTCATTTGACTAATACTAACACAACAACAAATACTTCGTCTCTGCCTTTACAAACAATGCAAATGGAATATACTTCTCATATGAAGGATAAAGAATCTCATAGTTCCCGTGTTGCTTACGGGGTTCATGGCAAGGATCCTCTAGTAGATTCTAACATAGTTACCAATAATCGTTTGAACTATACCGGCCATATAGACAGAGTTCTTCCCACTCCTTCTCAGAATATCCAGCAAGAGTATTCAATGCGATCTAAAGAGGCGACACTACCAATTCTCTCTTCACAACCCATACAGACTGTCTATGAATCACAGCCTAAAGATAGTCACGTTCTAACTACTGAACAAAATGTTCATCAGAATTACACTTCAGTTCATGAGAAAGATCATATTATTCAGAACTCTCACAATGATTACACCATTGATCAGAATAAAAATCTGCCTCGAAAGGATTCGTATTCGACAGGTGGTAGTAACGCAACTACGTCCAACAGGAATCCGAGTTACCCTTCGAAGGATCCGATATCAAACTCGTCCGAGGATCATTTCCAACGCAGTTATACGAAGATAAACAAGGAGTCTGATTCTTCGGCCACCAATGCCGTGAATCAGGATCAAAAATTGAACGATGTTTTGAGATCAAAAGCTCAGGAACCACAAGGTCATAGACGTGATACTAATTATAATTCTGCAAAAAAGATGGATGTCGATCCGTTTGCTCAAACATTTTCCTATGGAGTGAAAGAATCTATGAGCACCCAGGCCGAGCAGAGTGTTCTTAATCAGAACACTGACAATATATATCAAAGTAAAAGGGACGAGACCCAAAATTATTCTACTTATTCTAACAAAGATACAAAGAAGATCAACACCAGTTCCTCTAATAATATAACCAACAAACCTCTCATTCAGAATACTCCTGTTACACGTTACTCGCAACAACCGACATCGTTCGTGGCTACGTCCAACTATGAGCAGAGTACGGTTACTGAAAATCATGCAAAATCAACAACCACCGTTGCTCATAATTCCTCCAATTTTAGCATTTTGTCGTGGACGACTTTTTCTCCTGTAGGCGGAGGGAATAATAATAATCTGGTACAATTTGAGCAGGGACCAAGTCAAACTGATAATACCGAGGCAAAAACGATATGTGAGAATTATAGTTATGTTCCCCTCCATAAAGAAAATCCAAATTTCTCCAACGTGTTGACGAACGATGTTTTTTCTGTGAATTCTACTATGGCTAATATGGACAAATCAAGAATGAAACCAGGAATGGAAACACAAAAACAGTCCTTCGTGGATCCTTCTAAAACCAGGAATATTCAGACCAATGTTCCCCCATCTAGTAAACAAAGTCGTATGCAAAATCAAACTTCTTCCAACAACAATGATTACAACAAATTTAGCACGGAAAACAAAAACAAGTCGAAGTATGGAATGGAATCAGAGTATATTCAAAACGAATATTCCGGTATGGAGCAACAATCACAACAGCAACAGCCGCATGGACCAAAGAATCATCAAACCATGACAGCGAAGCAGGACAAGACAGTCTATCCAATGTCTAACTATGACTCTCAAGTAAACTTTGATTTGTCCGATGTTAGCGCGCAAATGAAGTACCCTGTTGAGACTTATACAAGTTCGAATTTCAAATATCCTGACAAATCTCAGCAGCAAAGTCAGAATAAATATCAACCTTTGGTCCAAGGACAGGTCCCGTCTCTTCAACATGATAGCGGTACTTACAACAACGATGGGAAACATGGACAGCAACAGAGTGCAACAAAGTCGAAAGGAAATCAGCAACAACACGCAATTAGAGCGCCTGTAAATTGGATGATGACCCCGGAGATTAAACATAATGCCAATATTGCCGATATTATTTTACCACCCATTGGAAAGGAGCTAGAATTTTGTCAGAACAATCTGTTCGCTCAGACACCATCCTACAATCAAGGAACAGCAAATCAATTTTATAATAATTACGATGTCGCGGCTCATAGTTTTTCTAATTTACCGGTCTTGCAGAGCGAGACAAAAAGAACCTCTGAAGTGTTCTATTCCGAGGAACAACCATTCCCCTGGTCTCCGACGAAAACCAGCATTCATGTCGAACAAGCTCAGCCAGTCAAGGGTATAGATCAGCATATCGTACCCTCCAGTCTTCCAACGTTGGTCGGTGATCTAGATTTAGGTACCAATATACCCGAGAAGCAGAATTTCTTATTTGGGCAAATACCTTCGAGAGTACCTTCTGATCAGAGTAAAGATTCCATCAAGGATAAAGAAGGAAATGTTGTGGGACGCGATTTTCATACTGTGTTGAATAATCAGACGGTCCAGCATCCAACAGCTGGATCATCTTTCCTTTCAGTGAGTCAATTGGTGGAACACGAGAAAGCTGAAAAATCTCATCAGCAACACCATCAACAGCACCACCACCACCATCACCACCATCATCATCATGCTCATCAGCATCAACAACAACAACAACAACAACAACAACAGGCGAGGAAGCATCAAAGGAAAAGCAATACTAGTCCTAGAGGAAACAGTAAAAGGCAGATGGATATCCGCAAACAAGGATCAGGTAATGACCAACTACATCAAAGACACGAGGAGCAGAAATCGTCCGGGCACACCTTTCCTGAACAGGGCTACCAACAGCAACAGCAGCAACAACAGCAAAAGTATCAACAGAATAACGTTCATTGGAGGAACAGGAATTGTAAGAGCAATTACACAGCCGAGGCACTGATAGGGACTAATAGTAGCGTACATGACACAAACCAAGACAAACACGCTTCGATTAAGTTCTCCACAAATTATTCGCAGAACAAATTTCAAACAAGCCTGCCCACTGCGGATGCGGTCATGCCCCTTAATTATTTCTCAAATACGGATGATGGAAGTGGTTATGGGCAAATGGTGAACCAGAACTTCAATTCGTATACATACTCTTCTAACGCTAATATTTATCCCACTTCGAATTTTATAACCAGTATATCAAACACACCTACAAGTTACATGATGCCATTGCACGATAACACTGACTATATGGAAACGAATGCCTTCTTGTTGTCAAATGTGACTGTTACCTCAACTACCACCTCTTCATCCTCGTCTACCGTGACAACCTCGACTTCAAACGTGAATACGAACGTAAAGAACCATCAACACTATGGAAAGCAGCAAAATTGTGATAAAAGGCCATACCCTACGAACGCAAAGAAAGCAAAAAGGAAAGCTCTCGATGGAGCCATGCAGAACTTAGAGTTTCCTTTGTCTGGTATCAATTCACCCTTAGAGGATTATCATCACTCTACTACATTTTTACCGCCGCCACCGCCGCCACACGCTAGCCCCCTTTATCAGAATCACACACAGACAAATGTATATACCAAAGCGGTAAATGGTCTGCCACCGCCACCACCCGTGACTGGTTCTCAGGGTGTGCCTGCGGTAGCAACAGCTGGGTTCCCAATGAATCCAAACATGCCAAGAGGAGGTATCGTTGCCGGCAATCATATGACTATGAGCCATCATCCTTCTGGCACGAGTTTAACCAACTTCAATTTAAGTACCATTTTCCCAGAGATGAATGACAAAGTATGTGGACCTTTTGTTCACTCTAATCCTTTGTTCTCAAATTGTCCATAAAATAATGCCCTATCGGTAATATTAAACTCGTAATCAAGGGATGGTACCCTTTAAAATGATTGAAGGTGAGAAGTAAAAAGACGGGTACAAAGGATTAGAATTGATGTTTTACCGCTTAAAGTGGCACATTGGCTAACTGTTTAGCTTATTTGTTAGATCACTGGATATAAACCACCAAACGGTATACCACCTGGCTTGTCGCAGCCGCCAAATCAGTCTGCAACTTACGCACAGAGGACTAATTATACAACGAATCCTCTCTGCCATTTACCACAGGTTTGTTTAATAACCAAAGAATTTAGTATTACCTGTGAGTTAAAATTAAACAGGAGCGTTGTCTTCAGGTGTCGGAAGAAAGTCAATTTGGTAATAGCGTTCCTCCTCCTCCTCCTCCACCTCCTCCTGCAGTGATTCATTACAAGAATGTATGATAATGTAAGTACGAATGTAGTGTAGTGTATCATACTTATTACATTATTATTACGGCAATGTATGGATGATGATGTAAGTATGAGAAATTACACATTAACCATTCTATTATTGTACATATGTAAATAATCGTGTAATTGACTAAATTAAAAGAAGTTGATATATATTTGCGATATGTTTGATTTTGTATTACATTATAAGGTGAGTGATGAATGATATTAAAAATGAGTTTTCAAATAACTTGTAACGACGCAAATTTTACATCTTATTGTATATTTTGTTACAATTTGAAAACGTTGTCAAGTTTATTTCACATTAGTTCGTTAAAAGAGGATTTCATCGAATTTTATATAAAAATTGACACTGTTGGTAAATATATATTATTATTTATTACTATAATCTTGTGATTTATCTCAATTATAAGGGAATAGTATAGGAAACCAGTATCGCAGCGTATATTCCTAGCTAAACCACTTTCACGCTGCATTATCTAATGTCTTTGGTAGGCGGCTTCAGCGGAATCTTTCCAAAAATAAATTTCTTCGCCATGTACATGTTCTTCTCGTCGTCCGTTAGTTGATTGTCTAACGAATAAATGTCGTTGTTAATAATGGTTGCCGTCGGCGTTACTCCGAATGTCGATTTTCCAAACGGTTGGTGCGTAGACGTAGCAGTACTGGAAGTTTGATTTTGTGCAAAGGTACCAAATGGAGAAGTAATTTGTTGTTGCTGCGGTGTAAACGAATTTGTGGTTGTAGCTGTAGACGTAACGCTCGTAGGACTAAATGGTGAGCTCGTTATATCGCTAAATATCGTCGATGTGAAAGGAGAAGTGGTGGTACTAGGTGTACCAAAAGTAACTCCGGTATTTGTAGTACCAAACGGTGTGCTAGAGGAAGTAGCTGTGGTAGCAAAAGTTTCACCCGCAGTTTCCGTAGCCATCCCAAACGTAGGCTTCGAGAAGGCTGCCGTACTGGTGGTTTCAAATTGCGAGGTTGCGGTAGCAAAGGGACTCGTAGTCGTTGAAGGTGTTGCGCTAAATGGCGAAGAACTGGAGGTGGGCATAGAGGGTGTGGTACTCTGAGCATTTCCAAATAGATTTATGGAAGCTGTAGAAGTGGCAACGCCAAAAGCGTTTGTAGGCTGTGCCGAACTGAAGGCAGGTGTCGTGGTATTGGACCCGACGAAGATACTACCGGAATTTCCAAATGCCGGTTTCTCGCCAAATATCGAACTGGGATTGTTTCCAAAGGTTGCTGAAGCACCAAATACTGGTGCTCCCCCAAATGCAGGTGTTTCAGACTGCGAGAATATGCCTGAACTGAAGGTTCCGGTGGACGGAGTCGATCCGAAAATGGAGTTAGTTGTCTGTAAATTTGAAGAGCCGCCAAACGGATTAGCAGTAGAAGTTTTAGCTCCGGCAAATACAGAAGCGTTAGATTGAGAAGAAGTGCCATTGAATAAAGAGGGAGAAGATGTTACTCCGCTATTGAATACTGATATGGGCGCCTGGGACGTTTCATGCCTGGCGAAAACATTGTTCACTGGATTGCCGGTTCCAAATATGCTAGGCTGCCCGAAAACGGGTTGGGAAGTTCCACCGCCAAAAATCGAGCCGGACGATCCAAAAGTCTGCGTGTTTTGTCCTGCATTAAATGTAGAAGTGTTTGTAATCCCACCAAATACAGTATTAGTGCTGGTACCACCACCAAACACTCCTAAATTACTGCCAAAAGTTGGTGTACTACCAAATACAGAATTTGAAGTTGTTGGTGTTCTCCCAAATATCGATGTATTGCTAGTGGGCGGGAAACCACCGCTGAATGGATTGCTCTGAGTTCCAAATGTCTTGTTTCCAAATACATTGGAGGATGGAGTACTGCTTGGAAGTCCAAGTTGAGGAGTTGCAAAAGCAAAACTAGAGGATTTCCCAGATGTATTATCATTCCTGGCATTCTTGTGTCCTGTACCTAGAATCTCTTTCTAGAAGATAAAAATACTTTGAATTATATTTGCAAAGATCAATATCAACTTTTTATGATGTTACATACAAGCTTAGTTAGTGTTTCACGGGTAGGATTCTTGAAAGCTTCTCTTTTTGCCTTCATATCTGTACACAGTTGTTGGAAGTGTAATTTCTGAAAGAAATATAAAAACATAGATATCGAAAGAATTCATAACTTTATAACAAACAGAAATAATTATGTATACTAACTGCCTGATCTACCATCCCATTATTTTGAGCTTGGTACATCTCCCATCGAACTTCTTCCGGAGACAAATCTTCCATGCCAGGAATACACGGTTTGTCCTTAAATGGTGCAAAACATGATAGTAACCATTGTCTTCCTCTTTCTGCATTGAGCATTTCTTTTGCAACCAACACCCTTGATTTACGATAAAAATTAAATTAATTCCATACTTTGGCATTCTTTGTTAAATAATTTTATGATACTTACGCAATATATTCATCCTCGTTGTAAGAGTCAACTTTATTATTACCTCCTATAGAACGATGTTTAAAATGTTTAAGCATCAAAGAGAGAAAGGTATAATTTTCTGTACTATATAAACTTTATATCTTACCAAAAGTATTTATATGTTCGAATTGACAATATTGTCCAAATCGACAATTTCCTTGTCGATAGTATTTACAAACAACCATCTTGCATGTGGTTCAATCCATTTAATCTTATTGTGTATTCCTTGTCATATCGATAATTCTATTCACTTATCCACGCACACAAATCCGAAGTGTTGACCGAAATCCTGTGACCGACACCAGAGGACGTGATTATTTCAATTTAACCTGCGAACTTCGATTCTGATTTTATAAAACCTAGCTCTTTACATGATACAGGTTTATCGATCCTCGGAGACAAATATTCGAATGTAAAACGTTAATTTCTATAATTCTGGTTTATTTCTTATAATTTAAAGCATTTATCTTTTAAATCTAGTAACTTTTATAATCGACCACGTGGTTGATCAATTACAATTAGTTCTGGTTACAATCAGTTAGAGCTTTGCAATGTCCTAAACATTTATGATATTGATATCCTAACAGAAGAGCAATATACATTACATCTGTAATAAAAAGTTAGAAATATTTGAAAGAGCAATTTAAGCGAATGATAATTTTGCTTGATTAGTGACAAGAATATCATTTGATTTTTCATATTGAATAGAATTTAGCAATAGCAGGTAATAGTCATCGGTTAACGCATCTAATTGCACATATTATAGGAATGCAGACGTATGTGCAAAAGTATCACGATGATTCATCGTACATTTAATTAAATTTGTTGATACGATCTGCATTTGTTTCAGTAAGAATTCGTAAATTTAAAATACACAAGAGAATATAAAAATGCAGTCGTTCTTTTGTTGGAACGTACATTAGAAAGAGAATTAACACATCTCCAATTGAAAGAAGCAGAATTTTGAAATTTGGATTTGTAGAAATGTGAACTAAATAAAATTGCTAGGAAATCATAGACATCTAGCGGCAGCAGATGAAACTGTTAGCGATAGGAGGATGCCCCTCCCTAAGGAGATGGCCCCCCCAGCGTATCTCACCGCCTGCCACCATTGTTACGTCCGGATTTTAGATTTCGGTATCTGTGATGAGACAATTTCATAGTTTTATAAGAATGTATTTGTAATTTACAAGTGATAGCATTTATTGTTTTCTAAAGTCTACGTTATTAGCTGCGGTATAGCCGTAGTCGGATAATGGTAAGAGCTATTTCTTAATGTCCGAGAAATAGGTTATATAGTAACTTGTGCCTATCGAAATGATAAAATTCTTTATCAGTCAAGCCGGATGGCTTCGTATCTAATTTCTGTTTAACGTTTGATATATTTTTTCTCGACCGTTACTAACTTAAATAACAAATATAATTTTATATTGAGCAACGAGAAAGACTTAAATTTCGTCTATGTGTTAGCAATGACTTTTGAATTTTTTAATAGCTTTGTCTAAGTTACTTACCGCTGATACGTTTGTTACAGTCAGGAACGCTAAAACCTTATCTGGCAGCAGTGAGGAGAACACTTACTGCTGCTATGTGTTTAGAGAACTTCTCCTCTCAAATAGTTGAGAAACATAATAAACCTGAGGTCGAAGTGCGAGCTAGTAAAGAACTTCTTCTGACACCGATATTAATAAGCAGAAATGACAAGGAGAAAGTATTGATCGAATCAAGTATAAACAGTATGAGAATAAGCATTGCTGTAAAACAGGCTGACGATCTAGAAAAGCTACTATGTCATAACTTCACAAGATTTATGACAATGAGGGCAGAACACTTTATTATTCTCAGGAGAAAGCCGATAGAGGTAAATATTATTGTTATATATGTCGAATATTAATAACACAAGAAACAAATGATCAATGTTTGTAATATTTATTATTCTATAGGGTTATGATATTAGTTTTTTAATTACAAACATCCATGTAGAGCAAATGTACAAACACAAGATCGTAGACTTTGTGATTTATTTCATGGAAGAAATTGACAGAGAGATCAGTGAGATGAAATTGTCAATGAACGCAAGGGCTCGCATTTGTGCAGAGGAATTTCTAAAAAGGGTCAGTATCTATGGATACGATAGATGGAAATATATGTATGAAAACTGTCGAAACATTGCTTTTGATTTCAGTTTTAATTTTACGGACACGACGTGTTAGCAACATAGCAATAATCACAAACGCCAGGTCACTAAAAGTAATAGTGCCCATAAATCAATCTGGTGAATACATAGCCAGAGGATATTTTAACGGATTAATATCTTAAATTGACTCCAAACGCTCCTTAATCCAGACACGCCGATCCCTACTATCGTCCGTTCTCGAAAACAAATTCATTTGAATATGAATATACACTTATCGACTAATCACTGTCATCTCCAGCTGTGTGTGTAACGAATAACAAGTCTGATGTACATGTAAGTACCTTAACGGTATTAAATTCTGCACGCGCAGTTCGCGAACGATAACTGCGAGCATACTCGCGATCGTGCGTTTCTTTCTCCCAAAAAGAGGGAAGTTGAAACACTTAATGGTGGTGTATGAGTAAAGCGTGCAATTCTTTTTTGCATTTATAAAGTTCTATTTATCTTACGAAACACTGTATCCATATGATTTAATACTAATGTAAATACAAATAAACGAGAAGAATCGTAAGGCCGTAAATCGTCCCGTACCTCCAGCATCCAGAAGATTAAGCCCTCCTAGTGTATAATGTTATTTAAATAATAGTAATAATAATATATATGTATCATTATGTAGTAATGTAATTGTAAAAAAGAAATATTATTTAGTAATAAGTTTGTAATTTATGAAATTCTAAGAGTATAGTATTGATTTTCGGTTTTGGTATTTTAAGTCGAAACACATATAAGTTTGATTTTCGGAAATAGTATCAGATATTAGACTATTTATTTGCTATTCATCGCTAATTATTTTGCATCAACTGAGTTGACCTATAGGCTTTATATTTCTAAGCTTACATATAGACAATATAATAGACAATATTCAATATTTATGTTATTAATTACATTTTACGTCAAAGATATTTATTAGTTAAATTTCTAAGGTTTTTGATACTTGTAAAGACGAATTTGTTAATTTGAAGCATATAACAATTTAAATCTCTTTAATTTTAAAACTTATCGCCAGATGATCGCACCGTTTTCCGAAAAGCGCCTTGAAGCCTGCAACACGTTGAGCAAGGAACGAGGGCCCCTTCGAACTGTGGAATCCATCACGTTCGCGGCGGCTCCTCTTTCTACGGGGAAGGGTGCCCCGATGGAGCTCAGTCGCTCGCCGATACCATTCACCAGTAGCAGTTCGCGAGTTTTCCGGCCACCAACTGGCGATCTCCTCGCGCGGTTCGATCGCTTCTTCCTTCGCCACGCGACGGTAAAAGTGACGTCGTTTCTGGACGTAACAATTAACGGTTAACAATTGACACAAACTTTCATAAAATCTGCATCATTAGTGATCAGCGAGTATCTTCGATAAGATTAATATAAAATGAAGAATAATAAATAAGATGCGTCATTTGTCTTCGAATGTTATCGACATCAAACGATTATCGTCGAGTTGAACGAAGAATATTTTAGAAAAGAAAGATCATAGAGAAATCGAGCACGGAGAATCGAAAAATGGAGAAAAATAAAGTTTTCCCGCGCGAAGAGTTGTAAAAAGTAGATGGACGATCTTGTAGCCAGCCAAAAGCTAAAACGATCTCCGCAAAAGCTGGTGAACGAGAGGCCAGTCTCCGAATCCTCCTGTAGTCAGACGAAAGTTTTAAGCCGTGTCGTCTCACGACTAGTTACGAACTTTTCCTCTGCGTTGGGCGAGGGTAGTTTTAAGGGGGCACGTAATCTCGTTTCGCTTTGGCCGCGATTTTGAGATTACCGCGTTCCAGCCGTCGCTATTTTTGAGGGGTGGCGCGGGTGGAAGATTGTTGACAAACTTCCGTATCGCGTGGGGGCGTCGTTCCTGCCTCTATATGGTGTAACCGGGGTATTAGTTAACGTTGATCCCCTCGAAACACCCTCCGTTCTCCATGTTGATTACGGAGAAAGGGGAGGAGCTATGGCTAGAGGAGACCTTCGAGTCCTACAGCGCTAATTCCTAACGAGCGCCCAAAAATACACAGCGCAGAGAGACGCAGAGAAAGAGAGGACTGGCTGCATAGAGGTGGCTGTAGATAGCTGGCAAAGAAGAGTGCCGAGGAAGAGGCAGGTAGAAACGAAAACGAGCCGGATAAATAGAGGCTTACGAATTACGGGTCTTCCGAGCTTCTCCTATTTGTTCATCCTTCGCTTCCCCCTACTCTGTCTTTTCTTCTCTTTCTCACTTCCCCTCTCTCCTTCTCTCTTTCGATTCAATCCTGTTTCTTTCGTTTCTTTCGTTTCGATCTCTGTTAAATTCCACGATCTAATTAATCCTCATCAACGATTGAGATGAAAAGTAGTAGGTAAAAGTCGTGTGAACGCAACATTTTATCAAGACAGATAGACTGGCGACCTAAGAAAGATCTCCACGGCGGGAAGAAAAATCGTTTATCATATCAAAATTATAAGATTTACCTGGAAAAAGGAACAGGGATGAAAGAATATTAGATTATTCTTTAGAATTCATTTTCGTAACTAGAATGTTCGAAAACAGAATTTAATAGGCTAAGATAACCGAAAAGATATTGCAAATGAAATGTCACGTTAACGAAACATTGATCTTCAAAGGATTAAAACTTGTTTCTCTATGATTATTTGCTGATATATGTATGAGTTGAAATTGTGAGGTTTGATGGTCTGACTGGATGGGCTCATTCTACTTGACGATGTTTCGCTACCTTCCTCGGTAAATATTCCTAGCTACTTCGGCAAATTTGCTCTAATCTGAGTTTGATTAAATGTAGCTCCGTGCTAGAGTTTCTTCGGTTTCTCCGATATATCTCTATTTTTTTCCTGAATGTAATTCGTATTTGTTCTACAGTAGATTACCTAACAGCATTGACTTATTCTACGTAACTTCTGTTATTCCATTTCGCCAAATATTCTGTCATAGATGTCGTCATGAACTAGATGAACTTTTTCTATTTAACTATTTTCTCAAGCAAATACGCAAATATTCGGGTTTATTTTTTTGTCCCCGTCAAATTCTTTTTTTTTTTTTTTAGGCAGACCATCGCCTAAACTCAACCTTCTACCACTTCCGGTTTCCCTCCTTCAATTTGTCGTCTCCCTTTCTATTTATCAGTTCGCGCTCTAATTCTTCTTCTTTTACTACCACTCTCCCCTTGTTTATCTGACACCCTCTTCTTCCTTCCTTACACGAAATCAGCTGTTCCCTCTCCTTCTCGCGATATCTTTCTCCCTCTTCCCTCTCTGTGGGATCGAGTGGGATGGGGTGTGTGATGTCGATCTCTCCTCTCTGTTGGATCACCGACTCTCCTCTTTGTTTCTCGTGGTGGCCTCTCCCCACTTACTCGCAGCGTGCGGACTCGTCGAGGCGTCCTCGCGGCGCGTCGCGGCGCGCTCCCGGCGAGCTTGCGCTCGAGCCGTAACTTTTTACGCCGACGCCGACGCCGACGCAGCGCCGGTGGCTCGGAGTCGGCGTAGTCTGGGACCTGGCGTCCTCCCGATCGGGAACGGGAACCTACAGGGAGCCGAGGAAGAGAGAGAGGAGCGTCCGTATTCGTGCACCTCGACGTCATCCTCTTCGTCGTTATCCTCTCGCACTTCGTGTCCCGTAGTTCCTCTCGTCTCTTCTTCGACGCTTTTATTCGCAAGAAAAAACCAAACAGAAAACGTGTCAAATCAAGGGAACGACATATACGAATCGAGTAAGGGACAAAATCGAAGATAAAGGTGGACTACGGGAAAAAGATTCGAGTAATCGTTCAACCCCTTCGAAGCGAAGAGTAAAAGAGAAGAAACGGGAGGGAGAATAGAGAGGAGGAGAGACGAATAGACGGTCCGTAAGGGTTAGCCGGCCTGTTCGCGACGGAAGGGAGAGAGCGTCGCGAGAGAGGGAGAGACTGCAAGCAGAGGGAGCAGGGTAGGGCGACGAAGAAGAGGTGGGGAGGTTGCGAGAGGGGTAAACGGAGGAAAGAACCGAGGAGAGAAAGAGAGAGTATCATACCGAACTGAAACGAATAGAGAAAGATATACATAGAAGGCTGGGTGGGTGGAGGGAACCGGAGCAAAGGGGGTAGAGAGGGATAGAGGAACAGCGAGAGAGAGCAAACGAGCGAGCCCCGTGTCTTGCGTGCCACGAGAGAATACAGAGAGGGCCTAAAGTCGAGAGTTAGGAGTTGTGGCTCGTGGTTAGATAGGATGCGTGTGCCTGGGTGCGGTGTTCCACCACCACCCGACAGCCGACGGTTCAGTAACAACAGCCAGATAACCAACGACACTAACTGCAACGACTGCGACCACAACAACAACAACAACAACAAAAACAACAATATCATTATCATCATAAATATCAACAACAATCACAACTACAACGACACTGTGAACAAGATCGGTTCATTATCCGCGCAAAGGGACGACATCGAGTACGACACGAGTAATTGCGCGGTCGCGCGCGGCCAACAGAAGAAAACACCTGGTGGTTGCCTCGAGCACCACGGTGCCGGCTGTCTAACGGCGGAGACGGCTCGACCGACACCACTTCCGCCACAGAAACCCAGAGAAAGACCGTTCACCGAGTTCACTGGTATCTGGACCATCTCAAAGAACAGCGGTTCGCGATTCGACCTTTTGAAGATTTCGCAAGCCTTGATTTCTTTGAAGAATCCCGTTGTCTTCCGGCCTAGTTGGAACGTAGTCGAGGTGTAGTCGAGACAGCGGAAAGTTGGTCCAGGCCACGTACTTTCCGTGGACGCGGAGCGGCTGGCCGACCAGCTGGAGCACCAGCGTCCCACGGCGGCGATCGTCGGCGTCGCGCGGCGTCGGGACGACGCTACTGGCGAGCACAGGCTCGCTAGAGGAGCGCGCTGCGAGCCGGCTTCAGCCTGTACCACAGCCGACGTCCCAGCTACTCATGTTCATCCCGGACACACTGAGGAGCTGCATGGTGGAACCGGATGTCTCGACTTACCTGCAGGCCCCTTCCGTAGGACAGGTGCCTTCAAAAATATCTTCAATATACATACATATCTCGTTTGTCGCGTCTATTTGCCGGATCGGAGATTCGTAAACAGAGTGCTCCTTTAGAAAGTTTTACGAGCTTTCCTTTTGCTTAGTTGTGCTTTCTATTCGGTTGACGATTGATAGGATGCTCGGGGGATGTGCCTGACTCGCTGTGCCACGCTCATGCTTTTATTTCATTAAGTTGAATGTGCCATGCTTTCACGCGTTCCCAATACCGCGTCCTTTGGTGAGACCGTGTCCGATATTCCCGTGAGTGATTTTGGTGGAGTTTTGTTTGGAATGAGCGAATAGTCGTAGCAATGTTTGAAAGTCACGATCTCGTGTTCAGAATTGTGAACAAGGATTGTTCTTTCGAATTTTTTTGTTGTTTCTCCGATTTCTTTGTTCCTCTTCGACAGAAAAGTACTAGTTCGTAATGTTCCTTAATTCTCCGTTTTATCTGTAAGGGAGCTCTGTTTTAGACAGTATCGAAGGTTATTTCAGTTTCCTCTTGTTTTCGTCGGCGAGGGAATGAGAATTAGAAGAAAGGGTTGAAAGACGGGAGAACACGTGCGTCTCGCGTGCACCAGCGTCGAGTTCCTTCTCCCAATCGTTCGCGGACAGACGTAAACACGAGTGTTTTGCTTGGAGAGTTCGCGATTACGGTGGTTTTCGCAGAAATTCGATGTGTCTGTGATTCACTCGTCGGACAAGCGCATCGTGAACCTGCGTTTCGTCGAATAGATCGGATATTGTCCTCCATCGGGCGGAGAAAAACGTGACGAATGATCTGTCTGACACGAGCTATCTGAAAATTACGTAATCGTTCTTCGCTATCCCGAGAACTCAAAGTTTAACTCTGTTACATTCTTTCGTCCCTTTTTGCCCTAATCGCGTTTGTCCGTCGTTGAAGAGGTTTTAAGCTCAAGGGGGATACGGAGGTATCGTTGCCGATGCCTGTGATTTATCGTTTCGATTTTACGTCAAAGTTTTTCTTACAGGAAAGTTAAAGGTTCTTCTGTTTGTTAAAACGGGAGCAAAGTTAGGACATGAAAGTCAGGAAGATGGAAGAAGTGCAGGAGCTAGGAAAGAAATTGCCGTGGGATAGGTTTAATCGATAGGGTGAGGTTCGTAACGGTCGTAACGAGGGTAGAAATGGTTAGGTGCAACGCGATGCGAAGCGTCGCGACGCGTAAATAGCTTCCGCGCGTACAAACACGTAGTGGATCGTGTGGCGCACACGCGATCCATATTCGTGCCTGTCATATCCCGATCGTCGTTCGGTTTCGTTCTCGATGTCTCTTCTCGTCAGCTGATTTTCAGCAATGCGGCTTTCGTTTTCGTGGCGCGCGAAACGTTGTAATTATGTAAGGAAACGCCTATTTATACCCGATAATCACGGTTCTTACGTAACGCGACTACGGCTCCGCGTCACATGCTCTCTATGTCCACTCTGATTTTTTATATTTAGATTGCATTTGCTTTTATCCGTTTACGTCGTGCCGTAGTTGTATAGTTTGCCCTTCGAGTTTGATCTCGCTCTTCTTTTTTAGCGACGGTAGGGAATGATCTCCTGGATGCTCAGAGTTTTCCATTTATCATTCGTATTACGTTTGGGAGAATGAATTTACTTTCAGCTCGCTAGAGAATATTATTTAGAAGTTTATTTAGAAGTTTATGGGGATACTTTCTAAGTAATGTTTGGCTGAAGAACGATGGAGTGTAGAATTCTTAATCTTTAGGTCTCCAATTACATTGTCTTTGTTTTTTTATCGCAACTTTTTCAGATATTTGAAAAGTATCGAAACGAAACAATACATATTATTATGACACGTATATTTTTTAAAATGTTGAATATCTAGTACGGTTAATATTTGTCTGTATAAATTACGGAACGTAGAAAGACATAGAGGAAAATCTACGCATTTCTATGTCCGACTAGAATCAGTGAAACCTCTTAAACACCTATTTCTCAATCAGTCGATCGCTAATCGATCGTCGATCGACCAGAGAGTTTGGTAGAGAGTTTGCGAACCCTTTTGCGGTGACAATGGAAATCTCGTAGCCCACTTTGGCGGTGAAATGTCGCGTGGATATAACCGGAGAAGGTTCGTTGTCCGCGTGCTCGTCTCCAGCAAACTTAGAACAGTCATTAGTTTGGCGAACACGATATTTACTTTGGGTGGTGTGCGCCTTGATACGTTGCATCGTGCGTATCACCCTTGCGAATCACAGGGGAAATCTACGAGGAAATCGCTTGTCACGTGACGAACACGTTTCTGAGTATCTTGATTTGGTGGAAATCATTCGATAAATGCAGTTGCTCGAAAGCAAAGTCAATGAATTCCAATCTTTTAACATCAGCATTAAATTAACATTTAATTCTTCGGTGATCTATCTGAATATCACATGGAGCGATACTCTTAAATTTCTTCGTTAGAATTTGAGGATCATTATCTGGTTACATCGGAGTAACGAATTCCGAAGGAACGATCCTTTTCATCTCTTGTTGGCTTTCTTCTTCTTATACGGTAATTTGTTTAAGCGTTCTTGCTTCGAAATACAAAAAGATTCGGAAAAAGGGATCGGTAGAACTTTTTCTAAACTACCAAACATCGTCCTTGAAATATCGGAATCTATCTCGAATAAACCTTTCGCTTAAAAGCTTATCTCCATCACGAAGCGCTCTGACCGTTAGACGAAACCATCCTAACCCACTCCAAAACCTAGGAATTCTCTACAACCGTACACCTCAACCGTAGCACCTGTGAAAATCCAACTTGTTCAACAACCTCGAAAGCCAAGGATTTTCCCATCCGGCAACAGTCGCTTCCTCTGATCAAAGGGTTGCCCTCTTTCCGTTTTGCTACCAGCTCTCAGGCAATCCGTCTTATCTCGCGCAAATATCGGCTACTCGTTGCAAACGGCAGTTTCCAGTATCAGGAATCGCGAAAGCGAGTCAGAGTCCATGCATAACGCGTGTCTTCTTATCTGCTTGCCAGAAAAAGAGGAAAAAGGAGAAGAGCTAGAGGGTACACTGCCGTTCATAAGTATTCGACCAAACTGTGATCGATTTTATATTTTGAAAGTTTCTTCATCTTAGTATCGGAATATCAGCGTGTGTAAATCTTCAATTTTTCAAAAATCAAATAATCGATATTGACTGTGTCGATCGGTTTAGCTATTGGGTGGTTTGAAACATTCGTAGTTTAATGATTATGGATGATAATATCGCCGTAGTGCGATTATAATCTATAGTTGCCTAACAAAAGTAAGTGTCCAGAAACTTTTGAACGGTAGTGTAGAGGAAGGAGGAAGTCTATCTTACGTACAGACGAGGAGTTTGGCTATCGATCGCCACCCTCTGCACGTCTTTTTCCTCTCAACCCTGCTCTTTTGCTGGTCCTCCCGGTTACAAGCCACGCGGCCCGGCGACAACATGCACCTACCAACGTGAAACGTCCGTTGGTTTCTTACTGCGGACCTTTAACTCCTTCCGACAAGAACTGCGTCCTTGTATTTCAAGGGAGTCGTTTCATACGGGTAGCTGCACGCATTTCTTCGAGTACGTTTGATCGTTTAATCCCTAGGGGTGCGGAGGTTGCTGAAGTTCTTGCGTTAGGTTATGGAAAGTTTTGAATATAGTTTCGTGGATAAAGGATTTACCGTGGTTTTGGAATTATAAGCCTGATCTACTTTCTTTTGTTCGTAAATTTAGATAGAAGTATTGGCCGGAGTATTAGGACGGTTGTGTTCTCGAGGATGGCAAGTTAGGTAGGATTATCTTTTGTATTAGATTGACCCAAAAGTTTCTTCCGTTTTATAAGAAGATAATAGACGCATTTTGTTCAAATAGAACAAAATTGATCGTACATAATTTAATAAAATAATATAGAACAAAAGAATGTCGTGCATCTATTATTTCCTTAGAAAGCGAAAGAAACTTTTGGGACGATCTAATGTATTTTGTAAGAGGCTGAGAAAGTAGAGATTTTTGAACAAGATACACCGATTGTCATGACTTGTTTAAGTCTTTGATATTTCTTTCATATTTCTTATCGTTAAAAAAGAATCTTACAAGTTAATTTTTCGTTCATCATTTATCGCCTTTCTAAGAAATTCATGAAAATTCAAATTGATTAATTTTTAGAGAATTTGCACGATATCCAAAGTATTTTGCTGGTTTTGATCTGTTTTTGGTATTTTCTAATTCGGCAGTCGGTGCACGCCTTTCGGAAGAGTTAGAGAAAAATTTTCGCGGAATCGGGCTTCTCGGTGCGCCTACTATTTTTAGCGCTTCCAAAAATCGGTTCCATTGTTTTTTCGCGGGTTTATTGACGCGGAAAGCGGCGGCGGCGGCTAGGACAGGAAGCTCCGCGGGGAATTGGAACGTGGCAAGAATCAATTTTGCCCGGCCTTCTTCCTCGAGTTTCACGCAATTTGCCCATCGTCCCGCGGGACGTCCCTTGTTAGACACCAGCGCCTGCTGTCGCAGTGTAAATTTTTATCCTCGCCGATCGAACATAGACATTTCCCTCGTAAATTACCATTAAAACCCTTTCTCTTTTAGTACGAAAGAAATACCTTCAAATTTTTTCCACGAATTTCTCTGAGTATCTTGAATTTCATAGACAACAGTTGGACGTGCAAATATTATTATTACCATTTTGTTTCGAAATGTCAAATTGAAATCTTCAATTGCGCTCCTCGATGCCTTGCCTTATGATACGGAATCGTATCCGTAGATCGAAGATCGAATGCAACGAAGGCAGAGCGTACGAGTATCAAGGATTAATTTTAATTCCGATTTTAATTTCAAATTGCAAATCTGCGGACTACCGAACCCAATATACGTACGATATTTGCTTCGGATATAAAATTAACCTTTTTGCATCTACAGACGTTAGAGCGTTAGAATTGTACAATACGAATGCGCTAAAATTTCCCTGCTATTTTATGACTCGTCTCTCTAATTAGAGTAACATTCTACTTAACTCTAAACATATATCTCGTAGGATAACTATGTCCGCGACGGAGTTAACACTAAACAAAAAGAAAAAAAAAATAAATCGTGGAAAATAGAATCTCGAGTCTAGTTCGATGTAGGATCGCAAAGGGTAAAAACCCTTTAAAAAGTCGAGAAAAGGAAGACCATAGCTTCGACCCAGCAAAGTGGCAAAAGGATCGCGATAGAAATACAGGAAAAGAGTGTGTGTGTGTGTGTGTGTGTGAGAGAGAGAGAGAGAGCAAGAGATGCAAAGCGTGGAAGAGGGGCGTCGGGGGGATGAGAAACTCGGCAGGCGGAGGGGATCTAAGGGGAAGAGCCGAAGTGTAGCACAGAACGGCGGGAGGAGTGTGGAGTCTGAGGAGGGGTGGGGAGGGAGGGGAAGTTGCGTCGGTTCGAGGGCAAATCTAGTAAGCTAGGACAGAGGCTATTAATAACTGTTTGGGGTGCCGTACCTGGCCGCCGCGCGGTGCCTTCGGCGCGCGTCTAGATACGCGCGTCTCGACGACCGGCGTCTCAGTGTCGTCGCGACGACCGACGTCGTACCCGTCGTTCCGGCGTCGACGGTCCTTCCTACGTCTCTCCCTCGCACGGTGAATCCGCGATCAACCGCAATCCGTGCTCCGACGATTCTCGTTTCGTTTCTCTACGTTCGCGCGCGTTCACGTTCTCTGCCTCGCCATTTTCGTTCTCCGTTTACGGCGAATCGTGTTCCATAAATCGTTCTCGCATTGGCTCTATCGATCTCGATCGTGGAATTAAATGATCGAACGGTTTTCGTGGATTCGAGGAGGGTACATCAGTGAAGCGACGGTGGTTTGGTAGGCAACCGGAGTGGATCAGTGTCGTTCGGTATCGACTCGATGTATTTAAACGATCGGTCATCACGGTGATAGAAGCGCGTCGGTGATCAACTCCAGACTGATTGGCTCCTTGGAGGAGGATCAGCTGATCTCGTGGTCGATAGAAAGCAGCGTGTCGATCGTCGGCTGAATCGTTTCTAGCGAGAATCTTTGATTCTCTGCGCGGGGTGATTGGCTTATCGGTTTCTCAAAGTGGTCCGAACGCGTAGTTCTTGTAAGTATTTGAGAGATTACTCGGGCGTCGGTGGCTTTCAACCATTTAGAATGTTTTCGTGACAGAGAACCGATCTCCATGTTGGCTCTCGATCGTGGTTAATTGGTTGAGTTTGTAGGCACTACGGCAATGACATAACCGGTCGTTCAATTTCGAAACCTTCAATCGTGGCTTGTTTATGTTCTTAATATTAGGAATTGGAATTTGATTTTATTTTTCAATTAACTTTCACGGGATAGCGATCTGTTTGTTCTTTGATTCTGTCTCTTCGATAAGTGTTCTCGTATAGGATTTCTGCTGTCCTTTTTTCTAATGGAAGCGAGAATGACCGCTTATATTTTTCGACGTTGGCGTGGCCGAAGATCGTAGAAGAAACGTATTCCACGTCGATGCGTCGCGATAAACAAGCGCAGACGCGCAGAATCCGCGTCGATTTATTACCGACAACTACGCACCAAAACTCGCCATACAAATAGAAGTTTCCCGCGACACGTGCGCTCGCCCAGATCCCTCTTCACCCTTCGGAACCCGGTTTCTTGGATCCATTTCGCGTTATAGAAGTCCAGACACCGCGTGCGATGCATCTTTATTTAACTTTATTTTCATCATCTTCGGTAGAATATATTTCACGGATTGTTCTAGACATTTCTAAATCTTCACACTTGCTCTAATAAATTACCACCAATTTGGTTCGTAGTTTATCGTTTTACGTCATCGATCGATCATCCCCCAAACGAAGCGTTGATCGATCATTCCTTAATTACTTAGAGTAATACTTTCATCGACAGTTAAAAGTTTTTACATATCTAGACGAATATAAATTTGTTAATAACATTTAACTGCAAATCAATTATTTATTAATTGCCGACTAATTCACAAATTCAAAATGATCTTAAATCTTATGATTAATGATATCGTTCTTTCATTTCAATATCATCGTTTTAATTAGCTATTCCACGAATTCCAAAGTTTTTACTTTTTCTTTTACAATCTGAAATTTTTTTCAAATTGATCGAAACGATCGTTTCACTGAGAACGATATTCGACATCGAAATGTTGGATCCTCGGCGTTCGTTCTCGCGAGATGTATCCGTGCGGTTCATCAACCCCCGAGAAACCCGGGCAAATCGCGCGTTGACGTCCCCTTCGCCCGCGTCCTTGCCCTCCCCCGGTCTTTTCCGCGATGACGACGCGTACAGCGTCACCGTGCGCCTCCTTAATGTCTTTGATTTTCGTTCGCGTTCCGAAAATAACGACGTGTCTTATAGATAGACGCGAGGGCGCGCGGACAGGCGAGATTCGGTGACAAAGCGGGCTTGCGACGCGAAAATCTTCCTCTCTTCTTCCACGGGTTACATATTCCGATTTTTCTTCCAGTTTTCAGTACAAAACTTATGGATCGAAGGAAATTTTATTTGAGAAGGAAGTAGATAATCTTGGGAATTTAAGTGTCCGAGTATTAAGTAGCGTCTTGCAAAAGGGAGAAACGTAAGAACAACGTATTGCGAGTTTCGAGTTACTTTGTATGATACGAATTTGTACGATACGATGTGCAATGGAAACTTGTTGGAATTAAGCGTTCTGTTTAGCTATGAAATTGGCCTACAGGAGAAATGCACTGCTTGAAACAACTGGAGGATCGTTTTCAGGTCTTCAGGTCGTACCTTATCTCTACATTTACTTTATTTTTAATAATTCTTCGTTTTTATTCGGTTAGCGGGTGTAATAGAACCGGTTCGTACTACCTTTTGTTTCTGACGAATTCCGATTCGATTGTTTGTTGTTCCGATCGTTTTGAGCAGCGTAGATGAAAAATACAAAGAATCGTTAGCCACGATCGAATTTCCTTATTAGTCGCCACCGATCGTCCCGAATTCGAGACCGATCAAACCACCGCAAAACCATGGTCCGTTTTCCCGCAGCAGAAACCCATTGGAAGATCGAAGCTTCTCCCGCTAGACCATCGTCTCCCTCGAGGAAGCCAATAAATCCTCGAGAGAACGCAGACAACGAAGGAGAAACCCTTTACCTCTCTGCTTGCTCGAGCATGCTAACGAGACGCAACCAGGAAGAGACCTCCTCAAGATAGTTGGAAAAAAAAAAGAATCTTTTGCGAGAAGAACATCCACCAAATAAGTTCAAAGATAGAAAGAAATAAAGAGATTGTAATTGACCATAAGGTCGGTTCGTTGATCCCAGGTGAAAGGAGGAGGAGAAGAAAGTCGTCGGAGAGGTGGTGCAGATGAGGCCACGATCAATCTGCGACAGGGTGGCGGAGGAGTATTACGAGCCTGACGGTTGTTATTGCGAAAATCGGTGCTTCTGACAGCCGGACTGCAGGAGGGACAGACAGACGGTAGTGTGCCACAGCAGCCGCAGTGCTTGCGAATACTCGATGGTTCGTGTCGTTTGACGCTTGTTCCAAAGGCCAGCCTCGTGTTCTTCCTCGTCCCTTCGCCTTTCCTCTGACGTATCGCATCGTCGCGTAGTTTCGATTCTGCGGTTTCGTATTCTTTATCGGTGAGCCGCGATAGCGCGGACGATAGCTCGAGATAAACCGTAGCGTGTTCTTTTCGATTTACGCTTGTGCCTTCCTCTTCCCCTTGCCTCTTTTCATCGGATTAGACTTCTGAATCAGAGGATAGCAATGGTAGGTTAATTTTGCGAAAGTTCCGAAGTATGACCGAGATTTCTTACGATCGTTGATCGTTTTAAGAAGCCTGGAAGATAAGAATTTGTAACGAAAGATATTATCTTTATGATTCAAAATTTTACAACAAGGATTTCTTAATGGACGATTTTCAAGGTTTGCCAGAGGGCAGATTGTTTGTTAATTCATAGAGATGATCAATGTGATCGTGAAATGAATCATATTTTGAGAAAATTACTAAAGCAATTTTCGAAATGTTACTAAAATATACAGACGGACGCGTTGTCTTGTTAATGTTCAGTAAATAATGCACGTAAAACTATTTATCACGTTTCTTTTACGTAATGACAGACTGGTTATACGTAGATCATATCTTATCTGTAAAATTTCAACTTTCCCTTCTCGATCCTTAAATTATATCTCCCCCCCCCCCTCCTATGTTACACTTCAACAATTTTTCAACCACGCGTCATTAGCGTACCACTCGATCAACATGCAAATTCCTATCGGTCAATAAGACCCTTTCTTACGCGCAAGTATATGTCTAAAGTGTAGAAGATGAGATTGCAGGTACGCGATATTGTTCTGCCGACAAATATTCCATTGAGCAAGGTTTTCATCTCGGCGGAAAAGTCGTCGAAAATTCATCTCTCTAGAACGATGTTTACATCCTCTTGAAGCGTGAATCGCGGGATTCTATACGAGAAATCGCATTTGCCTGACAAAGGCAAACGCCGTCGATCTCTCCACCAATAATCGATCTCCCTCTTTTCCCGGTTCTCCCTGTCGTCCCGTCAACCGGAAACGAAGGTTCGGCCGTGTCTTCATTCCGGAACAGTTCGAAGTGCAGATAAGGGCCAGGTTTCCTCAGGATGTCCGCGACTTTTTCCTCTCTCTTATCTTTCGTTGGAATAAGAATTCGAACAATTTGTCTACTTCAGCTTTTTCGCTGAAAGTTTTTATTTTCCAAATCTTCGCTGCGCGGTAGTTTTGTAGGATCGGGTTCTAGGTATTAAACGGATAGGATATTTAGGAATTGTTTATAATTTACGAGACTGAACTTTTGAGACCACTGTGAATCGAATTGAATCGCATGAGAGCTAGTTCAAAAATTTGCACTATCCTTGCACGATTCTATAGAAATAACAAGCTTATAAACCATTTCATCCGAGAACGAGAGGACACCTTTTTTACGAGACTAATCTCTATGATCCACTCTAACGTAGCCTCCAATCATACGGATACTCGTTTCTCGGCAATTCTACAAGAAAGTAAAAACAAAAACAAAAAAAAAAGGAAAAAAAAAGAAAAAGAAAAATACTTAAAGAGAATAGAATTGCAAATCGGACATCCACCGCTATTGCTGTTACTATTCTTTAAATCCACCAAGAGTCCTAAGGAATAGAGCTTCGAATAATCGCGCGCCTAAACAGAATTTGAACGACCAATCAGCTATTTTCCCAGTGGTGTTTTCGTTCGAATTCGATTGCACGACGCTCTCGTCGTCTTTTCCGAGTGAAGCGCGCACAGAGTAAACATCGACGGTGGCTCGTGTTTCCTTTGGGCTCGAAGGGGTTTCGAGGATAACCCTCGTTCTCGTCGGACGGAATTCGACCGGACAAACGCGTCGCTAATCAATTTGTGACCGTTTCTGCCTGCAGGATGAGTTCCATCCATTCATTGAGGCCCTCCTACCATTCGTAAAGTCTTTCTCGTACACGTGGTTCAACCTACAAGCTGCCAAGAGGCGTTACTACAAGAAACACGAGAAACGGATGAGTCTCGAAGAGGAACGTCAGTGCAAGGAGGAGCTCCAGGTGAGTGATTTCTTCGATATTTTCTTTCTTTCTGTCTTTCTTTCTTTCTTTCTTTCTTTCTTTCTTTCTTTCTTTCTTTCTTTCTTTCTTTCCTTCTTTCTTTCTTTCTTTCTTTCTTTCTTTCTTTCTTTCTTTCTTTTCGTAAATAGAAACGAGACGTCGAACACTGTGTTAGGACACGGATAGATTTGTCAATGTCGAATTTTAGATTTCTAAATCTGTTAACTTCGTATATTAGCACTCTGTTATGGCACTGGACACTTGATCGATGTTTTTCACTTTATAAGCATCGACATATTTTCTAAAAAAGTGCGGGAACTAGGATAAGATTTATTTCACAATATACCGTTAACAATGTGTTGTTAAGGTCGTAAATTATGCGAGAAATGTTTTATATCGTTTTTGAAACGGTTCACGTGTTTACACATATATGTATACAGAATGGGCTGTGTGTTTGCCTATAGGATGTTTTAGTCGAACAATTTTGTACGTTATATCTAGTATCACGCGAAAGCAATAAGCTTATACACGTAAAAATTGGTACAAGGAAGATGCAAGAGACGAGAAATTATCGTCGCTCTAACCTGACGATTCGGAGGCGTCAAATTATGGCGTTAAATTTTGAACCGCTTAAGTTGGCTAGTTTGAAGCGTAGGAAGAAAATTCAGGTGTTAAACGTGGGAGTCGTGGATGAAAACGATACACAGAGGTGCACACGCTCTAACGAATCGATATGCCAGGTCGAAACGCGATAAAAGTTCCAGCGAGGCTCTTCATCGGCGAATGTCAGCGGACGTTTGCACGAAACCGAGCTAGTCGTCGACACGGAGGTGTGCTGCGGCCTGCTAATTTCATGGTTAAGAATAAAAATAATGAGGTTTCGGCCTATTTCTGGCGCAGAAGCGTCCTCGTGACGCGCGCTATCGCTCAGCCTCAAAGCCAGTAGCTCTCAATCGTCCTGCGTCTCGTCTCGGAAACCTCTTTATTAATAGAACGATTTAGCGCGGGACCAGGGACATTAACGAGGCACAGCGTGAATCACGAAACGCTTCGTTGCTTGTTTAATTTTTGGGAAGTTGTCGTGAAGCGCTAGATTTTTCTCTGCAACGTCGAATGTTCGAATATTTAAGCTTTTGCATTCTGGAATTTAACTATCTGCTGGCATCGGTGAGTCGCAAGTTTGGATTTGGCTATTTCGCCTTAAACGAAACGAGATAGACATTCGTTGTGTTCATTTTATCGAGTTAGAGAACTGATTTACCAATAAAATCGCGGCAAAGCCTAACGGATAATACGTTTACCCTATTCGACGCACAAGTATCTCACGAATTTCCCAATCCATCGCTTCTTAACCGAAGCTAATATTTTATTTCGCCATTGGTCGACCACTAAGATACCAACAAAATCCTTGTCGCATCTATGGGAATCCCCAGTTGATCCCAAAAGGTAACGTCCAGGCCGATCGACCTCGACTCTGTCGAACGAAAGTTCAATTAAGGGGCAGAAAATAAAATAACGTACAAACAGGCAACTGAAAAAAGGAAAGCAACGCGAATAAAGAAGGAAGAGGAAGAAGGGAGGAAAAACGGAAGAGAAGTCGGTGAACCTCGGATATCGAGCGAGGTTGGCGCGTCGGCTCGGTTCGACGAGTCATTGACATTCGAATTTTCGGCCGGACCGCAATCTTTTCCCTTGGTCCTTTTTTTCTCTCCCCCGGTGGCGGCCTTCGCCACCATCCAGCCTCTCTCCCAACCCCCAACGACCGGTGCGCCGCTAACATTCGACCGGTCCTCTCTTTCTCTCGTCTATCCACCGCAATTCGTATTCTCTCTCGCGACGCCGTTCGATCAATATTTTAATTTCGCGATGCTGCGGTATTTAGCGGGACGAAAAGAACGAACGGGCCGATGCTCGTGAAAGAAGCTATCCTATCGTAGAATGGAGGGGGGATCGATGGATCGTCGACTTCAGGGGAAATCGTCGGCCAACGACCATTTTTTTCTTTTTCTTTTTTTCTTCCGCTAACTCTCTGTTTTACGACTGTATCGTACGATTGATTCGACGCGAATTAGAATCCGATACCCGATGACAGGTGAAACGGGGTGCAAATGGAGGGGCAACGACGGTTTCAAGATTCTTTGTTACGCGGAAACAAGCAGTCGGTTCTTTTCGTTGTCGCGATCTCTATTTATCTTTGTCTTTAATCTCTTACGTTCGATATTTTGTATAGTTTCGAAGGATAGCTTCCCTTCTCCTTTAAAAGTCCTAAAAATTGTCAGTCAATGTATGTATTTAGGTTTGAGTATTACTTCTAGGCACTACTAGGTACTGCTAGGTGATTTTTTTTTAGTTTCGTCCTTCCTTCGAACAAGCTAATTTTCCAAGTCACGAATAGGACTTCGATGGAATGGCGATTGGCATGATACAAATTTTTCCCGGGGGTCGCTGCGTGGAAGTTTTTAAAAACGAAAGTGCCTCGGAGCCGTAGGCGCGCGGGTCGCGTTGAATTTTACATGAAGTACATTTAATCTGCGTCGCACGAAGCCCTGCAGGCTCGGCCGAGCCCTGTACCATTATATAGACGGGCTTTATGAAATTGTGACCGAGCGTAGAACAGGGCCCTATTCGCAGAACCCATAATCGACGATATCTGTTTGCGAGTCAGCTCGTTTCTCCTTTGCCATTTTAATTAACTTTTGTCAACGATATCTCTTCTTCAATTCGGATTTATCGTTGGTTAGCGTTTCTAAATCTTGTTCGGCTTTCGGTTACTTTTTATCGAAACTTACTTCGTTCTTTGTAGTGTCACGTGATTTGAAAGTTATTTGCGTACAGATTGCAGACATTTATGCGATTCTGGGATATTTGAAAGCGTTAAAATACACAGAATGCGCACAATATGCGTGGATGTGATATCCAAAGTATAGCACTCTTCGCGATATTTAGTAAATAAGATTTTCTGCATAGGTTTCATTTGTTCACTTACGGTTATAGAAAGTTCGAATTCGCATAAATATCAACAGCCTACTCGTGTATATGTTACTATTTCATTTTATCATTGCATCGTTGTGTCGGCATCCCTCCAAGAAACATTATCCGACGTTAGGTTCAGATTAGATTTAGGTCACATTCAAACTTTGAAAAGCGATAGCAAGTTACTACTGTTCGCTGTTGGAAAGGATGGACTACTAAAAAGAAGATTGGGAGTTGGTACGAACTCGCGTTTGATTCATCCATTTTCGTATCGTTTTTCCGAACGAACGAATCGATCTCGGTAATCGGGCGACAACACATTCGTCGACCTGAAATTTTCGAGCTGGTAGAAAGCCGCTCGACACACAGGCCACGTACGCAGATGCTTTCCAGAAAGAGCCGGGAAAAAAGCGATACACATTTCATGGCGTTCGCGGATAAAAAGCGACGACGTGCATGACTCGTTGACATGCGACACTCGTCCCCGCGGAAAATTGGAATGGACGTTTCCAGAGAAGAGAGACCTCCTCTCCCTCCCTCTCTCTCTCTCTCTCTCTCTCTCTCTCTCTCGTATACTCTTCTCTTTTCTAATCGCGATCTTTGAAAGCGGACCGATTCGAACAGGAACACGTTCCACTCTCGGACACTTTCTCTGACTCTACATATTTCTCGCCATTTACATACATACTTTACGCCATTTGTAATCGTTGAATAAATTGGAACTTCCGAGGTTGTGTCACTAAACGTAGAGTTATTTTTCCGGATCGGTTGAGGCGATCGCGAAGGAATAAAGAAACTTTTACTTCGATACGATGACTATATATCAGTTATATTTCAATCTAAGTATCGCAGCTGCCAGGGCAAAACAACTTCGGTATCTTGGGACCTTGCAGGTATCTGTAACATTCCCTCCTCCCTTCTCTGACATTCCTGGGCAAAGTGGCTTTCGATAAAGATTGAGAATTTTCAAGTATTTGTTTATTGAGAAATTTCTACTTGACAATTTTATACAGTTCGATGGAGAATTCATTCTTCGCGGTTCGTTCTTCGTATCCCACTGTCGCTGTTATCTTCCTCGTACCAATTTTAATCGATAAAGAGAATAGTAAAGAAGACAATTGTTAGTGTATAAATAAATTCTTCGCAACAAAATCCTTGCTGTCTGGAGAAGCGCCGCTACAAGAGTATACCGTAATCGTTGACAATCGTATCGTAAAAAGTTCGGTAGCGCGAAGGATTGAATTGGTTAAATCCGTAGTTTGAAGTTCATTTAAAGTTTGGCTGCGGTCTAATCAACAGTCTAAGTGGTGGGACATAAATAAAGAAGAGGTGCTTTGTAGTCTAGAGCGTTATCTAGATAGGAAAAGGGGGATTTGCAGTCGGTTGCCTATCTACGGCATAATTTATAGTCCAAAGCCTCGCGTAAAATAGAAAATAGCTACTTTGTAGTCCGAATTCTAGGAAAAGGGGATTTGTAGTCCGTACTTCATCCTATGAAACAAAAAAACGTAGTTCGTAATCTTAAAATCGATCGTATAAAGTTGAGAACCGTAATTCGTAGTCTGCTGTTTCTCATGTATGCGGGATAAGGACATTGTACAGAATTACACTTTAAACACGATGTAAAACAATTCTCCTCGTTTTGTTTCGTTGCTAAAATCTCAGCCTGTAGCCGCGCGTAAAATCATAAGAAAAATTCTTTGCCGATTCGCAGTTAGAATCGTGATCGATGTCCATTCTTTAGAAGGATGTCTTATATCGGATCGAATCGCGTGACGCAAGGCAGTTTCGCATTGTTCGAGAAAATCAAGACTTTCGAGGTCTCTGAGCGTTGCAATTAAAAGTTTGCACGCCTCAACCCCTTTATCGATACCGCATTAATCACCCAACAGTCCGCAATTTACCTGTAGTCCGTCTCTGCCTCGTTTGTAAGAAAAAAAAAAAAAAGATTCTATTAATAATCGAGACTCGGTCGGACGAAACATCGGAGAACGGTTAGTGGAATTACGAAAGCTTATCTCGTACTGTTTACGTATCCGAGCACCCCGAAACGACCGATAATCGCGGCTCGTCGATACGCGATTAACCCCTTCGGTGAAAGGTCTCGTTCGACGGCGAGTGCCCTCGAAAAAACACATTCTCTCCCCTCGATTCCCTCGGGGGTCACCTAAAAAAAAAAAAAAAAGAAAAAAGAAAAAATTCGTCGTCGACCACGAAGGACGAGCAGAGTGGACGAGGAAAGGCATAGAAGCTCGCTCTTTCTCTCTTGTCCGACGACTGGGGCGATATGGTACACCCTGCTACCGAAAAACCGAGTAAAAAGGAGAAAGAGGGAGGAGAAAGAGGAAAAAAGGAATACGAATGATGGGGTGGTGGAAATTGTCAGAGAAGAAGCGTTCGAAGAGTGAAAAAAGGAAGCAAGAAAAATTCTTGGACCGTCGAGGGTAGGGGGCTGCGGAGCAGGGTCCGAGTCCGTCGTTTTCTCTTAATTTCGAGACAGGCCGCAGGACGATATCGACTACTTCAATTCTGGGGACGGGAGGAAGAGCGAGAAACTACGGGTGGCTGGGGGAGTCGGAGTTGTGAGAGAGGATCCGGAGAGACGGAGACGGCCAGCCGGGAACGAGGAGACAAAACGTGGCATCGAGAGTCCGAGAAACAGAGAGACGAGGAAAAGGGAAGAGGGCGGAGGGGACGAGAGGGCGAAGAGTCAGAGAGAGAGTGCGGGATTTCGAACGGGGTGGAGAAGACGGAAGATTCGTGGGTAGACCGGGACAGAGATATTGTAGGACGCGGAGAACGTGTACGAGTCGCGCTATCACGCGAGAACAGGGCGGCAGAGGGATGAAGAGGGGTTGGTGGGTGCAAAATGTGCGGGGGTGCAGAGAGTGCACTACCAACACCCGCAAGAAGTATCCTAGTACACGGGTACACACGAGCTTTTCGGGTAGCCGGGGAGAAAGCGGGATGGAGATAGATCGGTGGAAAACAGAGAAAGACGGAGGAAGATAGAAAGGGTTGGGATATAGGGGCATGGCCAGGGTGGTTAGGGCGAGACGGAATCGAGCAAGAGAAAGAGAGATAGAGCGAGGAGGGGTGTGCAGTCGGGAGAGGGTGGAACGAGGGTAGTCAGCAGAGAGCGTAGACATGTAGCGCATACGCCGTCGCGACGGAGGCTGCGGCTACGCGGCGCCTACCAACCACCATCTATAATCTCTATGCGGATATCGATTTTCTACCCTGTATTTCCTAAATTTATGCAAACTAGCGGGCCGTCCTCTACTCTCCACTCCCATCCTCCGTCTGCCCTTCGGCCCAACCACCAACCACCCTCGTGTTCTGTGTTCTATACCTTTCCCTCTTCCTCTCTCGTTCTCTCTTTGCCTGTCCTACCCACCTATGAACCCTTCCCCTTTGTCCCCGTGTCGCTACCTCTCTGTCCCTCTCTGGACGTTTTCTCTCTCCTCTTTTCGACAGTTCTCGATATCTGGCCGTCCTTCTCGCTCTGGCAACTATCCTCTCCCAAGCCCGTCTCTGGTTGGCCGTGTCGGTTAGCTCGGTGTTGTTCGGTATGTGTGTCGGCCCCATTCATCTAACGAGCTCAAGCGGGCTATCGCATCACGATGCACCTCGCACCTCCTCGTCACGAGGAGGTGTATTCCAGTTTAGTTGGGGCTCGATACACAAGCGTGCGCCGACCTCTACACCCGCGACACGGGGGTGTGAGCCTGTTTTCCGCTGCTTGTTAATGTTGGATTATGTGTTTCGGCTTTCGGGTTATTAATTATATCGACGCACCCGCGGCACCAGGGATTATCCGCTTCCTCGACCGCCTCTTCTCTTTTTCGAGCCTCTCTTTCTTTTCATGCTGATTTTGGGACGCCGGCTTGCAAGCGGTGGTGGGACAGAGAGAAGAGGGGCTTAATGAGGTCGATGCACATCGACTGCTGCCGCGAATCGATGAATAAATAAATGGCGCGATGCGGGAGAGGACACGGGGAATGTTCGTGTCGTCAAGCTGATTCTTCGGCAGCTTCCTTTTACTATATCTTTTTTTTAGTCATTGCAAATTTAAATATCATTTCTTTCTGACACTAACGGAACGATACGCACGAAAATAAAATATAAATGATCTTTAAACAAAGAAATTATTATATTCGAAGGAGATTATCGATTCGAGTGACAAGTCGATCTGTCGCGGTTAGCAGATTAAACGAGTTGTGTTTCTCCTCTATACTAAAAATCTTCGTGCCCGACTACTTACACTTACACTTACGTCGTTTACCACCTCAACGGCTCGATTATCTCAAACAAACGCAGTCGTTTCCTTCGTTTCGCGCTCTCTGCGTGACGAAGGAAATAAAACTACATCAACCGTCTCTTCTGTACTTGGTTTCGACCCCCTGGTGTCGGAGCTAGCGGCGTTTAATCGCGCGTGAGACTTTTTACGGAGCGTAGCCTGGCCTTTCGGCTGGAGGCTGCGAAGACAAACGATCGTCGAGAAGACGTCGAACCCTTGGCTCGAGGCGTCCTGACGGCAGGCATATCGTTGAGACGCGAAATAATCCACTTCCGCGTTTCTCTCCCCTTTCCATCCGCTCCATAGTTCGCGTTTTATTGCCGGCAAAGCATATCGCGTACGTCTGTGAGAGAGGAGGGAACCCTTTCGCGCGAATATTCTCGAAGGAACGCCGGCCTGGGACGCCGGAAACAATGGCAATAAAATTTTCGCAACGGCCTCGCCTCCCCGACTAACGTCATCCCACGTCCAATCGCTCCACGCGTTTCCTGGGTGCGGGCGGTTTTATAGCCGCGAATCTGCCCCTCGTGTCGCTTCACTTCCGGGTCGGTGTAATCACATGCATTGTGATCACAGGGGTCAATGGTGCTCTTTTGTATACCGAGGTGTGACCTTCTTTTGATGCTGCGGGATTTTCAAAATAAACATTGATTCGACAGCATTCTTCGACTTCTGGTGTCGGTGTAATTCTAGGATAGAGCTGTTGCATAGGCCAAGCGTTGTTCTTTGGGTACTAAGGACCTTTTAGAGCTGTCGAGGTTGGTGTTTGACGAATTCTGGGAATAAATTTTGCTTTCACGAAGTATCTTGTTGAGAACAACGATTGTTGTGTAATTCATGGAGTACTTTCAGCCGAATTGTTTAATTCTCAACTAGCACTAGGTAATGTTACTATATTTTTAATTGCGGATAAAAATATTTTTTGAACATTCGGCCTTTCTCGAAGCAAATACAGCATTTAGTAATTTTGCGAACAAGCAAGAGACACTTAAGAGTCGACGCGCGAGCCAACAATCTGATTTGGAGAACTGACTGTCGGGTATACGGAATGGGCAGCAAATTAAGGCTCGGAGGGTGGTAAAGAACTGTGAAATTCATCGCGGCTCGATAAGTCGATTGGATTCGTTAGGCCTCCACTTTGGCCCAATTCCGGCAGTTTTACTTTTAAATGAGGCGTAATCGATATCGCGTTTATCCGTGTGTCTCCTAATCGACACACCTTGATTTTCTTTGATTTTAGAATCCACTTTAACGGAATATTAGTCTCGACACCACATAGGAGTGTCTTTTCCTTCCGAAGAATATTTTCTTCATACCGGAACTCGCATCTAAAGTATAAGTTTTCCAAACTTCTATTAACTTCTATCGACACTTTATCGTTACCTTATTAACAGTCATACAGTTGCCCAAAAATGGTAATTTTACGAAAAACTATAAATTGATTATCTCCAGTTCTAGTTAACTTTTGTAGAAAATAGCGAAAACAGTTCGATCGAAAAATGGACACTCAGTTTTCATCGAAACTTACAGCGCTGCCTTACCGTTACAACACGTTTATCGTCTATTTATCTGTGCGCGAAAGTTGTTCGGTCCACGTTGCGGAATTTACAGGGCGCCATTTTCGTGTTTCCTACGGTAGCTTCTTCATATTATTGCCACGGATGTCCATTAAATTAGAGTACAATCCGAGGACACCGTTGGCCATTTCCATTGTCGCGGTAACGATAAATAAAAGGGGGTGGAAAGAGGCACGAGGGGGAAAACGCGTTCTCCTCGTTCTAAATAAATCTGTCCGCGGTAGTATTCCCATTCAACGGCGTAAAGATATCCGCGAAAATAAACGAGTAGATCGAAGCAATCCCCCAAGGAGACTGACGCCGGTGTCTGAAAAACGAATGAATTATGCGACCGGAGGAATGTCGTCTCGCAGCCGTACTCAGATTATAAAAGTCGCGAGTTCGTGTTCCTCTTACGGCCTGCATATCAGTTCTTGGAATTGTCCTGGAGAAAATTATTTCCTCCAAGAGCATGATTCTTCTATTTGACGCCAGCTTTTTTTTTATGATTGAAGAGAGTCGACGTTTCTTCTTAAATCGAGGATGACCTTGTTTCATCTTCCGTTTGGCAAATACACATCGAACCGAGAATATTTATTTGTTAACTGTCAAATGGATCTGTTAACCCCTTTTGATTTTCGTCGTGCACGAAGATTGACTATAATAATAATTTATCTTCTTCATAATATCCAAAGTTACTTTACATTTCCTTCGTCGTTTCTTCTAACGCAGAATGAAGAATTTCTTGGAAACTTCTCAACAAACCTTCCAATATACTTTATCTGCGAAGGTTTCCTTTAAGTTTGCCACAGTGCAATCTAATATTGTATAAAATACCTGCGTATCATCTGCAAGTTTCACCTCGAATAACGTATCAGAAAGTAAAGCCTCGGCAAAATCAAATCAACCTATCCTCGAGACTCGTTCTCCTAAATGGCTTTTCGCAAACCGAACCGCAAACCTCGTTTGGGAGCGGTTTCCCCGCAAAGAAGAGGTCTCGCAAACAAATTAAGCGCGGCATTTCGCGGGCGGTGTCTCGAGGAATCCTCGTCGTCTCGCGTAAGTTCAAAGGCCGCGCGAAATGAAGCGCCTCGGGGGTTGAACAAATGTGGAGGATGGGTTAAACTGGGGGTGGCCCTCGATCCTCTACGTAGTTATCATACATATAGGGTGTCTTTCTTTTATCTTTTTTTGGCTCCATTTTACCATTATATTCCGCGATTGAAGATAATGAAAAATGTTATATAGAAATTGATTTCAGATAAAGAAAGAAAACAAAATTCCTATACATTAGGGCGCGCGATTCTCGTCGTCCATAAATATTTTCCTTTATTTTACCAATTGTGTCACAGTGATACAAGAGATGAACGAGGCTGTTAATCGAGTATTTATGAGCGTATTCTTATACAATATTTTCTCTTATTTTTACTCGTACCATATCCTGTCGTTACTTTACGCAAAAACCTGGAACACCCTGGTATGTATATACGGATTTATGTATACATATATTTAGATAGAAAGAGTAGTAGGAGGGGTTGCAATATTTACAACACTCTATGCAGAGGCCGGAATTGCCTATAAAGAAATCGCGGAGTCGCTTTGTTCGCGTCATAACGTAGTAACGTAAGGGGCCAGCAGCTATACGGTCGGGAAGCATGCCAAATTAATAAATATATTCCAGTCTATCCCAGCCTCTCTCTTTTTCTCCTCTCATCTCCTCTTCCCTTCCTCTTCTATGAAGCGCGTGTAGCCGTTGCCATCGAGCGTTTGGAAACGGCCCACCTATGGGCTTCCCATAAATTCTCGATCGACGCGCACCGACCAACTCTCCATCCCTCTGTGCTAACCCCTTTTCCTAGCCACGGACACTCGAGCTTTTTACTCGTCGCGCGTACATGTGCATACGACCACTCCGAGTCTCGATCCTTCGGTTTCGTAATTTATGACACGGCTTCCGAAGTAACCGCCTTCCAGTATCTCGATTTATGGAACTCGAACGAGCTTTTTTCTTTCCATTTTTGTTTTTGAAATTTGGCCGTTTTTTCGGTTTGGAGTACAGAGGATATTCCGGTGTATCGCGAACGGCTGAGACTGCTGTTTGGAATACGAAATTTTGAGAGGGTGGTTTGTATGTTTTTATGCGGTTTACGTAGATCGTGATGCGCACAATCGTGTGACCACGCACGTGTCGTTAGAGTTTTTGTGCCGCCGATAGACGCTATAGATATTTGTCAATCTTTCATTTCGGTATGGTGTGACGTTGTAATTTTTGTGAGACGGAATATAAGAGTTCTGGGAGTTCATTTTCTTCAATGAAATACCTCTTTCTTCCCCTCGGTGGCGGTAGAAAGTTTCTCGTAGCCTTAAATCTCGACCGAGATTCTCGCGGTAGAAACATCTTTCTTTCTAACTACGAGTGGACCAAGTTTAAGAGCTTGAGTGGACAATTGTCTAGAAGAGTCTCCTTCACACCTTCTTCCCTGACCAAACTACTTTCTTCGTCTTCAAAAAACCATGACGATTCGCAACAACCTTTCACAGTATAAAGATCCAACTACTTAACTTCCTAGATGTACGAACTTCTCGAATATTTCTTTTTAGAAAAAGAACGTAAAAAGTCTGGCGTATTGTGGAACGAATCGATCATTTTGCAACATTTTCAGTTCGCCGGGAATGGACGGGCTTCCTGATGGCAAAGTGGCTCATTTGCCCGCTTAATTCCCGTGACACGCGTTACAACGCGTGTGCACAATTTTGATAGGATAAGCGCGCGTAAACACGCAGCGAACAGAGTCGCGACAGCGGCTCGAAACGAGGCCCGAGGCCGAAAAACCGAATCGATACTCGCGCACACGTGCATTCAGGGTGCCTGTCGGTGTTCTCTGCGAGAGAAATCGCTATAGATTACGCTTACCGGGGGTTGGCCTGAATTTAACCCCGACAGTTAAGCCCTTTGAACCGGCTAGTCGAGATAGAGATATGCGTTTCCATATAGAAGACGTTGATTTAAATGGATATGATTCTTTCGCTTCGGGGAACATTCTATTAATACTAACGATAATTGCATTATTTTGATATTATCGGTATTATTTTATGTTTGCGAGGAAATAAATCGAACGAATTGTACAATTTATTGCCTTAGAAAATTTCGAATAATTTAGAAGATACACCAGTTTGAAATCAAGACACGTTCAGAACAGTAACATTTCGCAATTCCATGATGCATGACATTTCGGTAAGCATAGAAGCTCCGGTGTAGATTCGGGACACGTTCCCATCGTGAATCAAAAGCGCACGTGACCCAGTAGCTCTCGAATAATTCTACTAAATTCTGTCTTTTAAGCCATCATCAAATCCAAAATCTTGATTTCTAAGATTCCAACCTGAGATTCTAAAATCGAACGTTTGCGTGAAAATCCGATGATGCAGTTCAGAGGAGAATTTCAATGTCATGGAAAAGAAGAAAGCACCGGGGCCAAGTACAAGCGCGTTCGAAAGGAGAGATCGCGTGGAGGTAGCACGTGGCACGGGAAGTGGCGTGCACATGGCCGACCTAAACTCGCCTCGCCGGCTGCCAAAGATTCGTAAACCCGTAATTCGTACGTAGGGGGCTAGCGTTGTTGATTTGGCGTACGGCGTACGCCAACACAGTCCGGCCACGTGGTTCCACCGAACACGCGCTTTTCTTTTCGCGATCATGCGCCAACCGGCTCCAACCCGGTCGAAAAATTCATCGAACCGCTCTGTTTTCGCGATCCCTCTTTGTCCCGATGGAACTTCGATTTCCTTTATACGCGAGGGAAACGGTGTTTCGACTCTTAACGACTCTGAGAAGGTTCTACGTGTTTTCCGGAACGTGGGTTATTCTGATTTGTTTGATTATCCAAATGCAGCCAGTTCCATGATTCAATTTCCATCATTTGTTATTATACGGAACTGAGTTCATTTCGACGGAATCGTGATTTTATCGGAATTGCATTATATCCTTTGTTTTGTGTCCCTTGTATGGAACGGGCAGATGTGAGCAATTCGCGAAGAGGGATCGATGATCATTTTTCCCGATTTATCCGTGTTTCGTGAACTGTTCGAAATTTACGCACGCGAATCAAAGGTAAATCGGACAAATTCAATGTCACCGACAAGCTTTTCAAACTCACCCACACCCCCCATGTTTATAGAATTCTCTATCTATATATGTGATGTAATCCGATAAAAAAGGATTAACGTGCGCAAACGGCTTTTCGAGATAAACGTATTTAAAATTATGCACGCCGTAGAGGTTTATTACCGAGTATCATCGTTTCATCGCGTGCATGAAAGGCTTGGTGAAAACTCGAAAATTCGCTGACAGTGTAGAAATAGGAGATTTGTCCTTTTTGGCGGAAGCACATCGTATATCAAGAATTTTTCACCTCAAGTTGAATAAACTCCTCTTATTCGCGCAAAATAGTCCCATAAAATACTTCGCAGACCAGCTCCACCAATTACCACCATTTAAAAGAGGTGGCAGATAAGGAGGGTGGCCCGAAAAAATCGGCAAATACACAGGAATCCTCTTGGTCTGTACGCCTCTAATAACAATAACTTTTAGGAAGTAGCCAGGCCGGGCGAGCAAACCTCTCGAGGCGTCCATTACGTCGCGATATAACGCGTCTCGGCCAGCCCTTGCTTTCTTTTTCTCTCCATCGTCTACCCTCAACCTCCGAGCCACCCACCCTCTGTTTCGCGGTCCAGCAGACTGCGACAATTTGCCGCATAACGATGCCTTCTTTCTTCTCGTAATTGAATCTAAATATTAAAGCTCCGCCGGCTTTGGCGCCGTCCTCCTTGATTTTTCGTTCCTTAACGCACCTCCGGCGGCGTTGGTGGCTGAAGGGGCGACGGAGGATGGCGTCTGCACCCCGACCACTGTCGAAAAGTTTCGAGACCAGCGTCCTCGTTGCCGCGGAGTATCGTTTAGAGCGATTCTCTGCCCGGTGAAATTACACCGTAATGCGTGTTAAAGGGCTCAGCTGGTTCAGAAACTTCCCTCTCTAAACGACCGTCTCTGCCTTGTTTCCAGGGCTTCGTTCGGATTATATTCGACCGCCAGGTACAATTGCATTGCGTTAGAAAGCACTTAGACAGAGTATTTGATGATTATTGTTGAGATCGATTCGGGAAATTAAATATGTCCGTTACTCTCTAATTATACGTTACGTTCGATTTTTGTATCTGGTTTGTTCGTATTCATTCGCTAACTTTCGAACGCAGTATGTATATATAGTTATAGTTCTAGCGGGAGTTATAAATTTAGAGATCTACATTGATTACAAGATCATAATTATGCCAAAACGATTCGAGAAGTTTGCAGTCTGTCGTACTTAAAGATGGATACCTGACGTATCCTGTCAGGATACCTGTGGACTCTTACAATTTTTTTCCTGCGGTTATAAATTTATTCAAAGCTATGCGTACTAAAATTATATAATAAGAGACCGCATCTTACACGTACTTTGAAACTGAAAAAAAAAAAAGAAAATGAAAGCAAATGGTACAAATTAGCTAACGAATGCTTAAATTAGCGAAATTAAAAAAGATATCTTTGAGCAGAGACGATGGAACGCATTTAGCTAGCAAGACTCCGCTAAAAGACGAACTAATAGAACCTAATCGGAAATAAAGAAACGTTCTCGCAGCATCGATCCTCCCTCCCACTCGATTACACAACTCCAATTAACCCCATCGAGGAGACAATCCCTTTCGTTCTTCTCACTCATCCCTCTCCACTCTTTCGTGTACTTGTCTCCTCTCATCCCCTGGCCGTGTTCGCGAGAATGGGAAGACGAAAACGAGCTGACCGTCGGCCGTTAGGCTAAAAATGCAGCCTCCGCTTTATTTCCCGCGCTTGAAAATAGCCTGTGAGCCTCCGCGGCCGTAGTTGCTGCGGCAGCGGCGGTGGGGGCCTGTCGTGGCGGCGGCAGTGGGGGCACGGCAGGACGAGTGGTGGAGGCACGACAGCGAGGGCACCCAGGCATTTTCGAAGTGGGGGTCAGCCCCTACCACGATTCCCTGGGGGCGGCGGCGCCGAGGGAGGGGGCGCTCACCGTCGACACACTCACACATGGGAATGCATTAACGGTGGATGATGCACATGGGGGTTTTATATAGGGTGACGCCGGTGTAACGCTGTTAGTGTTTGCTATCGCAAGTGGTTCTTGACTTTTCGAAATGGATGTGTGGTCGAATGGATGATTTTAGGATCGTATGGAGGGAACACCCGATCCGTAATTTTGACAACTTTTTAGGCACTTCCCAAGGTTGTTCTTCCATCCGTTTCTGGATTGTTAAGGTAAAGGAGATTTCGCGACGGATAAAGGTTGTTACAGAAGAACAGTTACACGGAGGATATAAGGAGATGGTTTTAGCAAACTTCTGTCGCGAACTTCCTACTCCGGTCCCTCGGTTCGCCTTATTTCCCGGATTCAACTTTGGCTGCCTTCTCAGCTTACTTTGCGAGTAGATGCAGTGTTTGGACGAATTGCGCGGATGGTAATTAGATGAATGGAGATTATGAAAGCGATTGTTAAAATGCGATAGAGCTCGTAATATTATCAGAAACCTCTTCTGGATTACTGGTTTAATTTTGAGTCGGATAGAGTAGAAAACTTGTTAATTGAAAATAATAAATAAAGGGAATCTTCCTTTTTATAGGAAAGATGCCCGTTAGAAATAGCTTTGAAGAAAAGTGTTCATCGTTGGTTCATTGAAAGTCGATTAATCTCAGGCCACCCGGTATGCAGGAACGTGCGTACGTTTGCTAAATTCATTCGCGAGAAGTACGACCGTAATACGTAATTTCGGTGTGCGCGAATTCGAGGATGCGCTTACTGCAGCGGGCACACGTACGAGCTCTCGTAATTATGTACGTGGAATTTTAAAAGAACATACCGGCAATGAAATTAAAAAACACTGCTCTGAAAAAGAAGAGAGAGAGAGAGAGAGAGAGAGGGAAAAATAAAAAGAACAACGAAATTGCAGAATGATGTTCAGCTTCGTGGAACGTCGGTTTCACGTTTCGTCTACGTTTAGATTGCACAGAAGAGTCTTTGACGAATCACCAATTGAATTGCTCTGACGAATCATTTATTCCGAGCCACCAAACGTGTCGATTTTCATAGCAACTCGTCGATACATTTAGTATCCATCATTTCTTTCTACTTTGCGTTAATTTTTGACATTTTATTTATTTGTAGTCATAAGAAGGAATTGCAAACGTTAAAGTCATTTATGTTTGTATGAAGTCCGTATTATGTTCCCTTGTCACCGAACTATAACGCTATGTTCTTAGAAATTCGAGAGAAATTTGCTCGAGAGAACGCGAGGTTAATCAGTTTCGCTTTTAAAAATCTCTCAATTGGTAATCAATTCTTTTAAACCGCGAATCTACTAAAAGCTTCTCGGAAAGCCACATTTTTCGTCGTAAGATGAAAATCGTTTTCTGTTAGGATGATTCTCTTCCAAAGCTGAACCATTCGATCGCGATACTATGTGCAGCGAGATCAAAGCAAATCCCATTTTCACGAGTTGCTGTCGTGATTACGTCGGGCAAAAGGCGAGGCATAACACACGCGTGGGCTTCTTTCGCGTCCGCGGCAGGTATGCGCCGTGTCACACCGTGTCATATATTCGCGCTGCTTGAACCGTGCCACGAAAGCTCGCGGCAAATCCAAAATAAATCGCCGGCAGCTGTTGCGTCCGTATCTTGCTGTTCCTCTAGATACCAGGCGCGCATTTTCCAGCAGCCCTGCGTTTTTCTTCATAAAACGTTCAAAGACTTAGTCTCGAAATTATCTTTCTCAACCGTCCCGTGAAAGTGTCCCGTCATTCTCAAAAAAATTACCACGAAAAATATACTCGCTGCTTGGTAAACTAAAAGTTATCGACTCAATAATTTGTGATTTAACAAATATCGTACTTCTCCGGAACAGGCAAAAGCGTCGGGGACAATTGGAAGATTTTCTTCTAAAATTCTCACAGTACGATCTTGGATCCTCGTAATCGATCGCATCCTATAGAAGCTGAATCGTCCCGAAATCATCAATCAAGCAGCGATTAATAATACTTATCGTATCGCGAAAATAACTATTTGACGACAATCGACAGGATGACAGAGGAAAAAATTGCGAGGAAACTGTGAAACGAAAGGAAATCGCGCGTTGGTCCGGAAAACGCGGCAACCTGTTTCCGCTTTGTTCCTCCGATCTTTCGCGAGGACCTGGTCGCGTGGGGAGCGGATGGAAGAACTCGCAGCGAGACGTAAAACGGAAATAGAAACGGCTGAGAGCATCGATGCTCTTCCGCGTTCCAACAATCGCGTGGACCAACTTCTTCTACTTCTGTTCTCTCTCCACCTCCTCGTAGAAAACTCGCGTTCTTTCGTTTCCTCTTTCCTTCACCCGGACGGGCTTTGTTTCTCGTTGATATTGCGATTGAAGCTCCCTTACTTTCTCGGGATTACCTCTGGCTGACTGGCCCCCTTTTTAAGCCACTCTGCACGCCACTTCCGTTTCGATGTCGTCCTCTCGCATTCCCTGGATGTTTGTGCCCGAAATAGCTGCCGCTTTTGTGAATCCTCGGATCTCTTCCTTTCTTCCTTCTCTCCAACCCCCGCCCCCCCCCCGCCCTCTTCTCTTCTCTTTCTATAGATATATCTTACAAGGCTGTTATTGTCGCGTTGGAGAAGCTCCTGGAAAAATCTGACTCGCGCATGATTTTCTTGCTTTCGAGGAACCGGAAGCTGAACACCTTTTAGGCACGATTTTTATCGAATTCGAGCGGTGGACGAACGTCGATGGATTGATGATTCGCATTTAGGTAATATTTGGCTGAATATCGATTCTGAGAATCACATTTGCGACTAATTTATGAATTTCGTTAGCCATTCATTACGCGCGAATTTAAGCGCGGATAACGAATGGAATAAAAATTCTTCATTCAACAAATTATCTGTCGTTGCATAGCTCAGTCGACGAATTTTCTAGCTTTCGGTCCACGGGAACGAAGGGTTGCCCAAAAAGAGGAGCAAATCCCGAAAGAATGGGTTTAGAACGAGTTGCCTCGAATTATCCTGCGACGCTTCCTCAATTTCAAAGAGGGAGAATTCGAAGACGGTCGTCCCGTTTGGAATGATCATGCGAAACGCGACGGACCGTCAGAATTGGAGGCAGTACTTCTCTTCACGGTATTTACGTTCAATTTCACTGAGTCTAATGTAACGAGGGCTCGTTGGCTCTCGAAGTGAGACGAATTCGATTGCTCCGGCCGAAGCTGGATAGGGCCGGTCGGATCGAACGAGCCGTACGTGAATGTGCTACAGAGAGAAAAGCATAAAAATGAACCGCCTCTCCGAGATTTATTTACGCGGAGAAACTTACGACTTTTATTCGATACCTGGCTCGTCGAGCCCGAAGAATTCCACGGCGATCGCGATCGACGCGCTAATGCATCGGGCAGATTGCTTCTTACGTGTACCAGAAGATTGTATCAACACGTTGCTTAAGTAGATTAGAGTCGTTCGCAGCAACGAATATTTGTCGTACAACTCTTCTCAGCGTAATATTTCGATCGAACTTGAACTTTGAAAAGATTTTTCTGTTTGGCCGAGAGGCTCGTTTGTTTCCTGTTAAACTCGATCGAAATACTCTCGACTCTGTTTCGAACCAATTTCCAAACAATCGTGGTAGAAACGGATTGTCGAGCACGTATCGACCGACGCTGGTCAAGAACGGCTGGAATAGCATCGCGAGAAATCGGTGGCGTGAACGAGGTAAACTGCCGCGCCTAGATGTACATACGCATGTCACGATATACGTGGCCGGTGCGTTCGCAGCCCTCCTTCACACTCGGCATACTTGATCGGGTTTATGCAGGATGCACCGTAACCGCAGCCCAGGTCTCTCCCACAGTTGAGCCGGCCTGCGTGTCCGCGTGACATTTCTGTGCGCGAGACTCTCCGGGACGTGCCTGAAATTTTCTCGTGCGCGAAAAACGCGCTCGCGCGACTACTCGCACTACCGCCTAGACGGTATTAAGGACGCAACGAGCTGGAAAATGTTCGTCGTTCGTAAACGACCGACGTGTTTCTAACGTATATGTAGATCGACCACCGATCAGCGTTTGGATTAACGGTGCTCTTATCGATGGGCTTGATTTCGAATTGACGGGCTGACTGCAACGCGAATTTTATATATTTTACCTTGGGAACCGGAATAGATTCAAAATGCATTACGTTACAGCATTCAATTTTTCCAAAATATATATCGTACTCGCTTACCCTTTTCCAACGATGTTATATGAATCATTCACAAGCGATGATCCATTTAGTCCATGAAATTTATCTCATGTTGATCATTTTAAAAAGATTATTAAAACGCAAGGCAGATGAATATGATTGCACACATATATATATACATATAAATTGTATTTTTATGTTATACCAATTTTTCGGATAAATTCTCATTACAGTTTCCAGATATTAAAGAAAATAAATTTTAAGAAACTTGCAATCTATCCGATCCCAAAATTCATCGTTTACCTTTAGAAAACCTGCGCTTTCACACGATACTTCGAGCCAAGAAACATGCTTGGAACAAAATCGCGTAATCATTCCGTATAAAGTCTATCTCCCAGCAAAATCTCGGTTTCGTTGGAAATGTCTGGAGGAAAATCTCGTAGGTCGAGGTTCTACCAGGAATCGTCGATGGCCTTTGAGGCACTTGGACGAGGCGGCGTGCGCGTTAGGACGCGCAGCAACGCGGCAGCGGTTTTCTTGTTCCTCGCAAAAGTATCGGAGCTCGCACGTGCGTGGCAGAAAGGGGCTAGGCGGGATAGATCGACGTCGTCGTCGCGTCGATGCATTCCGCGTGCTTTCGACGCATTTCTCAGGGACCTTATGCACCCGCGCGCATTTGCTATTCCACCGGGGGCCGTGGCCGTGAGGTGAATAACAGAAGCGGAGCCGAGGCAGGTCGACGAGCGTGCCCGCCTGCGAGTCGAACGCGACGCGACCAACTTTGTTCGGAGATTTCCACGGTGACTGAAAAACGAGCCTGCCCTAGGCGTAAGCGCTGCCTGGAATTTTATCCGATATACGCGAGCAGAGAGAGTCTTCGCCTTCCGAGGGAACATTGCGCGGAATTTTAGTTTGTTTTCGAACGAAGACAGTCGGACGAAAAGGAATTTTCACTCCGCAACTCTCGATATTACGATGATCAGCAGTCGTCGTTGTCTTTGGAAATTTTCTGGGAAATCTTATAACGCGTGATCGTCGATATTTCGATATGTTCTAATGGGCAATTTGTAAGCGTTCAATACGGCTTCGTGAGGATTCGTCGTCTTTATATGTTATCTTTGTATTTCATTTAAAAAGGATTGTCATACTTTAACACGACGACGATAGTGAGTTCTCGAATGGAACTGATGAGCAACTTTGTTTCTACGCGTTGACGAACAAAAATTAAATGACGTAGGAGTCTGGATTGGGTTTAGGGGATGCTCTTCGATGTTGGAATTTGTGCAGAAGCTTCGAATGTTCGCTTTGTCAAAAGACAAACGATGACCAGAGTACGTGAAGTTTGGAATAAAAAAATTACAGAAAAGAACGCCACTATTTCAAGTCCTTGCTTTAGGATAATTTATAGCTACGCTCTTAAGTTACCGTTAGCTATTCACTACTGTCGCACCGTTTCAAATGCAAAATATGCACAGATTATACACAATTCGTAGTTAGTAATTCTTCGTCTACCGAATTGAAACCGCAGTGTAAACCAAGCTCCGCTATAAATTCGTCAAATAGAAAGAGTTTGAAAGAGTCGTCATATTAAGAATTCGAATAATATCGAGTCCGATATTATTTTAAAAATATTGAATTGCGAAAGATCGTGAAGCACGGCGATAAAGTCCCTTCCATCGAAAGATGGTGAATTAAAATTGCGAAGGACGAGGACAGAGAGGGTCGCGTGGAACTCGAGGAAGGTCAAGATATCAGAAGGGTGGAGGAGAAGGGGACACATGGGAACGTGCTCCCGCATATCGTTCCGACGAATAGTTTGAGGTCAGCGTTGCTTTGGTCCCGAGCCATCGGTCGGAGTTTGTAAACTGGCGGAACTTTCCAGATCAACAGCTGCCTCGACTTACCGATATACACGAGGAACTCCTTTCGAATATGGTTTCTGTAACCAGTTTACGACGATGCGTGCTATACTAGAAAGTCGTTTCTTTTTACGCTTTGAACATAAAAGACAGACAGAGAGTTTACCAGGAGTCCGAATGCCAGTTGACTCTCGGACAGTTATCTTTGCTCTCCTTTATGAAAGATGGGAGCGGAAGTGGGATTGTCTGTCTGCCATGTCCTTTCTATTTTCCTTGTTAACTTACTATGGTCGATATGGAGTTGATAGAAAATTTGTAAACCGGAAACTGGCTAATATAGCAATATATATATACAAATTTACGGAAATGCAAACCTAATTTTTGTATTTAGAAACTAAAGTTGTAAATTTTGAGGAATTTATGTCTCTGGAAGATAAAAGGTTAGAAATTTTATAATAGAAATGTTTTAAAAGAAGCGAGTTGAACGATGCATTCGAACGGAAACAACTTTTTATGGATTACAGAACGAGAAGCTGGAAGTGAAACAGAAATGGGCCTCGCGGCTTTTAGGCAAGTTACGAAAGGATATCACGCAGGAGTACAGGGAAGACTTCGTACTAAGTATCACGGGGAAAAGGCCAGCAATGTGTGTCCTGAGTAATCCTGACCAGAAGGGTAAAATGCGTCGTATCGACTGCCTGCGTCAAGCCGATAAGGTACGTCTGACTATTCCCTTCCCAATCTACTTACTTCTGCTTAAGTTCCGTATGCTATCGAAACTCTTTCGACGAGCATGAAGCAAGGCGACGCTCAATCTACAAAATTAACTAATCATTTATCCATTACACTTTGTATTCAATGATATATTTAATTTAGAATTATATATTTAAGTACTTAGCAGTACTACATTTTACTCAAAATCCAATACTTCAATTTTCTAATGAAAAAGCAGTGGAAATTGTCGAATTTCAACGAGTTCGATTTCACATAAAATCGCGAAAGGAGCATGAAAACCACTATGGACCGGAGGAAATCGAGTATGGTCCCTGGTGATGTTCCTGCATTCAGGTACAGTCGATAACCCTTGGTCGTCGTCGTTATGTCGCAGGTATGGAGGTTGGACCTAGTAATGGTGATCCTCTTCAAGGCAATTCCGTTGGAGTCGACGGACGGGGAACGGCTGGAGAAGACTGCGGAATGTGCTCAGCCGGGTCTCTGCGTCAACCCCTATCACATCAACGTCTCCGTCCGGGAACTCGATCTCTACCTCGCCAATTTTATCACCAGCCACGGTAAGGGTTCGCCACTATACTCATTCGATTAAGGAGAGACTCTCGACCCCATGAGAGTTTCAAACAGGGAAATCTATTTTCTAGAAATATATCTATATTCGGTTCTCTCGTTCAAGTCATCGACAGGGTCGTTTCCTTTCTTACCTTCGAGTAGCTGATTAATCGAATCGATCGACAGTTTCGGAGACGAACGAATCCTGTCTTATCGTACGTTAGTTATTTACAACGAATAATCATACTCAACCGGTTAACCATCGCAAACAATCTACCCAAAAAAATAATCAGCTCTGTCGCTATTAGCAGTTGCTATTATATCGGTACAAAGAACTATTACGTGCGTACTTTGTTCAGAATACATAGATTATTTCATCGAAAAGCGATGTAATGTTGCGCCCAAGAAACACGTTAGGTGCTTGAAACAGTGTAACTTAAAACCCGTTTTTGCCCCAAACTAAATGTGTTTTAGATCGTTGATCGAGCACCAAACACCAAACCCTCTCCCAAACCATCGATAGTTATCGCCATTCTTGTTTCCACCACGAAGTATTGGCTCGACGTGTCGGTTCTCGTTGATCTCATAGAGCAGAACCTAGAGAAAGAGAGGGGCAGGGGAGGGAGAGACAGAGAAGCGGGTGGTGGTCTGAATCGAGCGTGGCGCGTTCATTCACTCGCACATCCGTCCATTCAAAGTGTCCACTCGACTCTCGGCTTCGATTCAAAGTTTCTTGGAACGCTCTGCCAATTTCAACGGCCCCCATACAAGCAGCGACGGGGCTCTGGTTGTTTTCATGGCGCGGGCCTGGGTATCGCGCGCGAGCCCATTCCTCGCTGGCTCGTTTTCCAACCGGTGTCAAGGGGGACAAAGACTCGTAGGAAGAACACCGGTGATCTATAACGATCCGATTGGCAGACTTTCGCAACCGCTCCAAGGATCGTTCTTCAAGAATAGTCGATCTTGTCCAACGTCCAAGGCATCCGCTCGTTTCGCGTTCCATGATCCGATGAATTTAACCCGATACCCTCTGGCCACCTCGACGCCTTGCATCATGGATTCTAGAACGGATTCTACGATGAATAGTACAGAAGTGATTGGTTGTAGAGATAGGAGAAACAGCCCGTCGATGGTGGACGCTTGAAAGATTTTCAAGGTTTCCAAACGGAGATCCAGAGCGTTAGGGTGACAGGATATTAGGGATGTTTGAGGTTACGCGCGTAGTTCGGATGGTGTGATTCTCGAATCCTTGGAACGATTGAATACTTCAAGATGAATATTTAATATGTAAAATTCCTATCGCATGCAAAAATTCATAATTTCCTACTTCCGAAGAGTATCTCGTATCTCCGAATCTTGCGATTGGAAAACCTTTCGATCCCCTGAATTTCCCCCAGGAGAGGCCGACCTCTTCAACCTCCCTCTCTTTGAATCGCAAGATTTTCAAAATTTCTGGAAACCCAAAATTTCCTAGTTTCGTTATCGAACCAAGCGACGACCCAAGAGGATCCGATCCCAAAACGAATTAAGCAAGACAACAGCGGTTACACGTGGCCCGTTGATCGACGTGCTTCGATCGATGGCAGCTGGCAGGAGGGCCGAGACTGGCGCCCGTCCGCGCTTCTTCTTTCATTCGGTTTCATCGAACTCACTGACTCAGTCGGGAAACACGTAATTTCCGTACGTACGCGCGCGTCCTGGCAGAGCCCAGTTCTCGCCCCGTGACTCGCACACGCTCCGTGTGTTGGCTCCTCGCATCTCTTTCTCTCTTCTTCTTTTTCGCCAGGCTATGAACCCGTGTGGCTCACACACGCCTTGGCAGCCGGCTTTCTAATGTTTACAGCCGCGGTTGACGCAAAAATTGGCCAGGCCTACCGCGCACCACCTACGAGAAAGAGAAAAAAAAACGCTCGGCTGCCAAGACATGGGGTAGGTTAGGCACTTTCCAGACCGTTCGTCGCCACCTCTGATCGTTTCCTTCTCGTTTCATACTCTGCTGATCGTTTAATCCAGATATACCAGAATCTTTCTCCTACTATTTTTTGAACTGTACGTATTGATTAAGTTTCCCCATTGCTGTTACCCAGCTTTCGAAAGATGAGTATCCATTCCAGAATGACCTATTCATCAACTTCCCCAGGCTGGTTGATCATTTCATTTCTCTGCTAATTGATATCAATATCTGATTGAATCGAGGAGAACGATATCAGAAAATGTACATCAATAGAAGGAACATTTTCATTTACACATAGAGAGAAGATGCTACTGTTCGAAAAAACTATAATATTGGGCTGTCGATTCTGGGTCGCTAATTTTATAAATGTCGCTAGTCTCTATCTATATCGTGGAACTCTATCGTACTCTACGATATATTCACTAAAATTTATCTAAACCATTTACAAACATAAAATTTACCTAAATGTCCATGAAACTGCGATAAATATGTGTGTATTTATATGTCGAAGGAAATTATCATAAAAATCTTGCAACAAGAATATTAAACGCGTGGTTTAAAAAATCGAATAGCAATCTATTGGGTGCATTTTCTAGCATTCGGTCATCGTGGTAGAAACTGGTAGTTGCCGTGGTCTAATTAGCATCCGAATCTGTTCTCTTTACTATCTTGTAGTTCCATCTCTTCCTTTCACATTTTTTTAATCGTTAGCTGGTCGTTTAATCCCTTTCGCCTAAAAAGTTTGCTAGACCAGCTTGTTCAAGGGAGATCGGGTTAATCGCTGTTATTTATTCGCATCGAAACTACAAGCACAAAACCATTTTCGAACTTCGCGACCCAATTAATAGCGAAGACCGTCCCGAGCCATGCGAAGATTCGCTCGTTTGGGTTCGCTACATTTCAGAGTTTCCCAACTTCCTTGAATTCGCTCAAAAAGATTTCGTAGCTCGTTTTTTTATTCGCCGCGTCCTACTTTCGAAGCTTCAAGGTCTCGATTAAACTCAAAAAATTCATGCCCTTGTTTCTCGTAAATCTTTGTGTCTCGAATTAAAGGCGTATCCATAGAAGTGTCGAAGAATGCCAGTCGACGGTGCACGGACGACGAACGAACGATCAACATCATAAAAATTCCTGGCCCTCTGTAAATATACACGGCATCACAATAATATAAACTTACTGGCTGGCAAGGCGCGGCGTGGATAGCGAAGGCTCCGCTACTTCGGACCCTTTCGGATTATCCGCCGCGTCGACGTATGCTAAAAGTAGACACTTGCTGCGTTCGTTTCGACTGACCTAATAGACAGTATTATTACAGAAGGGAAGTACATAGCCCGAAACGAGAAGGACCAGGGACGGCTAATATTTCAATTCCACTCGCGTATCTTCGTTGTCATCGCCGTTCGAATGACGGACCATTCTCTTTCAAACGAAGGAAAAACGGCGGTTAAATGGTCGTTGGGCTTATGGTGGATTATCGATGGTAGACATGGTAGTTAATTGGTTACGTTGACGGAAAATAGTTTGTAAAGTTGATAAGAGAATCTTCGCTGGTTTCAGGGTACCAAAAGTGGGGAAAGAAGAGTTTTCAATTAGGTCGATCTTGATTAGCTCGAAGAAAGATATCTTTAGAATAGTCTTCGTACTTTATCTGTAGGTAGTTAGATAAAAGAGGTAACTGGAGTAGTCCTCGTCTTAAACAATCGTTTCCACTTTCGTGTTTCGTTTGAAAAAGAAAATTCAAAGATCCGCGAACTGAAACTACGGTCAAAACAGCAGTGCGGGTACCTGTTCCTTTCAAACTTTCGATCGATCATTCTGTTAAGGACGAACTAAGAAGAAAGAAAAAGAGAGAGAGAGAGAGGGGGAGAGAGAGAAAGAGAAAAGATATGAAATTTAACCTGAAGAAGGGAAAGAGGAGGTTGATCGTCGGTGAGACGCTCCGCGTATTAGCCCTAAGAGCTAAATATCGCCCGGCCGGTTGCGTAAGTATCATCGTCTCTTATGAAAGTGTTAGAGAGAGGACAGGTGCCTCGACGCGTGTCGTTCTCGGACACGTCGCATTTTCGCGATGCCTCTACGGCAGACGAGGTCCGTTTTAGACGGGCCGCATCGAAAAGTCGGCAGGAAAAGCCAGGCCGTAAGACTTTGATAATCCGGCAACAGCCGGAATAGACCGGGTGCCCTTCCACCGAGTTTTCAATACGTCCACCAACCATATCTCGCCACGCGGATCCATTATTAATTCTGCTCGCTTTTTAGACAGGTTTTCCACGATGATATAGTCATCCATATTTTCTTCGTCGTTCTCCAAACTTTTCGTAACGGTTCTTAGACGTTATGTTTTACCTCGAATCGCAGATATCAGAGAATTTAAGGATCTTTAGAGTAATATTTTAATATCTGGTTTAACAGCACACCGAAATTACAATTAAAGGCTTTTTATTTGGAATATCTGCCTCGCGAAAGTAGACAAACCATTCCCGAAACTTCTTTCGAGAATCTCGCGTTCCTATAATATTGAATTCTACGGTAGATTAGTCGCATGTCTCGAACAGAAGAAAATGCTACCCTCCACGTTTTAACTCGGTATAATTTCATTTTCGATTTCAACGGGCCAAACCGCTGCTTTTCCAGATTTATTTCCTTTAACCACTCGCGCCACTTTCATCGTATTATTTCTGCAAACAATGAGAACAGACCCCGCGTTAAGAAATAAACGGAGTACAAAATAAACTTGGCGAGTCGAGCGAACTTTTTGTCCACTTCCGAGGGAAACGCGTGCGAGTACGCGTACTCTTGCGTGCGCTCGCGCGTCTCACGCTCACCCTTAAGTTACAGTCAGTGCGCCGTGCACGCGAGCATGTGACCATGCGTGCCGATGTGTGCTCGCTCTATAAATAAATAAGCGACGGACATCTTGTAGCGAGTTCTCTCTCTTTCTTTCTGTCTTTCGAATACCGTGCTCGCTTATGCGATTTTCGTTCGTACCTCTACGAGGATACCTGAAACGAGATATTCACGCACTCGTAATTAGTCCTATCGATCTTTTAATATCGATCCTTTATTCCCTTATTCTGACAAGAATAACGTATACGAAACACGCACTAAGAAAATTCAAAAGCGAAAGATCTTCCGTGAGATTTTGTAGTCCGTTTGATGAGACGAAATACAAGTTGCAGTCTGTTTGAGAAAATATTTTGGATCACGGAAGGGTGATTTTATTGAAAAGAGGGAGAATGAAATTAGTTGTTTCAGTGGGGAGAATATTTGTTGTAGATGGTTGAGCATTATGACGTCGGAAACAAATTTTGTCTATTTTTAATAATTCTTGGAAAGGTGGTATTTAGATAGTTCGTCCTCTATAGTATGGATGGTCAAGGTGGGGATTATAGTTATTCGTGCGCACGATTATAATTAATTCTGATTTATAGCCGCGAATACATCGATATACAAATTCTTAGGGCCGTAAATTGAATAAAAAACGAGGAACTATTTGTCTTGACTATCGAATAAATTACTCTGCCAAAGACCAAACCTCGGGAAGATTATGTTACGACGATTTATTCGTTCATCTTTACTCTCTGGTGCACAGTTTTCGAGAAGATTCTCAGAAAAGCCTGTAAAATGGCCGTCCTTGAGGCGTTCCCGTACCGTCGCCGCGAAATTCGTTCGCGCACTCATGGATCACATGGTGTCAACAGATTCGTTCTCTATTATTGTTCCAAGAGCGAGCGTATCCATCGGTGTCTGCTAAAATTTCTGCTTCGCACACACGCACCTGTCGGACGGTCTACTGGCCGACTAATTTTGCTGTTAGTTCTCTAGAGCCTAGAGGATCCTCTCCGTTCGCCACACGTGTGTCGCAATCGATTCTCGGGAAAACGATCTCGTTGCCCCGTTAATGTGCATCCCGAACCAACCGGCTCAAAGAGCAGACGTAAAATTAAATCGGCTGAAAACTCGGCCGATTATCCCCGATGAAAAATTCGAAATTTACTCGATCGTAATATCATTTTTCTACCAAATACGAGTTCCGAGGTTTGGAATTATGAAGTCGCGATAGAAAACATGGCGATAGAAGATGGAGAAGCTTTCTTCGATTCGGAGGAAGATACAGAATTTTGCTGTTGAACTAAACCAAAATAGACGCGCATTAAAATCACGCGTCTTCTCTTGTCAGTCGTTTCACCAGATAAATTCTACGAGCAATGAAAACAACACGATCCGATACTTAGTCAGTCCAATATGTTCCCGTCCAACCTTGAATGCTTACGTTAATTCTGCTTCACCATCGGTTTTCAGTTTTCTTCGTCGTTTGACAATTGACGTTCGATTTAAATTTAAACGGCATTCGGACGAATTCTACGATCAAAAATGGAGATCGCTTATCGTGGCGCAGTGTACACCGATATAAGGTTGAGACGCAATTAAAAATAACCTGAGAGTGAACGTATGTTTGTTAATGTCTATTTATAAACGGTCGTTCGTCGGTTTTTCAGCGTTGTCGAGCTGGTTGATCGAGGATGTCGCGACGATTGTGAAACGTTTTTCCTAATTTCCATCCGCGCAGAAGGAATCCATCCTTTCCTCTTCTCTCTCCTTCTCTTTTCCTTACCACGACACTTACAGAGACGCGCGTATGCATACAGATACAAATACTCTTTCTATCTGTCTCTGTCTCTTTCAAGAAGTCGAACACACGTTCCGGGCTCTCGTGTATTTCGGTGATATGTTGCGTAATGAGATTTGCGTAAGGTACCGCGATATAAAACACCGTGTGACAGCAAAGGTGAGATGGGATGCATCGAGGATACCCTCCTTCCAAATCCGTGTCTGGGGAATCCCAAGTTGGTCGATTCGTCTTCTTTGAAATAGCTTTACGATGGCGAAATTCTGAAAGGGGCTGATTATAACGAGAGAAGAAAGGACGAGGAGGAGGATAGGATAACAATGTAGATGTTTTCGTAGACGGAAGGGAAATAGAGATCGTAAAATTCGAAGGGAGATTTTGATAGTTCACTTTGACGAAACGAAGGCAAACATGACAATTTGGACAATTTTTCATCAAGAATCTCTTTAAAGCCGAACGAAGAAAGATTTGATCGAACATGAATGCACATTAAGAACTGCGTAATAAGATACCCATAGAAATCTGCGGGATCTCGACAAGATTTGATAATGAATAAAACTAACTTGCAAATCCTCTTCGATTGTTACAGAGGTCCTAAATGGTATCTGCAACGCGAGCAAGGAGGAAGAGAGGCGGCGAAAAGGTAAACGAATAAATTTTCCTAAAAACCCAAGCCAACAGCCTTTCTCACTTGGTATTCCGCGAGTTCTCACGTGTCGTTTGATCAAAATTGCACGAACGAGTAACGTCTTATGGTCGGCTGGGTTCTGTTCCCAGGTGCAGGCTACCACGAACTATATAACGGTGTTGTCTGCAATGACACGATCCTAGCGACAGGTGTCTTCAGCTCGAAGGAGCTCTGGATGCTTTCAAAAGGTACGACGTACGATCCTCTCTTCATCATCTATTGCATGGACTCTCTATTCGCTGATCTCTGGGATATCGAAAGTCTCCAATCTGTTTAATATGAAAGAAAGGAAAAAAGACGATAAGAACGTTTAAAAGAAAATTCTATCTAGCTTAAAACAACCTTATGGATGCTTTCGAAAGGTAATCAACGAGTCGATATCTAGGAAACCTTTTGAAAGCATCCTTTCGATGATGAAGTAGGAAGGAACTCGCTCCACGATAACGTCCAATATTCACGAAGCTGATTTTCGTGATCGAGCACGTTGTTGGTCGTTCTATCGATGCTGATTTATTAACGTTAGAAACGTTATTCTTAGCCGTGGAACGCGATTCCACTCGACGGTTATCCTTTCGGCATACCTGAGACCACTTCACTCCTCTTTCGCTATCAAGGACCCGATGAACGATTGGCACGTGTTGCATGTGCATCGTGGTGAACGCTCACAGTGCTCTGTTAGTGTAACTCGATCAGGAAGGGATTGTATTCGCTGTGAACACCACTTGTTAGGCAGTTCGATACCACCCTCTGTAGTCAAGTTCGGAGAATTTGTAAAATTAAATATAGAATCTAATCCTTTGTCTTTCTCGTAAGAGATTCGCTCAGCGGAGGATGTTGAAGCCGGTTTCGTATTATTTTGCAAAGATTAGCGAAAATTAAGATAGACAAATAGGTCGTAATTTGGTAGGTCAAGGTTGTCAACGGTCCTGCGAGCGCGTCCCATCGATAGAACAGACGAAACCGAGTGTTATTGCCCGACATTGTCTGCCAATTTCCGTCACGAACATATACAGAAGCCACTGTGCTGCCAGTCTCCCGACTGCTTCTCTATTAGTCACCGATAACCGCACAGCCAAATTTCTCTCGATGCCTGGACCGTCGCAAAAATTCGCCAAATTCCATACGATAAAAGTTGAAATTCAACGTGAAATTCCAAACCCTTCGAAGAGCTGGCTGAAACAGTCTTGAAGTTGCTTGTATCTTTTACGTTCCTCCAAACTTCTTCAAACATTCTCCAACTCTATGTTACGCTCTATCAAAATTCTTGCTTTCCGATTCGATGCAGTATCGAGGATTTATCCTAAAAGACAAGAGGAAGTCATCGGTTCACGACTGAAACGATCAAATCGACCGGCGGATCATTCGAATCCATTTTCATCGGAACCTCACCGAAGGGAGCAGCGTGACACGCATGCACCGCCACTAAATGGAATAATAGGGCAGGGGAGCGCATATTGAGAAGCGGCGCGAGTCTCGAAACGCCTCGACGTATGCATCCGCGCTCTTCCACCCTCCTCCTCCTTTTGCCACTCTCTCCCTCTCTCTCTCTCTCTCTCTCTCTCTCTTTCTCTCTCTTCCCTTCCCCACACCGCTCCTCGCGTCACCGTGGCAGGAGATTAGTATGCAACCCGGTGTATTAATAGACGGGGAACAATGCTCACGGCCTCAGAGGCTGCTGAGAGAGCCTCGCAGCCTCTCTTTCTCTCGCCTTTACCTCCGCCCCTCCTCTCCCGCCGGATGAGCCAACTCCCTTCTGCCGATCTTTGCAACTCGATCGAACGCCTTTTTTCTAATGTTTCTTGGATTCTGACGAAGAAACATCGTGGATAAAGCGCGTTTCTTTTAACCCAATCGATTCTAATTTCAGTTGGATTAGGTTCGGCGAAGAAGAACTAGAAGTTTAGGGTTGTTTAAAGAGAATTATGCACTCTTGGATTCTCCGAATCATGCATTTTATCTCATAACATCCACAGGCTAGTTTAAATAGTTTAACGCTTTAAGGATGAGTTACGAAGATACAAAAAGAGCCAATCAGGTTCTTTAAATCGTACGTTTTATTCCACGCTATGACAGAACTCTCCTCGTCGTGTATTATTTCATAGATGCACAAGGGATAAGTCGCAAAGCAATAGGAAGCAATAGCATTTTCCAATTTAAAAGGATCCAAGATCTTTAGTTGTTTGCGAAACTTCAGCTACAAATCCTCGGAAGAGGTTCTTCAGCTCTCGACAAAAGACACGCCACTTTTCCCACTCCCGCGCCTTTATAGAACACGTTTCTTGCTAACGCGATCCCAAAGACTCCAAGCAGCTTCGTCCCTCTTTCTATAAATCTACCCCCTCGATCATCGTTTCCCCATCGATCTCAATATCGCGTCAGCCGAGGATACAGGCCACGAGAGAGTTAACTGTCCGACAATACTCACCCCTGACGCCGCCAGCCTAGCGGAGGAATTTTTTTCAAAGTTCGCCAACTGGTCCGGTCCTAGCTTTCGTTCGAAAAAGGCCGGAATCAACGGCGGAGGACAAAAAAAGGAAAAACCGGGAATCAGTGTCCCGACGCCGCGCGCGATTTTCGACGAATTTTTTTCCAACCCTCGGATACGTCACCGGTTTTTTGTCAACAATGCACTTGCACACACACGTACACACATAGAAACATGTATGCAGGTGTACGTGTACGCGAGTCGAGCGGGAAAAAATGGTAGGCCCGCAGGGGGGCAGTATTTCCCAGGCATTTTTCTTCTCTCTCCCCGATGTGAGAGGCGCAGCACGTACGGTGGATAAAAAGGGGCGCAATTTCCGCGGGGGTGTGGGAGACTACCTCGGCTGATGTGAAATAGAGAAGAATATCCTGTCGGTGGTGACGGTCGACGACGTGCAAGATGGAACATAATAGAAACACTCCTAGGAGAAGGGGTGAGCTTTAGTGGCGAAATTCCAATGATTCGAATCGCGGCTACATATATGAAGAGGTAGCGGAATATGGGCACGAAGGCGATTTGCTTCTTTTAAAATCGTCTCAACGCCTAATTGCTATATACGCGCGAATCATCTTTATCGGAGAAATTAAACCATAGACTGTTGAAACTTTCTCCGATAATGTAAAACCTTACGATTACCCTCGTGCATAACAGTCTCATAAAATAAATAAAATACGAAGTGCAATATATATAAGATTCGATGCTGAGAAAGGAAAAAGAAGAGAACCATCGGACAACCACATTATCCTCTAGAATCCCGAGATTCCATTTCCTCCTAAATAATTACCAGTATCAACAGAGTTTCATAATTCCAGCTTCATGGTTAGCATGAAAGCAACTATGTCTATGGTATCTTGCCCGCTGTTTCCGCTATTCGAACTAGAAAACCAGTAGATCGGCGTCTATATCCAGATATAGGAAATTCGTCGCGTGGCGTGAATTACCGAAGAACACAGAAGATATCGCATGCGAGGGGCCGGTGGACACCGGTCGCGAAATCGGTCGCTGGTTTACGAGCAGGTCGCTTACACAAGATGCAAATTCCACGGCAGTAGCTCAACCTAATTGGTCGTTGACCGTCGAGCAACGGGGAGATCCCTATATTTACGCGTCGCCAACTGCGACAAACTGGAATCCTATTATTTTACGGTGGCGCTGATTCAGCGCAACGTGTAACTGGAGCGTATTCTAATGGCCGGCACCACGATTAATTAACCGATCCCACCGCCACCATCGTCCCTCTCTCTCTCTCCCTCTCTCTCTCCCTGCCTGCCTCTTCGTCCCTCCTTGGAACACGATTGTGTTTACGCGAACAACGAGACGATAGTTCTCTCTCGAACTCGTGCCCTTTCGACTTCTCGACAACACGATTTAGGGAGGAATCGGCGGATAATTGGAGGTATTAATCGTCGATGGGAACGTTTGATCGGTCGTCGGGTCTTGGTAAGGATTAAACGGGATTGTTTTCGGCAAGGTACACTGGATAAATCGTCGATGTGGAGCGAGTTCGTGCGATCATACGACGATAGAGGTTTATTTTCATTGCTTATTATTTTCTTCCATCAATCGATATCCTAGAAATCTAACACGGATCTGTACGCATTTCTAAGCGATACGTTTCGTGTATCTTGGCATGTCCGTTTTCATACGACTGAAACTTGTTACTTTACCAGATAGCATACTCGAGAGAGGTACTAATTCTTTCACAGTGAAGGCCGCTGAAAACTACAAATCGTTAAGATTCGTAATCGTTACATATCAATCGATAGATAGATACATAATTTTATCCAAAATCCAGACGAAACCACTTCTTTTCAAATGGCGCAACATAGCTATTGCGGCGTCATTTGAGACAACGGTGAAAGAATTAGCACGTACATATTGGGTTAATGACTGATACTCAAAAGAGAAGAAAGTTAGTGCTCGAATTTCTCTACGGGAAACGGAATCGCTTGAATCAAAAAAAAAAAAAAAAAAAGAAAAAAGTATTGCCGTCTGCATAAACAATTTTTACAAAATATAAGAAAAGAAGGGGGAAGGTTCTCGAAGGAAAACGCGCGGAAGTGCGATTTTCTCGTGAATCGAGACCGCAAGAAGACGAACGCGACAAAGACCACGACCAAGACGAAGATTACGACTTTAGCAAGAGAACGACGAGAAGAAGCGGATGACGTACGAAACGCGCTAGGATCCGTAACCGCTAATGTGTGTCTGGTTTCAGCGTCCATACTGCATGACCTCAGCGACATGCAGCCTCAAATAAACGCGATCAAAATAGAGCACCCGCCGTACTACTGCAGCAGCTACACCCCTCCGTCCGCAGCCACGGCCGCGGATCATGCTCAGCCAGCGGCTAGCTTCAGTGAGTTTCAAAATCTCTACGTTCGTCCTTATTTTTAGTGGATGCACACTGTCACCTGGTTCCACTACTAACTTATAATCTTAACGTTATATGTGGGTATTTCGTGCGATGAATTGCAGGTTAAGGAGAGGGATCGGAGTTTGTAGGGAGAAAAGGAGAGAGTCGAAGGTGTGATTGATTGGGAATTAATGGGTTAATAAAGGAGGAAGAAATAAAGAGAGAGAGAGAGAGAGAGAGAGAGAGAGAGAGAGAGAGAGAAGAATTGGATAAACTGGGATTTCAAACAGACAGAATTGGGATATCGTGATTGAAAGCGTTTCGAATTAAGAGGTTGTGGTTTGGTGGATTATATCAATTGGGAGCATTACGTTGCGGATGATTGGGGACTTTGTGACTCGGAGCGGCACGAATTAAACGCGTTGTAATTCGATGGCACGACGAATCGGAGGCGCGATTCGGAGCACCGCGAATTAGAAATTTGGTAATTTGAAACGCCACGAATCGGAATCCCTGGAATTCGGCGTTCCGTATATCGTAGCGCGTTCATTCAAGAACTTTTCCGAGTCATTACGGTACAGTCCTAAGCATGCTAAGTCAACGTAATCCTATTGGAAACGCTATAAATCAATCTGTTGTATTTTGAAACATTTTACACCGACGCGTTGTGATGCGAAGTAGCAGAAATCGATGCCTCGTAATTCAAAGTGTGGCCGATTGACGCCTTACGTATCGAGGCAGCACGGTTCGGCGGATAGTAATCGAAGCCGGCTGCAATCTTGCCGATGCCTTTCGGTAGATTGCATCGCGAAGCAATCGGTCGCGAAACGATGCGTCACGGAACGATGCATCGCGGCGTTCGCCTCCTCCCCTCTTGTGCACCTACACACGGACCTTGTTTACCAGTCGCTGTTTGCGAAACGGCAGAATTTCACGGTATTTTTATCGTTTTTCTACGCGTCCACTAAAATTAAACCGTTCGAGGACACCGAGCAACTATGCGGAATCGCGTTTTACAGCAGCGTGCATCTCGAATACCTTCGCAAAAGTGCGTCAGACTATGGCCGATGGCGACGTTTTTCAAAACATTTTCCACTTCTCTCGCTACTGTTTTAGCTATGTTCTCCTTTTACCAACAATTACCAAAGCTCGACCTTTAAAGTTGTAAATTAATTAACAAAGATATTCCCTTCTCCCTCTCGTATCTTGATTTTTCTTTTTGCGTTGTATTAATTAATTCTCCTTAGCATAAGACTGTGCAAGATATGACATATAAATTTCCTCCGCGATTTTGTACAGGACAGTATAAAATATCGTAAGGCATGAAAAGACTATGTACTTTGATTTTATTGCCTTGGTACACGATCGGCGTTCAATTTCTCTGACGTATAAATGACTTGGTCTCGTTAGTTATAATACATACATAAAACGTACCATTTCACGATGGTCACCAAAATTGAATCTAATTCACCGAGTAGGGATATTCGAGTAACAACAAATTCTCAGCAGTCATGGATCGAAAGATCCTCTCTTTTTTTTTTTCTCTCTGTTCCGCGGATTCAGTCTCATCCCGTCGGCTTATCACACGGTCCTTTGTTATCGGGATCTACTTTGCTCAGCGTTCTATAGATCATTTTCCCTATATATTTCTCTCTTTCCGTTTTCTATTTTCTTTCTACTCTCCGCTCCAACCCGGCTTTATCGCGCCGCTCTTCTACTCTCTTTCTCTCTCATTCTCCCCTCCTCCCCCCTCACCTCTTAACTCTTTCATCGATCAAACGATAACCACCAGCCCTCTGCCTCTATGCACACACGCCACGAAACGGAAGTCACTGGATGGAGATGAAAAAGAAGAATAACTTCCGGCTGCAGCCTTTCGTAGGCAAAAAAAGATTCGTAAGGATAGAGGGGGTTGGAATAATAGGAATCCGTGGGAGCAAAGTGTTTCTCGCGCTAATTTGAAGCTGACAAAAGTTACGTTTCTTTGGAAATCTTATCTTTTCTTTAGAGATTCCGTTACTATCTTTGCGTTTGACATTAGCGAAAGATATCGCCTCGTGTTCTATCGTTTGCGCTATCCGTATAATTGTCCTTCTTGATGGAATTTATCTGCCGGATACCAAGGATCGTAGTGAAGATCGCGGAAGAGATAAAGCAGAAAATTCGGAACAATAACGTAATAGCACGATATATGCGATTCGGTGTACTGTATCTCCCTAGCGAAGAGCAAAACTTGTAACTTCGTCTTTGTACAACCCTTCCATCCCCCAAAAATTCCGTCATAAAACTTTAGTCCCAAATAGCCTCGATCCACTCCTGTGTCCCAAACCTAGAACCCTCGACCCACCCTCAAATACCATCGCTGGCGCTGCAACCCCTCCTAGGCCATCGCATCCGAAAGCGTAAGAAATACAAATATTCGAGTCGGACGAGGCAAGAAATACGAACGTACGAGTCAGAAGGCAAGAAGACGAATACGTGGAAGGGGTTCGGGTCGAACGTTAAGACTTTCCAGCGAGAAGCACGCGGAAAGTTTCGACTCTTTGCGCTGGGAGGGTTGCTGCAACGGCGGCGGATAGACGGAATTTACGGACGGAATAAAATGACCACTTTCTCAAGCAAAATACATGCGCGCACACACACACACACACATATACACGTATACACGCGCGCGTACGTATAGGCACGAGGTCGAACGTGTATGAGAGAGGGTGAGGACGTTGGGGGTTTGGCTAGAAGGGTCGAGGGTGCAGGAAAAATTCCAGCAATAAGCATAGCTGGACCAGGGCCAACCCCGTTTCCCCCGGTTGCTCCCTTTTTATCATACATACGTTGCCTTTATAGCGGCCGCGGGACACTTGATTGACTGTATTGTCGTTAAATTAACGACCGGCGTAAATATCGCGGTGCCCCGGTGAACGAAGCTAATTTTATTGCCGCGAAACGACCGCCCTCCGTTCGAACGTGCATGCAAATCCGTTAACAAGAAGACCGTGTATTCTCGTTCTCGTTGCTTTTCTTTGTTTCGTTCGCTATCTGAAGGGTCGAACTGTTCTTCACTGGGGATGTCTTTATCTTCGAGGACGATGCACGGGAAGACGGAATCGTAGCTTTAGGATGAAAAGCAGGATGGAGGGATTTTTGAAATATAGAAGGAACTTCTTTGTTGCATAAGTATTATTTTAGTTGTCAGGAATTTTTATTTGATATTAGTATAGATATGTAGTGTGCGAGATTAGCGTTGAGTAACTCTCTCGTTAGAATGATAATTAATAAGAATCTTGTAGCACGCAATTGGACTCAAGTTGCGGTGGAATTTTCGGTTGAATATTCAAAGGGGGAAATATCTCCGTGAAAGAGAGATACTTTTGTTAGCTCGTTTGTACGAGCAGACGCGGAAGAATACGAAGTGGAAACCGCGGAGGAGTGGGCGAAGCGTATTTCCCTCTGAACTCCGCTCTCCTCTCCTTTAACTTCTAATTATTTCATACGTAACCGCTAATCGTTGTGCATCGTCGCAACGGTGTTTTTCACTTTACTTTTCTGTTTCGTAGGCCCACCACCGGTGCATCAGCTCATAAGGAACGACAAGACTGAAAAGCCCCCTACGGTTTCCGTGTCGAGTGCGCCGACGTTCTCGCCGGTGCTCAGGCCCGAGGATGGTCACCGTGGAATGGATTCTCCGCACTCGCAGACGGGTACGTGCCGATAAAAAGCGCACATTTATCGAGATTTCTCGTACCTAAGGCCGTGATCATTTTTCCAATCGTAAAAATGGCTGCCGGAGGCCGGCTGTCCAAGTGGCTGCCACGGTACTTCAAATGGAGGATCTCTCGAGATCACGATCCTTTCTTTACTACTTTGATCTTTCGTCCGAAAATTTCTCGGTCAAAATATTTTCTAATTGCAAGACAGATCGACTGAACGAGTTTTGAATTAAATATGATGGGAAAGACCCGGATGAGCAAAGAATGAGAAAAGAAAATTCTCTCGGAAAATTTCTACTGTCTTTTGTTCTCCGTATCTGCAGCTTGACAACTCGATAACGTAGTATTACAAGGATCGCGAGGTCCTCCATCAACCGAATGACAACAGCGAGCGGTAATTTGTGGTATCTTAACGCGTGGACTTCGTCTTTGGCGCTTACACGATGGAAAAGCGGTGAGAAGGATCTCTCTAGGGACACGTGTCTCGTATGAACTGTTCTCGAATTATCCATTCTTGTGTCGCATCGCGTAAAAGATCTTTTTCCAAAACAATGATATAAACGAAGAAATTGTACAAATCTGACTATATTTCGAAAACAGTTTCTAAAGGACTAGTCTCTGGACGGGTCTCTGTCACTTCCTTTCGATCTCGAATATTAGTCCAAGATATGACGTCCATGTGTCAAGATTTGCTCTTAGTTCTCGAAAAAAGATGAAATAAAAGAATGAAAATGAAATAAAAATATCTTGGAAGCGAGTTTTCTTTTAACATAGCATTTGATTATGGGGAGTTCACTGTAAGTACTCTGCATACTGGAATGCATACTCGCTAGACCGGAAGTACGGCTAAAGACACAAAGAACACAGAGACTGTCCGACGATGATCGCGACTTCTCGAGCCTTCAACCCTTAAAACCCGTTTCACCCCTAAGCAATCGACATTCCCAAATTTTTCGCTCTCTGTTTTTTTGTTCGTTACTCCCGGAAGTTGCCGCACGACAGAGAGCACAAGATCTTAAAATACAAGATCGTCTTGTTCCTGTGTCTCACGCGCTTCAGTACTGCCCGCTTGTTTTGCCTAACGAGTTCACTAATAAAAACGATCCTAACGTAATCGGCGAGCAACGTACGAGAGAACGCGACGGTTCCACGCGTCCTTTGAGAACCGGGCGAACGCGTTCGGAAGCGGAGCATCGGAAGGATGGTACAAATGATTCCATTGGTTCCATTGCCATTTTTCGCTGCTTCCAAAACCGATCGTCGATAAAACGATCGCGGTCAGCGTTGTCCATCGGTTAAGGAGCTCGGCGCTACGGTATAACGACGATTTGTTTCGAATTTTTCGCGTTTTTTTAGAAATATTTCTTAAGTTATTCCGAGATCTGTGGATCAGAATTGCTTTTTTAACATTAAACAAACAAAGATGGAGGAAAGAAATTATTGCGTGAAAAAAAATTGGCAATTCGAGTGTCGAGTTAATTCTTTATCCTCGATTAGTCTCTTAAGCCATTGAATGGCATACGATTCATTTCGATTGGCCCGTCGTGTAATATCTAGTAGCAAGTATGGTCGATTTTTCGCGCGGCTTTCTGTACTCTATACACCCCAGCACCCCGGTAGAAGCGTTCTCTCTGGCGTGGTTGGGGGCGGTTATGCGTTTTTAACGTGCAATAATGCGCATTCTCGTTGCACCGTGCGCCGGGTTCCAGTGCAACTTCGGCGATTTGGCGCCTCGAATGTCCAGTGTGCGATAGACCCAAACTGAGCTCAGCCAGGCATCATGTAAGTAAATCGATCACCAAGGATTGCCGGATCTCGATCCCCACAGGACACGGCCGAGAATCGAAACCGAGTAAAACGATCCTCGTGCATTGCGACGGCCTCGCTAACCTACTTCCAACATAGTCGAGCAACTGCGATGCGATACGGAAACTGATAGAATAATCTCGTGCAAAGTAGGGTAATTGTGACTCGAGATTGCACGACGTTCTTTTTCCGTTTCTCTTTTATGACTGGCGGAGCGACATTTACGATACAATCGTCTTTCGAACGTATCTGCATTTGTTTCGACGTGTAGTGGAAGAATTTGAAACGTAAATTAAGTTTTCAAGTCGATTCTTTTTAAAAAGTCTCTCGGGAATTTAAGATATGTCGTAATGATCGGACTGTTTATCCATGAGGCAGATTATTTCAACGAAGTTTGGTATTTGTTTAACGCATTGACGGCCACGGTGAGCACCGGTAATCCAAGTTGCTAGATTTACGCATACGATTAAAATGCGAGTGATTTCGCCCTTCGGAGCAAGATATATGAAATTCGCGTGGCAGCCAACGTGTTAACGATAAAATAACAATTGACGAGTTCTATTGTCCGGTTCGAACGCTGACGATACTTTTAAATTAGGAGCAAGATGCTTGAAACTAGGTTAGTGGGGCTCGACGCGACTTTTCGGCCAGTCGAACCGCGAGAACGTCCAAGAAACGAACGTCGGTCCTTGGACAACGCGAAAATCCTTGAAGTTTAAATGTTTCACGTCGGTCCGTCGTTCGTTCGTTCGTTCGTTCGTTCGTTCGTTCGTTCGTTCGTTTCGACATAACGTTACGTTCGAAAGATCCGCTTCCGATAAAAATTTTAAACGAAAAGAAAGAACGCGTCGTGGAAGGTATGCTGATAAATTAGATTTCAAAAGTTAATGTCCCCGATTTGATTGGAAAGCAAACGTTCGAAAGGAAATTGAAGATGAGAAATAGGCGAGGAAATGATTAAAAGGGGATCGAGAGAAGGAGATCCGGAAGGGTAGCGAGCGGAAGTTTTCGAACGATCCACGGGATCCGTGATCGATGGCCGCGTGCAGCTGCAAACAGCCTTGCAAGCCGCGTGCAAGCCCTTGATGTTCGCGTGAAAATGACGCGTGATGATCTCTGTTTCAGTCTGAGCCCGAGCGTAGAGAGAAGCTCGCTAAACTCGACTAAAAGGTACTTTGTGACTGGTTATTGACTGTTCTACATATATATATACACTTATATATCTATTTATATCTATATATATATATATATATATGTATATATATTTGTTACGTATAAATTATATAGCGTACATATGTACGTGTATACGTGACACACGGTGGACAAACGTCGTGTGCGTGGGACTAGCTATTGGCGCGAACGTGTGTCAAATTTGCGTGCGCGGACTGTTTCGAGTAAGCATAGTTTAGAATCCTGAAAGGTATCTGACTGAAAAGTCGTAGCAGATACGAAGAAAGTAGAGGAACGTCTCAAACTTTCAAGTTTCACTGTTTTTAAATCTTCAACTTTTTACACCTTTTATTTTTAAACCTGAAACTTTTCGGATTGCTTAATTTCTATATTCAAGCACAAATACGGATTCTCGCATATCTGACGATCTTCTGCTCCGATATCGGACGAAATCTTTGGAAAATTCTTTTTACTGAAAGAAAGAGACAAACGAAATAGCCTAGAACAGTGCCAAATTTAAATGTCCTCGAACGAATTCAGTCACGATTCACGTTCGCATTCGATCGTCCTATTGGACGGTCACGCACGCATGTAAACGCACACGGTCGCTCCCTCACTGGCGATTCCAGGAGCACGCGTGACGAACAAACGATACGGGCAAGTGTCAGTGGCTCGTTACCCTGCACACACGCGTCCACCGAAGGAACTTCCGGTTCTCCCGATGCCGCGTGTCCGTGTACGCGTATATGTACTCACATGCATCACGATGTCGTATATATACGCTCGAATATTTTTCTATATTGCTGTCACGTTTGTCATTTCTCCTTTCCAGTGGTTGTTTCTTTTTACACTCTACTGTCGTGTCTCTTCTTTTCCTTTCTCTCTCTTTGATTTCTCTATCTTTATCACGAATATTGTACGTACACGATCGGACACGCGTACACACACACACATATATATATTGACACATACACACATTCGTACACAGAGAGACACTCGTAAATACGTTGGAACGTTTTGCGAGACCTACTCACGCACTCACACCGTCACTTAAGCCCCGTAGATGCTCTGTTATCGTCTATCCTTCTGTTTCTCTTTTGTACATTACGTATCGTCCAACTCCCGCCCGACGATCCGCGTCCTTAGTAAATTGCGATCGATCCTCGCGCGAAAATTCCAAGATTTTCGTCGGAAAGAAGAGTTCACGGTTTAGAGACTCGATAAACGTATCGCGGATCGGAGATGTCTCGGAAGAGATTCCTTCGAATCGAAGAAAATCGCGTTTCGAATTTCAAGAGCTTGGAGCGTCAGTTAATTCCAATTGGAGTTTCTCTCGAACATTATATTTCAATCGTTAAATGTTGGAAATCTCGCGTTACCGATTCTTCGAACGTTCGATACCTCGTTCCGTTAATCCTTCGAACTACCTATTCAAAATTCTGAAATCTTCGAATCGCGTCGTCGATTCTAAAAGATTTCGCTACGACTAAATTCTGAACGTTATCAACGAGCAATCCAACTGAAGAGCTCCTGAATCCCGGTGGCATCGAAATCGGCGAGCTTCCTTCACAAAGTTTCCGGCCGAATATGCATTCGTTGGGCGCGAGGGTAGGGCGCGAATCGTCGACGCAGCTCGAAATTGCACAATCACGTTCCCACCCCCGAACCAACCCTCCATAGCACCATTATATATCTATATCTTTATATATATATATATATAATATATATATATATTTCTCAGTGTATATTGGTGTCTCTGCAAGCATTACACACATACACGCGCGCATACATACACACACACGCACACACACGTCTACTTTCTCGTCTACCATCCTCTGCACACGGACACGTAGGTACACACGCTGGATTTCGAGGGTGTCTTCGATGCGGCAGGAGACAAATTTGCCCGGCACACACTTCCTCTGAACCCTCGTCGGCGAGTTATTGCAAATTGAAGATCGGTTGGAACGCCTCGAGTTCTGTTTGGAGGACTGCGACGATTTTAACCACCTACCTAGCCAAAGTTCGTTCACCTCTGAGTAAAAAGAGAAATAATTATCGATTGTCGATTTTTGATTAGAACATTTTTAATAACATAGGCGTACAATTACGTAACTTGCAAATCTCGCGACGTTACATGGAATTAAAAACGATGAATTCTCTCGAAAACGGTTGTCCCTAGAAAAACATTGTACTGATTTCTGAGATACTAACGAACGAAGAAAAGTGTGAGCGTGGTGGTAAAATTTAACATCCTGCGGTATCGTAGATTTGGGAAAGGAAAGGGACGAAGAGGGAAATTACGCGAAAGGAAAGCTAAAAAGAAGAAAGATGAAAAGATAAAGGGAGACACGTCGAAGACGAGGAGAAAACGGAGAGAAAAACGCAGGAAGTATTCGTTCCTCGCGGCATGCACCGTCGTCGAGCAAACCTCTCGAATGCCTTCGCTATCGATCTCCTCCACGATGTTCGGTTCTTCTCTGCCTCACACCACCTCTCTTATACGTTATGTTCGCCTTAATTCAATAGAACTATTGCCCAATCGCGCTAAGTGCAGTGCTTAATTTTTTCCAGCTTCTAACGCGGGCCATGCTACCTCTTTTCAACAATTTATTATCCCCTCTGCTCGACTCACAAACGATACATTATCCTCTGATTAGAAAAGAAAACGAAGGAAAATACGAATATCGAAATTAAGCACCGTTCTTTTCGTTGATCGGACGCAGCGTATATTTTGATGGAAGAAAATACAGCGAGGCTATGTATTAAAACGATCAGCGACATTACGAGTCGTCGAGACGTCGTAATCGATGTAGCCGCACTTACAGCTGCAAACATCTTAACGTTGAGACAGAGTAAATCACCGAGTGTAAAGGTTATTTGCCAATCAATATATGAAATTTCGTTGGTACATAAATCCTGTGAAAGATAACAGATTGTGTGTTTCAAGAATGCGCTTTCCAAATGATATACTATGAACGATCCTTCGAACATTATGCCACAGAGGAGGAAACGCTTGCAAATTAACATTTTATAGTCCCGAACGTGGTTTCGAACTCTTTGTCTTCCCCTATATGGCAATATAATTAATAACAATTTAGATTTTATAAGCTCGCAAAAAGTAATATGTATATGTATCTCTTCCATCGAAAGTACGCTAAAACGGCGCGTTCTTGTTTCGTTTGTCCCGTCCTTTTTCTTCTATTTCTTCGCGTTTTCCCCTCTTTTCTTTGAAGTTTCCTTTCTTGTCGTTGTTTTACGAGTTCCCTAGTTCTCGACGCTATTGTTGTTATGGTAGTTGTTGCACCGTGTTGACTCCATCGTTGGTTATTGGTTGGTTTGATGACCGTCCACGTGGAAAATGCTTGTTTCACGCGCGATACGAGCGAGTTTTTTTTTTTTTTTTATTGCATTCCCTGCATAGAATACCGCGGTATTACGTCGAACAATCGATCGCCGTTCAAGCGTCCACGAGCTTTGTTCTGTACAGTGCGCGAGCCCTGTGCGATTTATCGGTCGTTTCCATCACTCGCTTTCCCTGTATTCTTTCTCGCGTACCCTTTCTATCCCATTTGTCCTCCTCCAAGATGCACGAACATTTAATCTTTCAATTGATAGGTTTCGCTGTAACGAAACACGCGTACGAAGCTGACGATTAGGAAGGAATTACGATACGATCCTTTTTTCCTCACGTCGAAAGTTTTACGCGTGTTGATCTTCGCGAGACCTTCGAATATCCGACTTTTAAAACTTATGAACGACCTCTCGATCTTTCGACAAACATTTCGGAGGATTGGAATGATCTACGTTGTAAAGATCGACCACTTGGATCTTTTTAAATTGCGAAAGCTAGCGTAAAAAGCTAAAGAATGCCGGATATGACTGAGAAACTAGTCTTTCGACTGCATGACTTGTTAAACCACGATGAAACACTGGCACCTCTCCACTTTACGATCGGCGAAGTTTCAACTGGGTCCGGACGTTAGCTAGAAAAATCGTAGATGTCGTGAAAATACTCTGGACTTTGTCGTTAGAAATAGAAAAAAAGCTTTCCTCTCTCAAAGAACTCGCCGTCGAGAAAGAATGGTACTCTACGATTATTTAAAAACAAAATAGCAAAGGAAGATTGCAAAGCATTGTCGAGCAAAAGGATTGAAACGATCCCTTTCCACCCTCGAACGACCGAGCGAAAGAGGGATGGAGAGGGACGGAGGAGAGGGAGAGAGAGAGAGAGAGAGAGAGAGAGAGAGAGAGAGAGAGAGGGAAGAGAAAGGGCGGAAAATGAAGAAAGTGGACTAATTCGAGGGTCGTGTTTGTCCACCACAGGGAGATCCCCGAGAAATCCACCTGACGTCTGATTGCGATATGGTAAACCGCTGCGTCACGAGGAACCGAAAAAGCAAGAATGTTCTATGTTAGCCCATTATAAGAATTGTTTGTATACATATGTGTGTTAGCATTCGGTGTTGCATCTCACATAACTGACTGTTTGAATATACCTATGTATACAGTAATGAACAAAAGTATCGGTACAAATCAGATTTTCCAGCAAAATCCTCTGTACGTACCTATACAATTTCCCAAGGGAATCTAGTGCCAATACATACTTTTATTCGTCACTATACATACAGATACATATATGCGCGCGGCAATTATTATAGACGGATACGTATGTATGTGTATTTCTTCGATGATAATCACCAGCCATGCTGATAACTATTACGATTAAAATGGATGTATATATGTATGCGTATTCGTAATAATTGTTGCGCCATTCTATATAGCCGCCTGCAGCTGTGTGCACGATTGTTCGCGCAATGCTGTCGTTGGTAGGCGTGCTGACCGTTTTTTCCTTTTTTCTTTCTTTCGTTCCTTTTGTTTACTCGTTCGGTTCTCTTTCATTTTGGACGTCGAGGTGGAAGGGCTGCCTGTTTAGTTTAATGATTCAATTTCTGGCCGTACGCTGCAACATCGTCATTGTTCGAAGAAGAACGGAGAAAGGGGAAGTATCAAAGAAATTGAATCAGCTGAATGTCTGTTGTAGTTTCGATGGCCGCGTGAGAGATAGATTTTTCGGTTTCAGTTGTTCATTTCGATTATTTTTACACGTCGCGTCGTTTGGACGATCGACGAAGCTTGCGCTTTCAGCCGTATGGTACAGCCATGGTCGAAAACGATTTAAAAACGAACGATTTTCTGCTTCGAAGGGTCTAGATAAAGATCCAAATAGAAAAGAAACGTTTACGTTACGTACAGGGATACGTACGATCGATGCCAGACAAGTGTAGAAGTGCTCGTGTCTGACTTAACACGAACCCATTCTACTGCCACTCCAAAGATCGTAATATATTCTCTTTACAATTAAACTTTTCCCAATCCTTCGCGCACTCTCGATAGAATCTCTTTTAGAAACTATCGAACCATTCGAGTTCTGAAAATTGCAGAAATCGATTATGTTACGTTTATATCTCGGCTAACCGTTTACTTCCTCGTTCGAATAAAACATGCAGTAATAGAATATAAAATGATAAAACCACATGGAATCGTTCATACTTTGACGGATAATTTCTAACGATGTTTCTACGATTCGACGAATACCATAACGTTAGTTTCATCTGGGAAAAAATGTTGTATCGCTTTCGCGCTGTATCGCACCGACGACTAAAACGCAATCCCCACAATGCATCCCCCACGAAACTAACCAAAATCGATGATTCTCTAACCAAACTGGTGTTTTTATATGCCTCTATATGGAAATAAGTACACTCTACGATATTCCTGTTCACCTGTGTATGTATAGTAACATATGTGTATAATATCTATATATGTATATTTTTCTAACGCCCCCGTTTGCCTGTCCGTCTGACTGACCTGTCTGTTACCGATCAATCAAACCAGAGTGAAAAGAACAAAAGAAAAAAGGAGATGAAAAAGCGAGGATCGATATTTAGCCGACCCAGTCCCTGTCCCCGTGTATTTCGAAGCGTAATTCCAACGTAGTCGTTTAAAAAATCGGTCGAGAAACATCGACTGTAACCAGAATGATTATGAGATCCGGGGCTTGGAAACGGACGGACAGACAGACAGACAGACAGACAGACGGACGGACGGACGGCATTTCTCGCTAACTGCGTAGTACCGGTCTACCTGGTAAGCTAGCTGTCGCTGTCTGACTGTCTGTCTGTTTGTATGTTCGTCTGTCTCTGTCTGTCTGTCTGTCTGTCTGTCTGTCTGTCTGTCTGTCTGCCCGCCCACCCTGTTACACCCACCTGTTCACGTATTACTACTTTTAAGGGTACAGCCTCGAGTCCGGAATAAGAGCTCGCAATGGAAAATATGCAAATCTTTCCCTCGATGACAATACGTGATACGATGATAAGATAATACGAACCAGAGAGGGATGTAACGATAAAACGTAAGAACATCCGGACATTCTGGAAATATGGAATTTGAGAAGATTTTTGAGAATTTTCTAAAGTTCTCGAGACTGTACTCGCGTTGAACCGTGCACACCATTATATTATCTCTGTTTCTCACTCACTGTCACACGGCTAATGCTCTGGGTATGTCGTATGCTGGATGGATTAATTAATTCATTGATTGATTGATTAATTGACTTAATTAATTGACTTGATTGATTGGTTCAATTAATTTCGAATCTTGATTGAGACTTGACTTGTTTATTGCTCTACTTATCTCTCTCTGTTTCTCTCTTTCTCTCTCTCTCTCTCTCTATCTCTCTCTATGTCGTATTCTATATTGTTGTTGCGATGTTGATGTTGTTGTTTACCATATACATATATATATATATACATACATACATGCATATATATCACCGCATATATATGTATATCATTGTATTGATGTTGATGTTGTTGTTACCTTGATGTTTTTTTGATGTGTTGTTTAATCGTTGTTATCTTGCTGTTTGATGTTTGTTGTTGCACTATATATATCTATATATATTCTCTACATATACCTATATATTCTCTATATACATACATGTATATAACCGTGTTGATGATATACGTGTGCGCGCGTGCTCGGCGACAAACAAAATTTATCACAGAATTGTAGAAAGATATACGTATATATGAAAAATAAAAGCAAAGAATTTGTAAGAGGTACGTGTACACGCGCGAGCACACGTACACTGGTATATAAATACATGTACATTTCAGCCAGCCAGCCACACGCTTGGAGTGCCTTATATATGTGTATATATATATATATATATATGTGTGTATGTATATATATACATATATTGTGTGTGTGTGCGTGTATATATATATATATATATTTAACACGATCGTTATAGTTGGTCGACCCCCTACCCTCGGAAGTACCACTAAAACCACCCCCTAACAGACTCGCAGCAGCAATCGTTACCTCTGTTTGCTCCCTCTTCTGCTAAGCTCTCGCGTGGCGGGCTCCAACTTTACTAACGTTCTCCGCATTAACAATTACCATTACCAAACCAGAGTGAACAACGTGATTGCCCGGAGACCAGCTTTACCTAATCGCCCAAATTATTCAACGTCTTTCGCTTCTATTAAAGTTCTTTCTCTAAACGGCGATAACAATGACGCGAAAGCTCTACGTATGTATGAAATAGAGCGAAGCAAGCAAAACGAAGAAGAAGCAGAGGTGAAAGTAAAGAGAAAGTAAAACGCAAATCTCTTTGCGGAAAGATCTTATTAACGAAACAGGAAGAGAGTAACTCGTTCGGTCAAGAATGAAGGAGTGAAAAGTGGAAGGGGACGCAGAAACGGAGTCGATTCGAGGAAAGGAACTCGAGTCGAATTTAGGGGGTGGTTTCACCGTGGCCTTGGCCACGCAGTCGGACCATGACAGTGGTGAATTGTGTTTCAGGATTGCACTCTCCGCACGAAGGACTGGCCGGTGGTTCCGGTCAAAGTATGTCCGGGCTTGCCTACTATCAACCGGAGCACCCTGCCTCCACGGGGGTGGTCAAGTATCCCGAGAACGGTCACGACACCCTGTCGGATTTCGTGACGTTCGTCTGCCAGGAGGCCGAGAATACTCAACAACTGCCCCAGGTAGCTTCCGGATCCTTTTTCGACCCGCCGCGTTGTCCGTTGTCACGAACTCGAGCCAGGGAACAACGTTCGTTACCTTCGAGAGGACGAAACGGACAACGGGGCGGTTCTACTCCGACCTGCGTGAACGTCATCCGTGTTCCAATCGCCCTGGATTTTTCGAATTCAATTTGTTGTTAGATTTATCGGCGGGGTGGATAAAAATCGAAATGGTTAATTGGAGAAACATGAGGGATATCGTTTTTTTTTTTTTTTTTTTTTTTTTTGGAAATTTGGAATGGAATTTCGAATGGAAAGTCCGACCCCACGTTTGCGATGTACCATTATCGGCACGAATTTCTCGATATTGTTACGAGTCCGAAGAAACAGCTACGTACGTTTTAGGTGAATCGACGAAAGTCACGACACGATCTATCTTAAAGTCCACGAATCTCGCAAACGCGGGTTTCAATCAACGCGATTCAAAACCCCTAAACGGTAATAGACTGAACGAATGAACGAACGACCAGTTAGAACGAAAGGACGAATAAGATACGAAGAGAGGCGTAGTTGTTAGTCCGGTAGATCGGGAGTGCGAAGTCACAGAAAACGGGGTGAATGGATCACGCGCGGGTCGACGACGTTGATCGGTGGGTGTGTGGTATTTCCAGGCGCAGCTAGCCGGACCCCGCACTGGCATACAAAAGTTCTCACAGTATTATCCGAGCTCGATGCTTCCGCCACCACCTCCGGCCCCGATGGCGAGGCCTGTCGCCATTATAAGGTCGACGGGCGAGCTGACGGCTACGAACTCGAACTCGCCCCCCACTTCGTCCACCTCGCCCACGGACCCGGCCGAACTGGCATCCAATCAGGAGCAAATGGCGGCCGCGGCAGCGGTCGGACTGGTCAGTTCCGGTTGCCAGAGTTCCGTCGATCCGGCTGGAAGAAAGAGCCCTGCGAGGATCCTCGTCACCGCGCCGCACACCAGCCGGGAATACACCTTTGCTCACTTTCACTCTCAACCTGGACAGGTGAGTTTATTTTCGCCAATAAACGATAATGTTACTTTAACGTGTTTCTTCTTTCTGTCGACAGCAAATATTCACGTATCCTACCATCAGTTCGATGTCGGGGGTTATCTCCCCGACGAACCTCTCCTTATTTTCGTCGCCAGTTTCGGTGACAAGGCCGGTGGCCACCCAGAGATCGGTCTCTAACGTGCCACCACGCTGGAACACCGCGCCGTTCATCAATCTCGAGGACGATTACAACATGATTGCTCCGATCATCACCGGGACTGCCAGCGAACCGCCTTCCACCATGGACGAAGGTGAATATTACTTTTGTACGTTCCCGATCGAAATACATTCAGGTTCGATTCTCCGGTTAATCGTTGTCATCTCTTCCTTCGAAATCTCACCTAGCCTCTAATTGCGAATAAACGGTCGCAAAAATCGTGATCTTGCAGACCGATACTTCCACCCGGTGCATGCGAGCAGTGTGGTGGACAAGAGCGGCGCTGGTAACTTGATGGGCACAGATCTGGGCGTGGCGACGGACCCGACATCGCACCACCACCAACAACAGTCCCAGCAAGCTCAGCAACAACCTCAGCAGCAACCTCAACAACAACAACAACAACCGCCACCGCAGCAGCAACAGCAACCGCAGCAACAGCAGCAGCAACAAGTGATGCAGGACAAAAGCGGCAGACCGAAATCTCCCCCGTGACACTGGAGGCTTAGAGCGGAAAGCGTCGAGAAGCTCGCATGTTCCACGGGGTCGTTACATACCGGCGCATACGATAATTACCCTGAACCGGAGGGGAATCGCCAGGATTCCTCGTGTCGTGTTCAGCTTCGCGACCTAAGCCTGCGGAGAATCGAGTGCCTGAGAGTCTGATCGTAGTTTAAGCGGGCCGCGTCGAGGGAACGTTCGAGGGCGCTTCCGGCGAACGGGCTTCCCCGCCATTGCTCTGTCGAGAGGGGGTGAACACCGAGGTTAGGTCCTCGCTGTGTGACCACTCGGCCCTTCTTCGCCCTCCGAGGGTCGTCGGCCCCTTTCGTTCCTTCTCAATTTTATAACTCGAGAATCTTTACTTCTCCTCTCTTTATTATCTTTGTTCGAAAGATTTGATTAGCGATAGACTATGCGTGGTCTAGCGAAAGGTACTTTGTCTACTTAGGAAGTTAATTGCAATTGTTAACTGTAGCCGTGAAGGGTGTAGATTCTGTTGAAACATGGATTCGCGCGTTTATTCGTTCTTACGGCTTTGTAGTGTCTCGAAAGGAAAGGAAAAAAAGATTGTCTACGATGAGAAATTTGATTTTCCTGCAAGGAACGAAGGGCATTTTTCGTCCTCGGGGGGTTAGCGTTTCGGTCAATTATTACTTCCGCGCCACCGGAAGCGTCGTTCTCCTCTCTCGACGCGCCGTTAATTTCTAACTCTTTCTCTTTATCTTTCTCTTTCTGCTTCCTTCTCTCTTTCTCTTAAGCGTACTCGGTGGACGTGAGTAAGAACCCCTCATTTCGTCTCCTAATTGAAACGTCGCCCGTCGATCGTCGTCGATCGGTCCCGTCGACCAATAAGATTCATAGACGGTTTGAACTCGAAGAAAGGAAATAAGAAGAAGAGAACGAAACGACAAGAAGGACAAGAGAAGAACTGCAGGAAAGAAAAGAAAAGAAAATACCAGTAGTATATCGTTTTCCACACGATTTTACAACGACTGTCTGTTTCCTATTCTTCCTGCTTCGAGACCCTTCCGGAACGTGTGTTTTTGTACATACACGCTCGTGGTATTTTCTAAAATAATAGAAGACGTTAGAGTAGTCGCGTCTACGAGATGATACGAGAAATGAGAAAAGCAAAATACGACGGACGAATATAAAAAAATATAATCTGTCGTGCTCTTCGAGAATGGGTTTAACGACAAGGAGAAAACGAAGAGATTGAAAAAGAAAAAAAAGAACTTTCTAGTGCCAATTTCGTAGTTTATAAATATTATAACGAAATTATAATTTTCTATTATATTTTTTTATAATATTTATGAAGGAACACAGACACGTATATACGTACACACAGGTACACATGCATGTTTAGATAACACGTGAGCAGATGTAGTCGAGGTAATGAGAAAAGCTTCTTCTTTGATGATCGAGAAACGGACATTTTTAAAATTAATCTAAAGAAAATCAAGCGAATATACGTATAAAAGAAAAAAAAAAAAAATAGAAGAGGGTAGTAGGTAGAGAGAAGGTCGAGAGGGTTCGATCGACGAGTATCGGTCAGAATAGAAGCTAACCGGTCCACGAACCACGGATAATAATATTAATTGTAACATTAATAATAACGACGAAACGATAATTGATAACTTTATAATTGTATCGTTGATTAATCGCCTAATGCTCAGACTAGTGCTAGCACTAGTGAAAAAGAAACACAGAGGAAAACGAAAAAATAGAGAGAACGACTAGTTGCGCGGACTAGTCATCAGAGGCTGCTAGTTAGAGATAAAGTGAATATTTAATATTGATTACTATTGATAAATTAAGCGGTTAACTAAGTAAAGAGAGAGTACGATTTATTTCACGATCGATGATGATTAAGCGATATAACGGCGCGCGTGAATAAGAGGACGAAGATGCGAGTGAAAGATGGAAGAAAACGAAGAGGAAGAAGAGGAGGAAGAAGAGGGGAAAGTCGAAGAAAATAAAGAAACTAGAAAACGAGACTATAAAAAGGAATTTCGGAGAAGAGGGGACGATGTTTCGAGATAGTGAGAGATCTATAGTTATTATACTACTTAGGAATTTAGTGTAACGTCGCGCAATGATAAACGAGATAATGTAACATCGAACTCGACGACAACGAAGGTCCTAAACTATAATATTGTATATTGTCCAAAAGTGCTTTCCGTCGACTGTACGTTAAACGAGGGTGTCCGACGATGCGGAGCGAATCTGTTTTTCTTTTTCTTTTTCCTGTTTTCTTGAAACTTGACTCTTTCGCTGCCAACTTTCAAGAACCAAGTCAGCCACGATATGTACTCTATCTTTTTCCAAGTTCTTAAACGCGTATAATATCGTTTTCAAAAATATTCTAAGAATTAAGAAGGAGAGAAATTCTGATTCTGACAGCGTGAGGGTTGAAAAGCAAGCACGAGCGGCGACTTGTTCACTTTATAATCCCTAGCGATAACGATTCCCAAGGAACTCCTTACGTGAAATCCGTTTAATATATTCGCTAGGCGACCAGGTAGTTTTCCGAGATGATTCTTCCTGGGTTGGTGGAAAGTTTCACGAGAATCCCTTTTGTTTTTTCTCTCTTTCTCTCTTCGAGTAAGATTGAAAGGGTGCGCGGCGTTCTTGCCCATTAGCGACGACTGGATCCGACGATCGTGCAACTCGATTAACTCGCGTTCTATTCGTCACTGTGATCCCAAAAAGGAAAACAGAGCGGAGAGACGAAGATTGTACGTTGTCACGAGCGGTTGCTTTTAAATATTAGTTCGGTTTTGTTCCGTTCCTAGCGTTAATTACACAAGAAATAAGACGGCGATTCGTTCAAAGCCAATGCTTCACATTTTCATTCTATCTCCTCCCCTGACCGTTGGTTTTTATTATATTTCCTCGCTTATCACTGCTTTTACGTGTCTTTAAAAAATTAACATTCGTAGGCGACTAACGCTGCTTTAGAATCCAGATGTTTCGTTACGAGTGACTTGTTCGAGGTTTGATCGTTCGGCTGTACTATTATTATTATTATTATTAACTTGCGGAAGATACAGTAGAATTTCATTTATTAGAGTAAGACGTTAAAAATTCATCTTTAGATTCCCATTTGATCTGAAACATTGAAATTGAAATGAGAAAGGGTTTAGGATCGAGTCGAAATCGCGATTAAATGGGAAGAATGGAGGCACCCTGTCAATCGGTTCGTAGTGATAGTACAAAGAACTTGAGACTAGCAATATCGATAACTAGCGTTAGAAGAAAGAAAAATGAAGAAAGAAGCGTAACATTTACACAGACTCGAGTTAAAGATATTAACGGGAGAGCGATACGATGCTATTATTCCTATAAAAATTGCTTCTTACCGCTACTAATAATATTACGAAGCGACGATAAATACCGCTGCAACTATATTGTTAATAACTACGAGGGGAAGAAAAACTACTACTATTATTATAACTACTACTGTACAACGATTACCACCACCACCACCACCACCACCACCACCACCACCACCACCACCACCACTATACCACCATCGCCATCAGCACCACCACCAAAAGAAGAAAAAATAGGAAAAGTCACTTACCACCACAGCACCACCACTACTCTACCATTACCACTAACACTATTACTACTACTGTTACTACTACTATTACTACTACTACTACTACTACTACTACTACTACTACTACTACCACTACTACTAACACTACTACCACTATTACTATAACTACTATTGCTACTACTGCTGTTACTACTACTACTACTATTACTACTAACACTAATACTATTACTACTACTACTACTACTAACACTATTACTGTCGTTACTATCACCACTACCACTACCACTACTGCTACTGTTACTAATACCAATACTACTATTACTACCACTACTGCTGCTACTGCTACTACTATTACTATTACTATTACTATTACTACCGTTGCTACTATTGCTATTACTACCGTTGCTACTATTGCTATTACTACTAACACTACTAGTATCACTATTGCTGCTGCTACTGCTGCTGCTACTACTACTATTACTATTACTAACACTATTACTACTACTACTACTATTACTGCTACTATTACTGCTATCACTACTACTGTTACTGCTACTATCGCTACCACTACTACTACTACTACCATCACTGCTGCTGCTGCTGCTGCTAACACTACTACTATCACTACTACTACTATCACTACTACTACTACTACTACTACTACTACTACTACTACTACTACTACTACTACTACTACTACTACTACTACTACTACTACTACTACTACTACTACTACTACTACTACTACTACTACTACTACTACTACTACTACTACTACTACTACTACTACTACTACTACTNTTACTAATTAATAACAACGCTATTGTAAGGTAAACTACTACTATGTTACCGCTACTATTAATTATTAACTATTAATCGTAAGGTAAAAGACGACCGCATACAACTGTTACTATTACACCGCCTATTTCAACTATTAAGGCGCGCCGTGTGTTATGGGAGAGGAGGGGCGCTGCTATTGCTGACTACTATTAATTCACACACTAACTAAACTACTAATCGCTTTACGATTACGGTTACTACGGGAGAATGATTCGTTAATGTAAAAAAAAAAAAAAAGAAATATATATATATATATATTGATCCAACGCGAGACGAATAGGGTACGTAAAACACGCACGCTCAGGGTGGATCATCCTTGGTTTTTAGGTGAAAATAATTATTGTTCGTTAAGTCGTTGGTATTAAAAGGGATGCAAAGACTTTCTAATCTTAAATGATCGAAGGTTCAACCGGATGTTTTCTCGAACAAGCGAAAAGATTTCGTTGGCGGCAAATTTTTATTTGAAAGTAAATCCATGCTTGTACCGTAATACGAACGATTTAGAAGAGGGTGGAACACCCTGGCCATTCTTAGTTGTTACATCACGCACAGGGGTAGAAAGACAGCCGAATTCATCGATCCTGGATTCGATCGATCGAGAATTTCGCACACTCCGTTCGAATCCTTCGCCAACCACCCTCCACGAATTTTGTTTCCCTCCCCCCCCCCCAAAGAAAGATTTGTCAATTGCTTAGACGTTTGAAAGTAATATCGAAAAAGTTGAATTGGTAGACGTAGTATAGAAGATCTAGAGCTTCCTTTGGGGGTGGTTCGCGCGAGGTAGTCGAAGGGATCGCAATAGCTGTATAAGGAATTTTAATACTTTCGTCAATGCCAGTTGGGATTGTAACGAGACTTCGTGTTCTTATTTTGTTAAAGGAAGATGGGCGGGCACTCGATGCCGATTAATAATAAGAAAAAAAGAAAAATTAAAAATTTCACGGGGAACTAGAACAAAACGAAACCAGGGTGGTTCGGGATACGTACATTTCCGCAAATGGACTTCTTACGGTGATCTTTTTTCAGTTTAATTCGCTGGAGTTTGTACGAGATTTTTCGAAATTGATGATCAGGAATCACGTATCGACATATAAAACTAATCGATGTTTATATAAAAAATGATAATTTGGTACGGTGGAGAAATTACAAAATTGGACGTTGGACGTTCCGAAAGTTCCTCTTCATTAACTTTAACGTTGTAACATTCTTTTTATTCTGATAAGGGTGATTATAGGACGTAATAATTTTGTAAAAGAACATTTAAGCATAAAACTTGGAAAATACGTGATTCGAGGATTATCGACGTACGATTTCAAGGATGCGAATAGAGTAGAGTGCCAATTAGGGTAGAGCGATTACGAAGTAGTATTAGGTCTTCCCGATAGGGTGAAAGGTCGTGGTTAGGTCGGCTTCCGAGAAAGAATTCACGACGGAAGATTTATTCTTGATCCATATATAAAATCAATGAAAATGTTAAATTCGAATGCGAATCGAAACTCTCGAATTGAAATAAAACTTTTATCGAAAAATTCAAATCCTTGAATTGCAGATTGCAAGGAAAATTTACCACTTAGACTCGAACTTCTAGTTAGAAGTTTCGAAGTTTCGCGAGTACATGATAACGAACTTTATGCGAAAAATCTGTTTATCGGGAAAAAGAGAGGATAATAAAGCGAGGAAATTAAGAGAAATCTTTCATCGTAGCGCCTGGTGACCGCTTGATTTCGCGATTAGTTGATTCGAGAGTCCAGCCAACCGCGTTTCCGCTCAATACGACGACGTCTGAAGAACGTCGAGCTCGCGTCGCGCCGATCTCTCTCGGGACATCCACGGAAACATTTTCTATAGCGTCTCGAGCTGCCTTGAACCGAAAGTGCATTAAAAAATCGTCCGCACGACAGCCGATCGGAATTCATTGCGGCTGGGATCACGATTCCAACACGAAATACAAAAGAAAAAGGAAAAGGAAAAGAAAAGAACGTGTGGGAAAAGAAAGAATTTAAAGGAACTACCCTTAATTCTAAATAACACGTTAGTTAGCTATTTTGTATTTTATAGCGATTGTTGTGATATCGACGAGGATCGAACGATAGCAGTTATGTTTTCACACGAACGAGTTATTCGAATGTTGATCGTAACGATAACTTAGAAATAATTGCCTTGTTACCTACCAGTGAAAAATCCGATATTTCGCTTAATCGTAGCCAGTAGATAGACTATTTAATTGCATATCTCGCGATAATTTGTAATTTAACTAGCAGCGTAGTAATTTATTAAGAGAGTGATAATTTGAATAGTGACGATCGTCTAGTGTGCTATTCGAATGCTAGGGAATAATTTCAACCCTCGAGATCAACGACGCTTTCCCGGTTACTTAATTCCATTCTATATAATCAATTTTCGACCGTACCAACTAGTATTAACCTATCGAACCTTTCCGCGTTATTTCGCCAAGGAATGTTCGCACGGTGATTAAACCTTTACTCGATTACGCTCTTCACACTCCTCCTTTTGACCCCTTCATGTTGTCGCTACCCCTAAACAGCTATCCCTGAATACCATTTATAAAATACCAACGACGCGACGAGAAGATTAAAAATAGACTATAAACGAGGAAAGGTTCGAGAAAAAAGTGATCCTCAGCCGCAACCGGAAGTTCCCACCGGCACGACAGTGCGCACGAGGACTTTTTCTACGTAAGATAGAATATTTCTCTAGTAGAATTTGGGGGCGGGGGCGGGGGCGGGGGCGGGGGCGGGGGCGGGGGGAGAGGGTTAGAAGGAAAGACGATAGACGAGGGATGTTTTTCTCGCAGAACAGGCGAGGGAAGCTTAATTACGCGACTGATGGTCGCGCGTCTCGATCGAGGGAAAATATCGGGTTCGAGGATGAAGAAATATCGACTGGATATCCCGGGCCACCCACTGTGGCAATTCACCTCGAAGGTGGATCGGTCAAACGAAAACAGCGATTCTTCCGTCGAAATCACCGCAAATCTCGACGAGGAAACTCTGTGCGAATGGGAAAAAATCATCGAAAGTCGAGACGTCGTTACTTTTCGGGCAATTAAGCGTTAAAGAGTTAAAAAAAAAAAAAGGGGGGAAAGAACAAAGGAAAGACGGTGGATCGTCTGCGTAGAATTTAAGCTTGCGGGGGACTGAAGACGTATGATAAATTATATATATATATATTTATATATATTTATATATTACGATATATATATATCGATAATATATATAATATATAATAATATATATATATATATAAAACATGTAAACGCGTAGCTAACGAACGATTAACTTAGCGAGCACTGATTAACGAGACGAGAAGAAAAGATTGTTTTTGATTCTTCTTTTCTTGTTTTCTTCGTTGTTGGGGGTGTGTGGTTAGGGGGTGTGTTGCGAGAATTCAATAGATGAATATAGAACGCACGAGCATGCGAAGTGTAAGTTCAGCTACGAAAATAACGATAACAATAATATTAATAATAATAATAATAATAATAATAATAATAATAATAAATAATATATATATAAAGTTTAACGGTACTTAACGACACACTGGTAATTGTAAACGACGAGAAACAACGATGAGTAACATAGTGCGATTATTACTACCTATTATTACGGCAATACGATGATATACATATATTATAATGATGAAATACAATGATATATTTATCGAATATTTATTAAGCAAACGAGAATAGCACACATTGTGTAGTATCGGTTGTACAAAGTAGGCAACGAGGCGAAAACACGCGAGCGATTTATTTCGTTTTTCGAAGATAGTATCGAAACTCTCGGGGGTCGTCGAGGCTTGGCGCTGTTAGGAGGTCGCGATTCTCGTAGTTTTACGTCTCTTCTCGTTTTAAAGATGAAGATTCAAATATAAATTTACGATATAAGAATTTGGAATATTTCATTTGTTCCATCGGTAACTTGCAACTTTGTTTCGCGAAACGCACAATATTCTACGCAGCGATTCCTGCCAGTGGCTGGATCGTCATTTTTCTACCGTTGAAAACTCCTAGTTTACTCGTGCGCGACTCTTAACGCTCCAAACCGAGCGAATCCCCGAAAAAAGCGAGCAGGCGACTAAAGAGCACGAAAGACGCGACGGGAGGAAGAAAAAGAAAGGGAAGAAAGAGGAGGCCGAGAACGCGAACGTTCGATCACCGACGACGGTGGTCGGAAGCTCGCGTATATTTTCGTCTCACGATCCTTTTTTTACGATTGTGAACGAGGTTCATGTTATATATCAGGGATTAGACTAAATAGTATAACGATACGCTGCGAAGCAGGTGGCAAGAGAAAAGAAACGCGACAGAAAGGAGTACGCGAGAGGCAGAGAGCACGGCGAAACAGCAGAGAAACGTTAAGAGACGAAACGAATGAAATGAAAGACGAAGTAACTAAATGGAGGAAGAAACCGAGGATGGTTGGCCTTTGGTTGGGAAAGGCAGAGCGAGAGAGAGGGCTGTGACGAAGGTGGTGATAGTGATAAGTGGAAGAGTCAGAGACGCGTTAAATTAGATTTCTCTATTCAAAGAGTGGCTAAGGAGATTTTAATTATTTTTATTTTAATAGAGAGCTCCCGATTCCCAGCTTTGTTGAGTTTCGCTCGGACAAAAATACGTATTAACGATGATATATTTCGGTATTTTAAACATTGGTAATCGTTTCTTATACCTATTTCTACGTGTATATTTGGGCTATCGGCCATTAACGTTAAAATAAAGCATAGATCTAGCGTTGATACGAAAAAACCATCGGCATATCCATTATTACTTGTAACGAACTGGCAATTTTCCTTCAAATTCGGATGATAGTTAGCTGATAGTTAGATGATAGTTAGAACAGCGTACATTAACGAAGATCTCCATTTCGATTTATACTTATCTTGTAATTACATTTCTCCGAGAAACGCCCGAGGGAACGATAAGTACGACTGACCAGCCCTCTTTCCATAGAGACGATCGATCATCGAATATTAATGCTTAAGAAAAACCAAAGTTGTGATAAGCGTGGCGGGACTCGAAACCATGCACGATATCGAGGAAATTTTTAGAGGATGGAGGAGAAACGAGAGAAAGAAGGGGAAAAAAAGAGGAAAACGGAGAAACGAGCGATCCGGGGTGCGTGAAACGACCTCGACTCGCGAACGGAGCTGGCAACCCTCCGACGAAGGGACACTGACAAGGGAGAGGCTTCTTTGTCACCTTACCGCGCCAATTATACGTTGTGTCCATACTGTCTCAATTAATATAATGTATTATATTATATATATAATATATATTATATATATATATATCCGACAATATTGATTATTAAAAATTCTTAATATATAAAAAGAGGAGAAAAAAGAAAAGAGTAAATGTGAATGTTGGCCGAAAATTTATCCCCCTTTTGAGTTGTTCCAGATTTCAATTTTATGCGTTCGTATATAATTCCAAGTACGCTGCTGTAGTCTGATTTTCAAAGATACCGATCGACATACGTATTTCAAGATCTTTCGTATGTTTTATCGATTTTCATCGCTATTCTTCTACCTTTCTTCTTTTTTTCTTTTTTTTTTTTTTTTTTTCGTCCTAGCTTCTTTTCATCCAAAGCTGTTCTTGCACAATCTATTCGTTCTATACGTAGAGCTAAAGGATGCACTGGGATTGAGAAAGAAGACACGAGGTGAAAAAGTGAAGTACAATTTATTAATAATATACGCAGCCATTTTCGACATTCGGTGCATCATTGCAAAGACGATCGAAAACAATTAGTACACTTGGATACAACCATATCGGAAGCGACTCATCGCGACTATCTTCTTTACGTTCTATACATGTATATAAATACCTCGTAATTAAAATATAGATATGTACATATGTATTATATATATTATATATATATCATTATTATTATTATATATATATATATGTATATATATATCTGTACAACGTGGACATACGCGTCTACAAAATAATCATTCGTCTAATCGCTAGTTTTCTTTTCTGAATTTATTCGTCGTTAACCCCTTGTGGTCCGCTATTTTTTGTCTCCTAGAAAGTCCGCGGGAAATGTTTCGTTGTCAGAAAAAATATACTGAAAAATATACGAAGGAAGTTAAAAGGAAAGAAAGAGAAGAATGCTGTTGCAGTAAAGAATCAGACCCCAAAAGGTTAAAGAATCTTAGAGCACGTGGAATCGAATTGTCGAACGAGCTAGCCAACACTGACATGAGAAAATAAGAAATGCATTTTGGACGAAGTTCGAGAGGTACAGTGGTTTGTTTAACATCGACCGCAAGGTAACGTCGTTCTTTCTCTGTGATATGTCGGTGTTGAAAGTCGGAAATACAAAGCGACAGCGCGGCGATTAATTCGGCGGATTCACCACGTTCAACGAACGATTTATGTTCAACGAACAAGATAAAAAGAAGAAAAAATTCAAAATATCACAGAACCAACGAAACATTACAAAAGAAAGTGAAATTTCAGCATAGTTCTTTTAACGATATAACGAAAGATCGGCCCTCGGGGGAAGTCGTTGATTATACTACGAAAATACTTTTCTCTTTTTCTTTTTTACAACTTTCTCTCTACATCGGGAATTGATGGATAGGCGAGGGAAACTTCCATCCCTTGACGATAAACAAAGCTGCAGGAGACAGAAACCAAGGACGGAACACGTATGCTTCGATGTGAACGCAACAGACTAGAAACGATCGAACGAAAGTTTCCACTCGCCGCTCGCGTCTTCGCTTACAAACGAACCATTTCATGGGGAACGGGGTCCTCCTTTCTAAAGCTCCAACAAAATTTCTAACGCGTGCAATATTGCGTTGACAAGTTTCTCCCTTACAACTATAAATTCTCTATCGTTGTAATGCGCATCATCTTTCTTCGCAATCTGCAAATTTTCAGGTCGAGAAAGAAAGACGAAGATTAAATTATAATCAAAGGGATATATCGTTCTCTTTCCAATAAATTTTTATATTTACACTCTTTCTTCGATTTGGGCCATCTCAGCTGTCTCAATATTAAATATATAAAAATATCTTACTCCTAGCAGATTCTCTCTCATTTCCGATTATCAACAAAAAGGTAACTTAATTCTTGTCGTAAGCTCTTAAAATTTTAACACGTTGGCTGTCACGCGAATTTTACATATTTCTCCCATGGGAGGTGGAATAGATCTAAATGTACAACACTGTGCTTTTACTCTGGCAGATTGTTGTCTAAATCCTTCACATTGTTGAAAATTCCTTAGTGCACGAAATTTATCTTGCCTTGGTCAATCTAGAAAATTTAATTAAAAAAACATGCGTCACTGATGTCAACGTGTTAACAATATCCACATTGCTGGTTACAAATGGTTCGTAGATCAAATATTCGAAACCATATTCTGTTCACTAGCTTATGAACGCTAACCGTCCATATTATATGTATCATCATAATTATAAATAAAAAGAGGTAACTATCGAAACAACGCAACTGTGAATGCATCGACATACTAGTGCATTTCTCACGATAGTACGGTCGATGGATCGCACTAACACCGATCTTCGCGAAGCTTATTTCCTACAATTAAATAAATAAATGAAAATACTTGTCCCGGTAAAGTAAATGCCGCTCTATTCTTCTTCGAAGTATTCTAAGCTTAACCGCTAATAGCTATGATCCTCGTCTCATTTTCTCTACAGCTATAGATGCAGCTTTCTTAAAATCGTGCTCGTTTCACGAAAATACATGTTCTCTCTCTTTCTCTCTTTTTCTTTTTGTCTGTACAGGTAGTCAGCCATCTTGGGCTTCATAAAGAAAATATCGCTGGTCTAATATGCTTGTCGACGACGAAACGCTTGGATCACAAAGATATCGGTTTAGTCAAAGTATCTTTGCGCGTGTTTGGGTGAGCATTTGACGTCTTGAAACGTTTCTTACAGAATATAGTTGTGTTAGAAAACTTTAAAAGGTTTTCGGAAAGTAAAAAAAGAAGATCGGTCGTTCGTTGTTGGAAATTTAGAATTGTCATAGGCGGCCAGAATTGAAAAATTATCTGAAAATTGATCCAAATTAGTAAATTCCATTGGATTCTAAAGTTCAACTCGTCAAGATACGAATCGACTATACCGATACCTTAAAGAGTTCCAAGCAACGCTTCGTCGATTCTCTTACGATTTTCCTATTTTCTTCGATCGCGAACTCGTACCACTTAAGTCACTTTTCTTCGTCTCTTTGGCTCGTCCTCCAGGTGAAAAATATATAATGGAGTCTTAAAGACGACGCTCGTGCTGTACGCTCTAAACTTCTATCGAGTAAACTTAAGCGCCCTAATGGTAATATCTTTAGAAATCTCATTCAGGAAAAGGTCCATCCATGCACCGAATCTACGATAATCGCATCTCAAGTGTGTATGTGTGTGTATTTTAAGTACGAAAATGCGCAACCACTGCGACAACGTTGGGAAAAGACCGGAAAAACCGGTGTCGTCCGTTATACAAAACTCTGTAAGTACATTTTATCGGCTGAGCCGCAGCGTAGTGGAGACATCCACGATGGAATGTTCGACGATTACAAGGCTATGATTTAATATAATAAGAAAGGAAAAGTGGAAAGAATTGGCCGAGTATCGCTGTGCAAACGTAAGGACCCGTATTCTTCGTGGTCTTCATGGACGTTGACATGTTTCTTGGTGGTTTCAGACCTTGATTCGAAGAAATACCGGACAGATAGGCATAGCTATGATACGCGTCGCACGGAGTGTTCGGTAGAAAGCTTCGCTGTTAGTCGGACGCTCGAACAACGACGATATATCGTGAATTGCGACGTCATGGACTATTTGAGATATTCGATACTACATGTTTCAAATGTTTCCGAATTTCAAACTTCTTTCAAAGAATTTCAAATTCTTCAATTTCCTCGTTACCAATTCTACGACTTTCATACATTGGTAAACTTTAATGTATAGATTTAACGATACTTTTAGACAGTTTTTCTGTTTCACAACTACAAACGTCTCTTCGTAGTCGTGAAAAGATGTTGTGATATTATACCCAGTCATCTTTGGAGATGTGGTCGCCGTGCGGGACGACCGTTCGTTATTCTCGCGCGCCACGCGTCGATATCGCGATAACGATTAATTAGGGCAAGTCGAAGGAACTATGCGATTTGAATGCCATCGTGTTCGTTCGGAAACGCTCGTTCGTCGTTCTCTTACTTTAAGACCAGCAGATCGACCACTACTCGCCACTAACAGAAACAGGTCCGGCCGTGAACTGGTTCCTGGGCTCGTCTCGTGAATATGTTCACTAGTTGGCAGTGTACCCTGTCGATAAATCACAGTAGGTCAATTACAGTTGCTCACATTAATATTCGGACACAGCGCTACCTCTGTATTTGTTGACTCGTGTAAGAGGGAATGATTCAAATATCGTGTTATTTATTCCACGAAAATATGCATCTCTTATGCAAAGCAACAAATAGAGAGACGGTGATGTGCCCGAATATTAATCCGAGTAACTGTATGCGTTATATAAAATTCTTCCCATAAGATACCCAAATAAGTCGTCCTATTCGTTTCATCGTGCTATTTTTTTTTTTTTTTTTTTCTATCCGAACGATACTGGTATTTTAAACGGAAATTAAAGGTCGATAAGGTATCGGAGATATCAAAGGTCAGTAATGAAAGGATAGTGGAAGCTAACGCGTAAACCATCGAAGTGGAAGTGAGCATGAGGAGTCTGTAAATACACGAACGAGTGTTTACCTGATTTTCACATTGGAGCTATCGATCACCTCGCCGTCGCAGTTCCATACGCTCAGGCTCGAGTTCAGATAGCGGTTGCTAATCTCGCTAGTAGACTGCATGTGCAGGGTGGGTAGGGTGCGGAACGTGAACTCCCTGGCTCTGTACACCTCGACGAACGGCAGATCGTACTGGCAAAAGAAAACAGACTAGCTAGATCAATTCGAACGATCGTCGACACATTTTCTAATAATTCTGAAATAATCAGCAAACCGTAAATTGGATTTTTACATCACGAGGCGAATAATTTAATTATTATAAATAATTATTATAAATAAGCGAATAAAGATAATTTAAATCTGAACTTCCCGGATAAACAATTTACATACAATCGTATATTCATAGAGAGAATCAAGAATATACGTATATTCTTAAATTAATTAATAAATTTACAATTATTTCACATACCAAAGTCTTCTGTTTGCTGGACAACCTCAACAACATTCTGATATTGTTAAGAAGCGAGGTATGTCGGACGAGAATTACGTCTACGCAACCGTCTCCGACATGACAATGAGGGCTGAAACCCATGGGGCTCCTGGAGCAACCACAGGCGAGATTGGCACCATTCACCATGAAGAATTTGCCTCTGATAGTCAACCATCCTGAGGTAGATTCAAGATAAATTAAGGATAAAGATAAAGTTCAAACAATATCGATAATATCAAATAATAATAATAATAATTAGACTACGGATTTCTATACGTTTCTACGTAATTCATTGTAAAAGTGCAAGAATGTGCAGAATGAATATAATAAATATATGAAATATATGAAATATCTAAGGTATAGTAACTCTTCGTACGTGGTGGAAAAAACAAATCCCTACTTAAATGCTGTTCGTTCAATTATGTTCATGACAATACAAATTTGCATAAAAATCGACAGTTTAACAATGGATAATAGATAACTAACTGGTTATTTCTTTATCTGGAATACTGTTGTGCATGTGTTGGAGGCACCTGGTGCAGTTTTTTATACATCTTGTACTGGTTGCTGGATGGCAAGGGTCCGATAGGAGCTGGATCTCACCTTCGTAACCTTTATTCGCGAGGATCTTCTTGAAACCTGAGTTAAATTCGAGGTATGTACTGCATTATACATTTTTTTATAATCTTTCAATAATTTTTAAGGGATATTAACATTATTTGCCATTAGGCGGATATTACATTGCAACAATGATGGGGGAAAAGACGTACCAGCGTGGAACACAGCGAAAGAAGAAAAAAAAACGTGATTAAATATATATTATAGCATATGTTGTAAGAAAATTATCGTTCAAGATTATGAAACGTACGATACTCCTTATTACTAATAAGGTATACAGTGCGTATTTATTTTAATTCCTCTCTTCTGTGGAATCTCTTCAAGATAAAACCATCGAACAAAAAATAGGCGAGGCAGAGCAAATTTCATCAAATTCGGAACAAAAATGACGTGAGATTCCAGGAATTACGATCTTTGTGCCACCTCCTCGGCTATCATATTCTCCTGATACCATTTTTCGATTTTAACAAGAGTTTGTTTTGAATAAGTGGAAAATCACAAGGAAAATATGACGTGTGTACTTTCGAGGGAATGTCCCACGCGACGTAACAACGTACTCAACTGAGAATACGTTTAATACCTTTATTTCATTCTGACTTCTAGCAAATGCATTGCTATATAGAATGTTACAAATATATAACAAATTTTTATACTGTATAATATAAGAAATTCCTACCACGTATAATATAACGTTATCTTCAAGTAGCTTTTTGCGCTAGCGTTCTTTACTGACGTCTCCTGTAATAAGGAATTTATTATATGTCGGATTATCGTTAGAATCGAGGGCACGTAACAATTCTTCATTTGAATTAGCCATCGCTTTGTACAACAGAGATTATACTTACAGGTATAAATATGACTTTTTACAAAGTTTGACAAACAACCGCGGTGTTTAGACACGCGAGATGCTACTGACAATGTTCCTGGGTACAATAACGAATCCACGGTCAACGGGATAACTCCTTACTAAACGTAGAATACCTTGAAGCACAAAGTTTGCTGGGACGCTCGGTATATACTGCCCGATGTGTAACTTTCCAAGTTACGATCGCACGAACAACAGACCGATGAAAATGTTCCTCTCTTTACGATTGCGTTCGTTCGTTATATACTGGTTAGAAGCATCGAGAAAGTTCCAATCGCCGTTGCTAGGCAGTTTCTGTCTGGAGTTTGATTATTAATACAACGCGTGTCCCATTATATGGACACCTCCGAGGCAAAATCAGTCGTGGCCAGGCCAGTTCTCGAGGCTGTACGCCGCCACAACCACATTTCTAGGGAGAACCATACCAACCACTCCGCATTTCCGTCAGGCAAAACGTCTATCCCGTGACCGTGGCTACGTTCGACGACCAGTTGTATCACCTTGAACCCAATCCCACTATCGCAAATCTCGAACAAATACAATCGGATCGAATGACAACAATCGCTTAATCGCGACTATGATAGAATCTAGGCTAAAGTATTAGAGGATTTTCCTAAAATTCCAAAGGAAAGCCTCCGGTGTCCTTTCATCTCCGACATTATATATATATATATATATATTATGATACTATCTGAAAGTGAAACTAATCGTTACAATCACTTTATAAAATAGAGTAGAAACATGTAAGAAATTAGTAATTGAAATAATATACGCAAATCTAGTGCCTCCGATTAGTTATTAATATATCTAGAACCGTCTTCCACTGAAACGTCCATACTTTACCACACAATTAATTAAATACATAACGAATACCAAATACTTACCTGCACGCACGAACATTTGAATTTACTCCTATTCCCTGCAATGTTTTACTTTCCCGCAATAGTACGCGCTACGGCGCGCTCTCGACTAGCGCCATCTTCTTAAATTATTTCAACTTGCATCGCGTATTCGTAAAAATCTCTTAAAACACTTTCGCGAAGCGTTTTATCTCGAGGCCTCTATATGATACTTGCCGTTCCCTTTCATCTTCTGTATTTTTTTTTACGCATACTTTTGGTGCTTTGTCACTGACTACATCAAAGAGACGTACGCCCTCTCACCGGCCGATATAGGAATTTGTACAAGAGATGCTACCCAAGTGAAACACTATCCGTTCTCTGCCATACACTTTCTCCCCACTCCCACGAGCTCGCACGTGTTCCCGCGAAGCTAGAACAAATCTAGTTCACCAACCTTCCGGCTTAAAGAAACTCGTAAATCGTTCTACGGTCGTACATCCTACTTCCTACGCTCGCACTTTAAACTGCACGATATAAAATAACTATACTTAACAATTTCCTTCGCTTATTGGCCTCGTTCCTACATCCCTCGCGGCTATAGTTTGCCTGTCATTAGCTGACAGCTTGCTACGACTTATAAAACTATCTTTACCGCTAAACGTATCCCTTACCCTCACAAACTTTGTTCTTTACTAGTTTGCGGTTCGACCTTCTTACCTTTATTTTTGGCCTTGGCATATACAACCTACCTTTAGCCTTGGAAAAAATGAATCAAACCCTTATTTATTCCTTAGCCATTCCGTTCGTTTTTCGTCCAACGTTTTTAAATAGAGAATATCTAGTGTCGTGTTAAATACATATAAATATGATAAAATTACTAGAAGTATGAAAAAAATACATTCATCGAATAAAAAGAAATTGTAAATCACGCGCGTGAGAAATCGTTTTTGCTAGATCACGCTAGACCTAATCAAAAAATCACGAACTCCACAAAATAATACTACACGGGACACAAAAAATCGTGTAATTCGATTAGAAAACGTTCAACCATAAAAATGGTCGAGAACATTTTAATCTAGCCAATTCTTTTCACTAGATTACATCAAATACAGTTACGTTCATATTTGGACTATCTCTTGTCGTATTTATCGCATTGCATAAGAGAGGATGATTTAAATTTCAAATTCTCCTATTTTCGTAGCACACTAATATTCCGACACTCGTTTACGTTCTGCAATCTTGCAATTCTTAGTAACAGTTCGAACTGCGAAATACATTTACTTTCGACAATTATTTCCTACAGTTAACGTCAGGTAAAATGACCAATATTTTTCTAACACAGCAGGAAGTTCAAGGTGTCATGAGAAGGAAGAAAATGCTGGTTTCGAGGAAAAACAAATTGTAATTTGCTATGGAGGAAACTATCGTGAAATTGCACAATCACGACTGAACTGCGGATTTATATGCATTTATAGGAAATCAGAAAGTGCAAAACTACGCAGAATGCACGTAGTATGAAACAATATAAAAAATATCCAAAAAAGAAACAGTTAGTTTCTAAAGTATTTGGCGGGTAAACCAATTTTCTATCGAGGTTCTATCCTCTAACTTACTATACTCGAAAGTATGAAGTTGCATAAAAATCTGAAGTCTGATCACGAGTATTAATCGTAGCAGACATTATCAGACGATATATGGAAGAATATCGCACCGAATTTAAGAGAAAAGACGGAAATCGCTTCTTCGTTAAAAATTTATTGCGCGATTAAACGTTATTGTTAGGAACAGGTTACTTACGTATCTTCAAGCTGCAGCAAATGACCGGTATTTGTGTCGAATAAGCAACACAACATTTAAATTACGCTCTCTTATACAAAGCAATAAATGCATGATACGGAGTCCATTACAAGTAACTGTATCAAGGATGCGATGAAAGTGAAAAACCCATACAACTATCACCAACACACAAATAGCTGAATAATAAAGCTTTATTCCTTTGTTTGAAGGAACAGATATTTTACTTACCTGAGTAATCGTATCTCTGGGGTCCCATCCAACGAAACTTTTCACTGTCCCGTATCACGTCGCCTAGATAGCCGTAACTGAGCATGCTGGCGTATAGCCTGAGCAACGACTGGTCATTGTGCACGGAGGAGACGTCGAGGCCAGTGCTGTCGCCAAAAATGATATGTATCGTCGCCGTTTGCACATCGGTGGTTCCATGGAGGCTGTACGCGATGGTGTCGGTACTTCCGCTGGGTATCACCCCGATCGGAAGACGAGGAGTCGGTAGGTTCACTTCTGAATTATTCGGGTCGATTTGTCGATCCCTCGAGGTCCTCAGTACCAGGCCGTTGATCACCTCCGCGACAGTACCGTCCCCGCCGATGCATACTATCGCCTGGAACAGGTGAACGAGAGTGAAACATTCCTATATAAAAATGATTTGATCTTCTTCGTCCTCGCGCCGTATTTTCGCTATTGCTTCAGGAAATTTCAATTTCTTGGAAATGTCTATACGATTTAAAACTTGTTACGGAAGTGAAAGAAAAGCGAGAAAGAAAATTATGCAGGAAATAGAAGAAAAGTAGAAGGCGCCGATTTGTAGAAAAGGTTTCTTCAAATACATCGAATGGAAAAGCACGAAATTTGATCGAAGGTGTTTTAAAGATACGTAAGCGATAAAAGGAAAGGAAATTTTGCATCGGATGTTTCGTAACCGTGAAAGCTTTGAGAACGAAATGAAAAATGAAACTTACATGGAAGTCAGTCAAATCGACGCTTAAGAGAACATCACGAATATGGCCAACCCTCTCTGTAATTAGTATCTTCGCATCAATACCAGCGATAGTCATTAGAGGCTGCACATCCTTCTCCCAAATCTTCAAACCTTTTTTCTTCCCTCCAAACGGGTTGATGAATAGTAAAATCTTCCTAGGACGATGGGTTAATCCTACAAACCAGTAATTTGCAATTCCCCATTAAAATGATTATGCGATTTTTGAAATAATTTATTTTTCCTGCAGCTGTGAATGTAACGGTCCACGGATTATTAAAAAGATTAAATTCGTTTATTCGCGAAGGATAGTGTTTTTGAAGAAACGCGACGTAACAAACAGGAAACCGGATCAATACAGTGGCCACTGTTTCTCCCAACGAAGATAGGCCAGAAAAAGATCGCGTCACACGCACGGCAAAGAACCACCCTCTTGTATTTCCGTTCTACTCGCGTTTCCTCCAGAGAGAATATAGTTCGAAGGTGGCGTTTTGATTGATTGGAAAAAACGTTCGTTTCCACAGTATTAGGAATATTACGAGGTAGGCGTGCACGGATATCCACTCGTCGATTAGTTATCGTTCAACCCTCGATATTTCATTCTATGTACACAGATATACATAGTGAGTGTACTTGATCGATGAACGCTTCATTAGGATAAAAACTTTTAAAATTCTGGAATTGTATTCGATAAAGTTTTTTCTAGAAAGATATCGCATAGATAAAATAAACATGTTTAAAAGATTACTAAGATTGCTGAAAGATCGTTTGTCGTTTATTATTTATTGGGAAATTTAAAAAAGATTAGAAGTGCGTGGAAAGCTGATAATATGCAAAAATATATATAATATGCAATATGCATATAATAAAAAGTATATATAATATGCAAGAATATAAATAGAACGTCGATTAAGCGGTTAATAATAATTAAAAGATATATGTATATTTTAGTATCTTTTTTCACAAATACAGATTATGCGTATTTTAGGATAATTTTTCTCCGTTATTATTTAGTACATGTCCTTGAAACAACTCGAATGAATGGAAACGACTCAATGAAGTGGAAAGTTGGAACTATCGACCTAGACCTTGAAGAATCATCGTTTGAGTTATTAATCGTGCACAGAACCGGTTTCTTCGGAATAATCGCAGTAAGCTGTTTTATTTTCTGGAAACTCACGACGTTTTCTTAGACTTCGACGTTGCTTTTTCAATCCCTCCGAGCAAGCAATCCAAAGAGCATAACATACAGTATATGATCGTTAAGTAAATCATGACCGTTTTCGGCAAACATCGTGGTTCTTCGACCTAGAAAGAAACGCTGAGATATTTTCATAACGTCGGATTAATTTCTCGGGACGAATCGCGAAACGTAAAACACGAATTCACCGAACCAATACACCAAATGATCCTATTTCCATAAGTCCATTTACAACAAGGAAATAACACGATTAACAGTAAATTCCAGAATCAATTTCAAAGACTAAAGTTCGTAACATCTTTCTCTATCTCTTAATTTATGGTCTTTTATCTTCCAAACGGCTCTAACGGTAAGCAAATGAATTTGATTTTCTATCAAACCTCGACTCGAGTGAGAATATAGTGGCAAGTTAGAAATCTAAAATTACGTTAGGTCGATCTTATAAACCCACCACATCGTCAGAGCACCAACTTCGTGGAAACTTTGAAACTTTTCCCGCAATTATTTATCCTAAAGCTTGGATATGTAGATTAAACTTGACCAACCCTTATCGGCCACTAACTATGAACGTAATATAAACTCTGCGTAACGACAAGCTAAAATTATCAATGGAGACACTTATTTCGGGCATCGTTATTAATAAATGCGAACACCATGAGGAACACCCACTCCGTGCGTCAATAGCCATTCCAGACGCTCTTCAAACATGCACCGGCTAAACTACAGCGACGTGAAAGGCGGTAGACTGAAAGAGCGGTTTGTTTAAGCTACAGAAACTGCACGTGTGTATCCTCCAGCTTTTTACCCGCTGAATGAGCATGACGTAAAAGCCTAAGAGGCGTAGATACGCGAGGGGAAAGAACCGTGGGCGCGAATAGGGAGTTTTATAAGGCGAAGTATCGTTCTGTGAGGTGTCGTGGCATGCTGATCGATAGAACAGCGACGCTTGCAGCGGTTTCTCTTCCTCTTCGCTCCCTGTTTCTACGGAGCTTCGATACACGTTGACCGCCGTTTATTCAACTAATATGTCGAATTCGCGTTGACAATCAACGTCCTGAATTTCTTCTCGAATAAGCGTGGATTTTTTCATTACTTCGAGCTCGAATCCTTCGGTCCTACTATTGGATTGTTGGATTTTTATAGACTCGAACTCGTACGTCCTGCCGGACTAGATTCTTCGATTCGTCTGGCTAAGGTTCTTCGATACTTTCGAGCTTGATTCTTTTACTCTCTTCGGGAATAAAACGGAGTATCCATAAATAAAGCAAAATCGTCTAATTTCATAGAAAAATATCACTAAAGGAAAATAATAGTATATCGTTGGAGAAATAGAGATACAGAGGAATCTTTGTATTTTGAGTACATTTTGAGAAGAATTGAAATTACGGTAAAGCGGGTATACATTTTGCAACGTAGAATACAATATCCTTGTATTCCTCATAAAAAATGATGTATGAAAGAAGCAAGGAATCGCGATGTATAAAGAAAGACGAGTGTTTAATTACCATAAATATCGTCCAATTAATAATTATTATCATTTTAACGATATTTTAACGATGATCCTCGCAAGAAAAAAAGTCACTCAAAGTCCGAGTACGAAATAACGAAACCGAAAGTGCCTGTTGCAATAAATTTACAGATCGTCTTACAACTACATACAGATCAGATCCAAGTATTGGATGACTGACTGATCGCTACGACCGTAGGAAATCACTGGCAATCTTTGTTCCCCGGCTTTATTTTTTTGTTCTCTGCAAGCCAGCAAAAAGCATACCTTAATTACGCAGCCTCGATCCGTAACCAACGACCTAGTTCCAGCATATGCCGTGTTTAATCCTTTCTACTCGTTCGCGGGGAAACGCAACACCGTACACAAGAATAAACGTCGAGCAGAAACATACGATATTTCGCAAATTATTTCGTAAATGTTGAGAAACGTTATTTCATTTTCTTTCTATCTAGTTACATTCTTAAAGGGCGTGCTCATAATAATCGATACTATTTCAATTCTAGTTTAAATCTCTCTCCCTCTATCTATCTATCTATCTATCTATCTATCTATCTATCTATCTATCTCTCTATCTATCTCTACTAGTTCAATTATTTAAACAACGCGCGACGACTATCTCCACGATTCGGATATAGAAAGGAAACAATGGCGCATGCGAACGGCACGGTTCAACTTTCACCTACTTTTCCCTTTATTTCGTATCTTCGCGCGCGATATTATTAGCACAGCCGATCGATCACATGTAGTTAACACTGGAACTATCAAAGCCAGCAAAATGACAATTTTCCGGTTCTATTTTCTTGTAATTACTAAAAACATATATGTAGGTATTTTGGCCAAAATTAATATTGTTTTTTACTTGTATGGAGATCACACAGATCTTTTGATTTTAAATAACGCATTTGAATTACAATGATTTGTATATAGAATATTTAGATACGTATTTGCAGACTGGTAGTTCTAGCGTTAAAGATTTTCTCATTCTCGGTTCTCTTTCCGGTTTTTCCCCCTTTTCTTTCCACGATTTATGATCGAGCCACCGTGCTTGCATAAGTTATTAGCGAGGATGAGGTAGCTATAGGGATTCCACGAAATCTCACCTCGTTACTCTTCGACTTCATTGTAAGAAAATCTATTTTCAGAGTCGGGATAATTAGCAGTCAATTACCGTGTCGTGGAGCGACTCTACCAAAACGAACAACGATTCGTGCAACAGTTTTGCTTACTAGTCATCCGACTAGCTGACTCGCGACAAATAAGACCTCTTTGGATTATGTCGAGTTTAATGTCGGAGGATCATGTCGAGTAATCTAAACCTGGACAACTCGCCAATTTTCTCTTGCTCGAATCGGAAAAATGAACACGACGACTGCCACGATCGTTCTCGATGACCCCATATTGTTTCACTACATTTCTTGGAATAATTAGTATGAGAGAAATTTCGTGGACTGATGAACGATGTGTGTATGCCAACGATGTGAACGATCCTTACATAATATCTTCGAAAATAAAATATGCAAATATATTTCGCAAAAATTAGATATTACGACGTATTGGGTTGGCAACTAAGTGATCATTAGGTGGTAATGACAAAATCCGCAATCGCTTAGTTGCCAACCCAATAGTATATTTGAATCGATTGCGGTTCCAGGGCAAATCAGATATTACGCAAAAGTCGCGTGGCAGTCAACGCGTTAACAAAGGCTTGGATATTTCGATTACAGAAAATCGCACGTTACGGAAAATACCAAGCGATATTTCGCGATAACAGAATTGATCGATGAAATAACAAGGGATGAAGAAAGACTGAAGCTCACCCATGAGGTAATTTCGGATGGTTTTAACCCAGGAGGCGACTTGCCTAGGGTCGGTGTGGCTCATGGTCACGCTGTGATGGCTCCATTTATTCTTTGGTCCGCGTACAGCGTAGTGGAGGATGAAATTCGTCGGGCAGACGGTGGGCGAGGTAGGCGATGTTGGAGGTGGTTGTTTCTCCTTCAGGTTCACCCCGTGTATCCAATCATCCCCGTAACGAACGGCGAGCACGTCAGTCATCGGTAGTGTCCATCTCGCTGAAAATATAAAAAGTGTTCGTGTCGAGTCGAAAACAAATGCCTCCACTGTCCTTTTATCCTTTTCGCCGATTTACGAATTCTCGTGTGACTTATTTTACCATTTAGTCGCGTTAATTGAAAAAGTATTCGTAATTTTCTTCGTATCAATCGAGAAATGATTTTGTAATCGAATAACAAAACGAATCTTTAAAGTTGATGAAAGTAATCCGAGGGAGGAAAGCTTCCGATATTTTATTCCCTTCAACTTTCGAACGACGAAAGGATATGACTTGAATTGATAAATCTTGAATAGCGAAAATAATCGACTGAACTAAAGACGATCAATATTCGTCAATTTATTTGTTCCAATTTGTCAATACGTTAATTCTAAATTCAACGATTATAACTGTCGCTTCTTCTATGCATTCGTTCCACGGTTATATAATAGATCAAAACGAAAACGACTACACGACGAAAGTACGTACTCGGCTTACCGGTTCTCTGATAGATGCCGTTTAATATTGCAACGAAGTGACGAGAACAAAACTAAATAGACCATTCAAACCGTACGATCGTTTTGCATAATTGAACGTGGCGATCCAGCGCTACTTCTTCATCCACGAAATATATATACTCTTGGAAATCTAATCGATAATCGCTATCGAATAAAGAAAAGAGGAAGGAAAGCGTGCAGCGATCGATCAAACGGAACTCTAGAATCTAGACAATTTGATCAACCACCGCGACCACGTTTTCATTTAAAACCTGAATTACAAGGTGTAATTTTATCGATTTTATTTTCACCGTGATTGTCTTACTTTTCTCGTCAGAGATTTGCAAAATAATCGAACAAAAAGCTTGTAGGCACCTGTTTGCGTTGTACGAAACTCGATCAAGGCAACGCGAAGTAACAAAGATTACCCCAGACAAGATAACGGAAAGACGAAAGATAATCGACTACGATGCCCGTACAGGAGAACCGACAGACACGATCGACAGTCCATGAAAACGACAAAACGTCGTGAAGCGCACGAAAAGAAGTCGATAGCGCGTTCTCTCGTGATTTCAGTGCGATTTCTGTGAATTATCTAAATATCCTTTGCAAAGAATTCGGCCGACGAATTTGAACTCTTGTGAAAATCCTCGATAGGAAATCGATGCGGTTCTAGTATTACATTTGTATCACAGAATTAATGTCTGTTCTCCGTCGAGTCGTTTGATATTTTCTTTTAATATTTTTAATATTCGCTTTGTTAAATAAAATGTTTGCGAATTTACTGTCGACTAACTTCTGTAAACTTCGATGAACATTTTTCCCGAAAGAAATGGAAGAATATTTATAAAAATTTATTGAATTAATATTAATAATACCAATAAAATTAATTGTTAAATTATATGAATATACATTAATCGTTAATATTCGTCCGTAAACCTTTGCAGACTTCTGTCGTGCCTCTTGAAAAAATTAATATAGAATAATAGTATCATCGTCAGGCTCGATTGTTCCATATGACACAAGAATTCCACTAACTTTATGAAACCGCGAATTTCTTTCAACCGACCTAAATGTGACTATCGACAAACGGGACAGCTGTCGTTCAAAATGACGATGTTATATCATGTACGTATGCATAATCGACGACAGAAGCATAGGGATGAACTTAAAGTAAGTAGATAACGAAATTACGCGAAAGATAACGCGTTGCAATACCATAGTCATAGTGTGTCCGTCTTAGCCGAGTTTCAATATTTTTCGAACTCTGGTCTGGACGATTGTAAAAAATTCATAGATAGATAGAAACAGAAGGACAAAATATTTCCTAAATCGTTTGTAACTTGTTAGAGATTTGTCTCTATCGAAAAGAAAGGAAAAAGAAGACGTTGAAGTTAAAAATAGCAGAGAGAAGGAATTTCGAGAGTTCGAATATTTCAAAAACTCGCTATTTTTTAGACCAGCTATTATACCGAAGCCTCGCAGGATCGATTTACGATGTTTTTGCAAGTTTCGAAATTCAATCGTCTAATCGATTGTTAGATCAATCGTGCACAGAGTAGAACGTCTCAAAATATTCGATATTTGAAATTTTGTAAAAAATTCTGCACGAACGATAATCCCGCGGAATATTCCGCAGGTTTCTCGTAAAATAATATCGGTAAAAAACGTTCTAATAATATTTCCATGAAACATCCTTATTCTAGAATAGAAAAAAATGTTTTTACAATGTTTTCAACTCACAATGATTTATTAATGTCAAGAGATTGTCGGGGTACATATTTATTCGAGAATCCGATTCTTTTGTCGATACTTTCGTTCAGATATATAATAAAATTAGAAAATTACGTAGATACGTAATATTTATTTTTTACTTTTCCTTGCCAATTCACGTGACTACAAATATTAAATATTTTGTCGGTCAACTTGATCGTCTGCTTGATTTAAAAGTCACCTGCTTATTATCGTATCGCTTCTTCTTCTCGATTATTGATAAAGCTATTGTAATAACGAGATATCGTAGTAAAATATTGCAATAACGACAAATAATCACGATACTATTACGTTATTTCGTAGATGGACTAAGTTAGATTTTAAATAAATCTTCCAATTAATAGGATTTACTGTCACTGTGTGATATATATGTGAATGACCGAAGAAGCAGAGGCTTCAAGTCCTCTGTAATTGGAGTCTTAATTAGAATTCTGCAGATTGTGCTGAGATACGAAATCTAGAATCGCGTTGAAGGGAAATTGAGAGCTTCCTTTCACAACTACTATCGCGAATGATAGAATGAAACTTTGTTATAAAAAAAAAAATTACGAAACTTCGCGTTAAAAAGTAAAATGGTATCATAGAAAATAAATATGCCTGAGTATATAACGAAAAGTAAAATATCGTTTCGTATATAATAAAATATAGTCTTGTTATAACAATTGACAAGGTCTTTCAGCTACGCCTACGTCTTCCTAATAATCTGTTAATCCTCATATTGTGAACACGCAGAGCTGTAAATATAAATCTGCGCTAAAAATATGATGCACATGGCCTATTCGACGGATGATCTAGCGAGAGTATCTTGCACTTTTCGAGCGACACTCGTATCGATTCGTTCCACTTCTCCGCATAGCTTATCGTATATTTACATATACCAGTCGTTGGTTACAACACACTTCAATATTTTCTATTTGCCATCATTGTGTTGATCCAAAATGCAACAAATCGCCCCTTTTATCTTTCTCCTCTAAATTGTTTCTTATATATCTTACGTCATTTTATTCCCCTTTGTTTATCGTTTTGGTATTTCGCTTTTCTAAATCCACGCGTACATCGTTTCCTAGCCACGATAAACAGACAAATAAATAAACAATACAATCACGTATCGGATACATGAGTAGAAAAAAGACGTTGCTACATAATAGAGAGGAAACATTTGAATTTGTTTAATTCTTATGGAAACTACTAGAAGAGAACCACTTTCATCTATTCTATCGATTGGAAATAGTACTCAAGAAGTATGTAATGACTAAAGGATGTGTATTTGACGAAGGCCATCCTATGCCATCAGTAATAGGAAGAGCTTTTCAAACATCAACGTACATAAACGTAATACGAAACGGGGAAGGCAACAAGCACGTAATTCGTTAACGATTAACGGTTCGCTCCGCTCGATCGAAACGGTTTACACAAACGATTTATCCAGGCAGTTAGTTCTCCAAGAAATCGCGGAGAGTCTAAAAAATTCCGTGGAATTTTCATACTCGTCCACGTATCGGGCCGAACCTCGCGATCTAGCGGCTGTTAGGAGTCGCAGAGGCTGCGACTCTGACCCAGAAACGTATCGAGCCTTTGTTCCAGTGGCTGAAGGGCTTTCCACGCGAAGGTCGTGCCAACAGAAATTACCTTTCCGAAAGGGAACGTCGAGAGAATATAGATCGGAGCGGAAGTTCGATAAGATGGCGAACGAAGATCGCGAAACGACTTCGTCAAGTGGAAAAACAAACTCGAAAATAAATGCATGGCCAACGAGACAAGGTCGACGAGTAGCTACCCGAGACGACGAAGATCTTTTAAAACCGGATCTTTCATTTGTATTCGCCTTTCATCGTTCGTGCGATTCGTGAAAGAATTTGGATGAAAAGCGAACTTTGTTCATTACAACGAAACAGCCATCCAAATAGATAGACACAGCACATAGCTGGGTTAGACGTACGTGATAATTATCAAAATTGCGTAATCATGTGTCTTAACGAGGGGCGTAATTGCAAATGCACGTGCACCGCTTGATAGGTTTTTGCTTCTTAGCTACGAGAAACAAGATGGAAACTCGTCATATTCTAAGTAAAAACGGAACGAACGGAAAAAGTTGGAGCGAGAAATCGCGTTATACGTTGGAGCGTTATACGAGCGATAATGTATTCCGTATTCGTCGAAATTAGGTTAAAAATAATCCGAATATTCTTGACAAGCTTAATTACGTATGATATTTTCACTGGCACCTTGTCATCGTGTCTATGATATATCTCGCATATATAATCCTGTTAACAAGCAGGAATCGTATCCGCGATGATCGCAAAAGGGATGCCGAGAAAACTTTTCGGAAAATCGTAGCTAGCAGGAGCTCGAAGTCCACGATAATTCGTATCGAAGGCACGCCGTGTTATTCACGGTCGAGCCTTGATTGCAGTTGTCGGAGGGAATCCGTAATTCCTCCGCTTGAATCCGGGCCGCTCGTTCGCTGCAGCCTGAATTTGTTCAGGTAAATTTAGGCAGCGTCGGTCGTTCACATCGATCTCCAGTCGAAAACCTTGCTGCCAGCTGAAGAGACTGCGGAAGGTCGCCACTCTTCACCAAACGGTGAAACCTTTCGCTTCTCTCACGTTCGCTTGGGGCCACGTGACGCTGTTATTCTCTAATCGCTTCCTGGTCTCTAATGGCTCATACAGATACGTCCAACGATTTAGTCGAGTGGCGAGTAATTTAGTAACTTACTGTGCACGTTTAAATTTTCCCTACCACTCGCTATCAAACCGATCAAACTAAACGAAAAGAAATGTTAACATTTTGCTGCAAGAAGTGTCAATATCATATTTTTGCAACAACGAGTTAAAGCCCATATCGAGTTTTTAAGCAATTGTACAATCTATATGAAAGACGACAATTTCAAATTCCATCTAGAAATGGCTACAACGACATTCGTACACGGCTACGTCGACATTTTTCATAAAGTAAACTTTCTGCGAAAGATACCTAGGTCAACGTGAAAAACACAAATAGCGTAAGCTTTAATTCTCTCATTCTGCGTTGGAGAAGAAATTTCAAACAGCAGAAACTCCTGTAACTCTTGTTACATTTATCTTACGTTACTCTTGTGTATATTTAAGCGATTTAATACCTCAACAACTTTTTGCAAATACCGACATTGGTACTTTTTGCACCAAGCTACAGATATATTTTGATACATCTGCGACTCAATTATGCTAATCCCGGACACTTTCTATGCTCCCGGCTGGCTGCTGAAGCGAGCAAAACTCTCATAAAAAAAGAAGACTAAGAGGAAAACACCGCACCGACCTCGCTAAACAAATAAAATAGTCAAATTCGAAGACGGTATCCCGCTGGGGGTAGCCATCCACGTATTATTTAGCAATTAAGTTAGAAAAATTTACCAAATGTCCAGCTGGACAAATTGTAAAGTGCAAATTAAATAATAAAAAAAAAAACTTTCTATGCTCTAAACATTTTTTCTTTCTACACTCTAAATCATTTGGATAATGGTAAGTGGCTGTTGCTCATCGCGCGACTAAATCACTGAAAGTGTGTTGACGATGAGCCTTTAAGACAGCGTTTTCTTTCTTCTTCGATCGAGTTTCTTAAACCGAATTATCCAATGGCGAAAACATTCTAATGTCCTTCGGAATTTTTCGTCGAGTCGCGCCAATCGAAGGGAAAAGGAAACGACGAAAATTCGCGAAAACGAAAGACTAAATAATTGAACTACTTTCCAAAGTAATCCAAGGTCGAGTGACTGCGCGAGCGATTGGCGAAAAAAAGACAGGCGGCAGCTCTTGGTCGTGCGATTACATCAGTTCCGCGGTAGGGTCAAAGAAAAAGAAAATGGCAAGCAAACGTAAATTCTGTGACAGCGGGTCATAATTAAATCGTTTCGCAATAAACGCATGCTGCAACCTGCAACCGTGACACGCTGTTTTTGCCTGGGTTACATAAGCGACGACCCAGGAAGTCAGTAGACAAAGTAAGTAGAAGGAACAGAATGATGACAATTAAACTCTACTTTTACTGTCTTTTTGTCCTACCATAGAGTAAATTAAAAATCTAAATGTCCGTGAATTTCTTGGAAATTATAGGAATCGAGCTATCGATTAGTCATGAATCGTCGGCCATAGTCCTATTTAAAACTAAGGGTTTTTTTCCAAATTGGAAACGATTATAAACGTTTGCGGATTTATTTATACGATAGCCTTCTTTTTGTTTCCATCTCTATCGATATCGCTGTAACAGCGCCGTTTATTTCCACCGTATACGCGTTTAAATATGTTACAATCGCTCGATATAATAATCATCGTACTTCCATTACCGCAATTGCCATTTCATTTATTCCTTTCGTGCGATAAAGAGCAGTATCGTGAAAAGCGCAGAACGATGAAAAGCCATAAAATTATTAACGACACATTCAAAGCTACAATCAAATATGCTACAAAGATGCACAGAATGCACACAATATGCAAAAATATATAAATTATCCAAGGTACAGGACTCGGTATAATATTTAGCATCGTGAATACAATTCTCTACCTAAATTCCATTTTTTTTAAGCATCTTCGTAAAAAATATGAGTTCGTATATATGCCAGCCTACTTATAGTACTATTTTATCGTTTTACGCCTTACGGATTCCGTACAGTGGTCACAAACAGAACGATTAAGTAACAAATAAAAAAGAAATAATATATGGAATAGACAAGAAAATTCCGTGACGCGCGTGCAAAAAGAAAAAAAGTAGTAGTTAACGGAACGACAATCGGCATCGGAAATATGGCAGAAATGGTATGCGCAGCCACGTCATCAAGATAATTGAGCCGTGTGCCAAAACGTCGTACTTGGTCGTGGAAGAGGATGCGAATCGATACGACTGGAAAATCTTCAGGATGGATAACGAGGTCGGGCAATTTTTCTCTTTTTCTTCTACTTCCTACCATCTGTGAAAATACTTTGACCAAAGAAGAGGAATTACGTAAACGAAGCACCCGCATAAATTACGCTAAAGCCATATACAGGCTGCGGTACACGTACCTATTCCGCTATATCGGTGTAATATGCAACAAATTGCGAGTTTCACTTTTGCATGTCTCGCGTTTATATAATACATTCCGTTGCATTTCTCGATTCGATGCGACTCTTAAAATCGATATAATGGGACAGAGGCCCGAATCTACCCACTTATCCTGCCGCGATCCTCCGCTATTTTATGTTTCAATGTTCCTCTCGCTTTAGCAAGCGAAAGACATTTGCAATGTTGTAGGAAGATGTTTAACAGGGAATTGCATATACCAACGAGAATTCCTTTTACACGTTGGTCAAACTTGAAATATTTTCAGACATTAGAAAAATACGATTGGGTGGAAAGTGATCTAAAGAGCGGTGTAAGGGTTAAGGACAAATCGGGAATTTTTATACGGTACAATTATTCTAATTTTTAGCCTAATCCTGAACGATTTAATCGATACTGTTAACGACAGTTTATTTTAAAAGGAAAGGACTGGGAGCGAAGAGATGGAAATGTATCGGTTATGCAATTAGCAATTATGTTCTAGCAACGACATTGACTCAACCATATACGTCTTAATTACAGTAACTAAAATTCGATTAACTACGATTGACATCACGCGTTTATCTGTCTCCGAAGAATCGTTTCGCTGCACATTTTATCGAGCAATTTGCAAACATTGTGAGCCTTAAGATTTCGTAAGTCGACTCGCACGAAATACGTCGTTACAACACCGATACATCGTTGAACATAATTTCGACAAAATAGGTATCGATAAAATCCAAAACATTGTTTCAAAAACATTTTAACGAAACGTTGTATTGGGTTGGCAACTAAGTGATTGCGGATTTCGTTATTTGGTGGTATTGACCCGACCCAATATCTTCTTTCTTTCCCCGTGACATACATCGCTGACGATACGCGTTGATCTTATTCCGGGAGCAAAACGCTTAAAATACTTTTAGTTGGAACGAAGATGGGAGAAGCGAAACAGGTAACCGGTCGAATTGCTAGAATCGAGGAGAATGCGGCCAACGTGTGGTTTGACCTTAACGGGTCGCGCCGATAACGTGGATAGAATTCGATTCGAAAGAATCAAAGTGAAATGCGTTTATACGAATTTGCGTTCGACCACGGTGAATCGTTTGGGAATCGTGAAAACGGTTATATCGGTACCGATCGAATTTTACCGCGACGAGTCGACAAAATTCCCATTGGATCTATTCGAGTCGCAGCTATTCGAATTAAGACGATGGAGAATTTATTGAATTTGCAAATTATCGAAATGGATGCTTCTCGAATTTATGAACGGCAGTAATTCATCGAATTTGTGTAGGTCATCGAGATCGAAATTCGTGGAATTGCAAGAGACGAAGAAAATTTTAACGAAGGCAATCGAACGACGATAGAGACAAAGCGGGAAGAGAGCAGAGAAGAAAGAGATAATAATCGTATGCAAATAGGAAGCGCTGTATACTAGCATCACCGTACGCGAACGGAATACCAAGTGGGAAGAACGTTGCGAGGAACGCTAATTTATTTCATCTTCGATACTTCCCTGGTCTGTGTTCTTACACGCGTAACCGCGCTTCAACTCAATTACTTTTTTCATCTCGAATTCCGTTTTTCACCAACTTCTATACGTTGTCACACGCTCAAAAGCAGTAATAGGGTAGACAGAACGTACCACAAAACGTACCACAGCTATCGAAACAATAACTTTTTTACTATAACACTCTGAACCGTCACTCCGATTCGTACAATAAATTTTACTACTATATCTAAAGATCAATTCTTTACCTTGTTTGCGAAACGTTCGAACTGCGACGCGACGAGATTGTCACGTAAAATTAATGATAAAAAAGGGAGTAGCTGAGCGATAACTTAACTTGACGGTGCTTTCATAATTTTGTGAGCTTTTATTCGCGAAAATGATTAAGTATAATATTACAATGAAATAGCGAAGTTAAAATAGTTGTCCCGCTAAGATCCCTAATAAATGCACCCTGGTATGTCACCAACGAGGTAACACATCGCGACCTCAAGATACCCACAGTCAAGGAAGAAATAACAAAATATAGCAACAGATATAGCAAAAGAGTCAACAAACATCGAAACCCCCTAATTACTAAATTACTTAATACGTCGGAGCAGATCCGCAGGCTAAACAAACACTACCCGTTAGACCTAAGCACAAGATTTAACCAGATATTTATATAAAGTAATATTTACTTATTTATAATACTATGTTATAAATAAACTTGTTATAAATAATTAGCCGGAGAAAATTACTGAAAATTCACAATGCGAGAATTGATTGTAAAATACCAATAAATAAAAAAAAAGAAATAGTTGTTCAAATCACGGCCAAACTACACAAGACTCAAGACTCAAGACTCAAGACCGAAAAGGACGCTTGGTCGTAGGTTTGTAGGTGTTGAGCGACAAGGGGCGGATCCTAATTACCCTATTAACGGGGAAAATGTAATGTTGGGCCATGTGCAAAGGTCACATCAAAGACTAACGGTTCGCTGTCAGGTAGTATGGAATGACATGGATTTGGGTATGGTGGTTGTCACAAGATCACCAGTGATCTTACGGGCCAATATCATTACTACCTGCGTTTTCCAAATTACTAGAGAAAATAATATATAACGGTCTAAAACCAACAATAGAAAAAGGAAAACTAATACCGGATCGTCAATTTGGATTCAGGAATAAACACTCCACGATAGAACAAATGCACAGACTCGTCAACGAAATCTTACAGGCGCTGGAAACAAAACAATATTGCACGGCACTCTTTATGGACATCGAAAAAGCATTCGACAAAGTTAACCATGAAAAACTTCTTCGAACAATCAAGAAGCAATTTCCAGAACAAATCTACAAACTACTAAAATCTTACATAAACAATAGAACCTTTGTAGTAGAAATAAATGACGCATATTCTGAAATTAAGGATATCAAGGCAGGAGTACCGCAAGGAAGCGTCCTAGGACCAATACTATATACGGCAGACATACCGACAACTGCCAACAGCAAAATACTAACGTTGGCGGGCGATACGATCACACTAGCGAGGCACGCAAATCCGGAAACAGCTACCGCACTTTTACAAGAACACATTATAAAAATAGAAAACAAATAAACAAATAAAAGCGAATACCAGTAAGCGCAACCACATGACATTTACACTCGGAAAAGGAAAAACACCGGATATCCAACCGAACGGCGCCCACATAGCACAAAGAAAGCAAGTCAAATATCTAGGAATACATTTAGATGCACACCCTGCATGGAAACATCACGTAAAATCGATAATAAACAGAATACGTGAAAAAAGGAAGCAGACGTACTGGTTAACCAATAGAAAATCTAAATTAAGCACAATGAATAAGCTAAATATATACAAAACGATAATCAAACCAATCCGAACATACGGAGTCCCACTATGGGGGACGGCGGCAATGAGTCACATAAATAAAATAGAAACAGAGCGAGCAAAGATTTTAAGGGCGATAGTCAACGCTCCGTGGTACGTTAGAAATGAAGAATTACGAAAAGATTTAAAAATTCCAACGGTCAAAGAGGAAATCGCCGGATATGCAAAAAAGTATAACGAAAGACTTGTAACACACCCAAACCAGCTGGTTGCCGTAACGAATAAAACAATAACAGAAAGAAGACCGAAGAAGAAGCATCCCGCAGACCTCACGATCGAAATACAATAGACAACCTGGAGGATGGTTACCCCCAGCGGGGTAACCCCCGTATATATAATATATGCTATATTTTATTCTATAAGATATAATATTTTACCAAATGTCCTACTGGACGAATTGTAAAATTTTAAATAAAATAAATAAAAAAAATCAGTGATCTGCCAATTTCGTGATTTCCTGTGTCTCCTACGTGACAACGTCAACGTTTTACCGATCATATACATTTCCAGAGCATCCGAATCTACGCAAAGTATAATCTTATCTCGCATCTTATCTTATATCGTAATATCTTGCATAAAGTAGAAATAACAGTCCCGGTATAAAATTCTTTCGTATAATTTATAAAAAATATAGCAGATAGAAACGTTGAAAGAGAGAAAGGAACAGCTCATCGAGATAAGAAACAAACGAAGAAAAGAACGATTATACGTTGAATGTCGTAGTAGAGATTGGAGATCAAGGTATACAAGAAAGATCAAGGTTGGATCGTGAGAGGTGTAAAGAAGACCTGTCGAGATTTTCTTTAATATTCAGCGTCCACACGAATACACACGGAAACGGAACTATATGTAAACAAGACTCAAGGACGCGCCTTCCCTACGTGTGTCGCTGCTTTGAAGTAGACGCCAATCGCCGAAAATCTATCGATATTCCGTGCATATACGCGATACACGTTGAGTCATCTGTTGACTCTTTACAACGCTATGCAACTTGAGTATTACGTACAATTTCGTGCAAAAGTGAGACAGTACGAAATCGGTTTATTGAAATATTATTTGTAAAAGTTTCTTAAAAGAAGACTTCCTGTTGAGAAATTGAAAAAAAAGAAGAAGAAGGAAATTATTATATTATAAAATCCCGTATTTTAATAATGTTCAATGATAATATTTCAAATATTATATTATAAGATTAATTTAACCTTTTCTTTAACAAACAAACGAACGTCCTGTAAAATTATCAAAACAAATTTCTTCTTGTTCGTCGTTATCGATAATCTGAATGATCGAATTAATTATCAATAAATTGATATATCGAATATCTGTAAAAGATTATTGTCTCAATGTCATGTGTCACGTTTATCAGCCGTCGCGTGTTTTAAAATCAGAATGAGACTTTGTTACAAAACAACAATGTCATACAACGTGATCGACAAGTCCTACCCTATCGTACCTATCGTACCTATCGATCATTTCGTGAACAACTCGAGGATGCAATCAATTGGTCCGCTACTTGTGGTTTCGATTGGTCCTTGAGACTCGATCTTCGATTTCGATTGTTAATAATTTCATCCGGACTCGTGTTGCTTCGACGAATAAACTTCTCAAAAAATTATTTGAAAACTCGATACCTCGGATTGATAAAAGGATATTACAGTTCTTTTAAACAATTTTATTAATTTCATTAACAGGTTCGTCGCCACGTCGCGCGTATCTGTGCGACAGGTATACTTCCGTGGGGGCCCCGTCGCCAACGTACGGTGACGCTCTTCTTCTTCCAGTTGATTAAATATACGATATTATACGATATAGGATATACGACATAAAAATATTAAAAACACATTATACCATACTTTTTATTAATTTATATTCTGGATAATATATTACGTTATTCTATATCGCATGGTATTTGTATAAACATTCCAAACACATTTGGGCTGATTTTGGACATTTCGAACGATAGTTGTAGACTCCGTCATCATTACTCTCCTCACTTTCAAATATATTTTCACAGCGTGTACTGAACATTTTGTGGATGAAAAAATCACTGATGTACGTCTCGCAAGTATACTTCTAGACTAAATAAAAGATCTGAGACATCTGCCATGAGATCCATCGGAATACTTTCGCTGGGAAGCTTATCGCTTTAACGTGTTAATTTTAAATCTCTATTGATAAAATATTTTGAAAGACCACTCGGTTCGTTGACAACGATCAATTCCTTAGCGATATGTTTCAAATAGAAAACATTTCATTTCTAGCGATGAATATTCTACTAACCTAATATTCGTTCAAGCGTCGCTCCGCGCTGATAGTACGGACGATAACAACGACGATATTCCCTAATACATCGCGACCTTAAGATATCCACAGTTAAAGAAAAAATATACAAATTCAGAAACAGATATAATGTAAGAGTTAACAACCACCAAAACCCACTAGTCACCCAACTACTTGACACGACGGATCAGATCCGCAGGCTAAAAGGACAATACCCATTAGATCGAAGCGTTAGATTCGACTAAAATCAAATATACTATAAACTATTATAATCCAAGTTACAGTACCACGCCAAAAGAATTTACTTATAATTCTCAATGAGAATTGATTGTAAATAGTCTACCAAAAAAAAAAAATAAATATTCCCTGATAAAGATAAACTGCAATACAACCTGTAGCGGCCCTCGATAGTAAACTTTCCAACGGTTTCTCTCCTGTGGCTCGCTACACAAAGAGCCTATTCTTCGGACAAGATGATTGTCAGATATCGATACATCCTCACAGAATATTTTCAGCTAGCCTAAGGACCCGCTATAAATCTTGGGATTTATTTAGCTAAGGCTAAAGGGACAAATAGTCTTTGTCTTAACAGTCCCTCACCCACTACAGGAAGATACGGGAAATCTGCTTTTCTCGCGTACGATGCTTCCCGCTAGCAACTTTCTCTCAAGGGCGGTTAGCATTCTTTTCCAACCACCAACATAAAATTAGCCAATTAAGATCCGATGATCTCGTATCCTTGGACACATCCCACCATAGTTCTTCTGTGCGATGGTCGGTAGCTAGCAGTAATAATTGATCCGAGTTTCTCGACATTTTAGGCAATCATCGTCCGAACTTGCATCGTATATCGAAACGCATCGACCCGAGTGCGAACTTGTAATCGCGAACCGATAATAGTAACCGCGAGTTCTACGCATAAGTGTACACATAGAATATATGTTGATAAATATTTATCGTTAAACATATTCGAGTGTTTTTTCGGTACCTATCGCGATCTACCCACCTCGGACCGTTCATTATCAACAACTGATGTGTAATAAAAAAAAAAAAAAGAACAACGTTGCTATAAACACTAGAGTCGAGAACACGAAGCATTGTTGTGATCCCATTAACAGCTTCCGGAAAAGTTACGAGTCGCACGATTCCATCGCAGAACCGTAAATTCGCTCCACATGCCCTATTATCCTCCTATTCGCGTCTATTCAAATCCTCCAAGATGAAAAAACGATAAAAATAATCGGTCAATCCTTGGAAAACAGTGGAATTATAGGGAAATGAGTTTCTCAGCGAAGGGGATAAGTTCGAATAAGGCGCGTTGAGCTTCTTGAGAATTGCGATCTAATGGGACGAAACTCGAAACGTACGAACTACGATATCTATGATTAAGCGAACGATCCAATATTCGATATTTCGGTTCGAGATGGTAAATGGCATTTCAAAGATAATCAAGAAATGTTGAACACATATTAGAAATATTTTTCGAGGACAATTATTGCAATTAAATGTTTTAGAGAATGATGACAGACTAAAAATGATTGGAAGAAACATTACAGAGAATAACAATCTTACAATTTAAAAGATGAGAAAATTAGATAGGAAGTTATTGCAAGATTCTAAAGATTGAGAATAAATTGTCAATGATTTTTTAGATTCATCTCGTCTTTCATAAGTGTCTTAATATTTATAAAGGGCGGCGTGTATATATGTATATTATGTATATATATGTTCTGGCAGATAAAATTGAGAAAATTTAGTCCGAGTCTTGCGCACGATACCGTACTCTCTAGAGTAACAACAACAAGGCATTAAAGCGCAGGCGATAAAATCGTCCTAACGTGTCTACTGCTTCCTTGTCTTCGTTTCATAAAAACAACCATCAGACAATTTTCGCTAAAATGCGAACGATTATATTTATGTTATAATTTCATATTCTCGTGAATATAATTAAAGAGATAGGGTCCAAATAGAGATCTATGTTTTCCCTACTAAATGTTACGAGTATATTTACTTTGGATATTTTATATATTTTTGCATGTTACATGTATTCTGTAGTCACGGTCTAATTATCACATACTCACAACGAACCTTTCTCGATATATTCTCAAAGATTATACGATTAATCGACGATAAAATCCTCACATATAAATTTTAATTGTACTTACTATATGGAGGTTTCTCTGTTTCCCAGATGAGAGTGCCACGATGAAAGTAGACTCTGCACCGTTTCTTTTTTACCACAAACGTATTCAGGAGGACAGTCCTGGAGGACTGGTCTGTGATCTCCTGCATCATACTGACGGCTGGTTTTGGCTGCCTTTCCATAAGTAACTCGTTCAACAATAAGATCGTAGGGAAGTCATCTTTACGTCGATTGATTTGTTATACGCGAGAAGATCGACGCGAAAACCGAAAACAACGCTTACAAATGGAACACGGACAAAGAAAATACTTTACAATCCTACTCGCTCGTTAGCTGGAGCACAACTACGGTGCACGATCGACTCAATGAGATTCGTGTCAAATCGTACGCGTTCGACTTTCATGACCACTAGCGCCTCCAACCAACAGTTGCCGTAATTATGGAAACAAAACTCGCTCTCACTCGGTTATCGACTTCTCTTCAACCGTGTTTTCTCATGTGGCTTTCTGGGATAGAAAATAGATCTACCGGCTTATTAGACTTTGGGTGACACAAATAGACATATTAAGCTAGGAATAGATCAAAACCTGTACTGGATTAGTGTACCCATATATGTACATATATATGTATCTCATCGGTGTATGCATACGCATACAGAAAGGAAATTTCCTTTCTGATATATATATAATGTAAGGCCTATCCTACCCATAGGTGCATAAAGATAGAGCATAGAGCACAGTCGTATACACAGGTCTGGAAGTTCCTGTGGAGACAGTAGGGCTCTTAATGTAAAGAGTTATCGAATATGTAATCGAGAGTTGTTTCACAAATCAGCCACCATAGAACGCTGCGATCGAGAAGTTAGGATTTTGTATCTAACGCCATCGTTCAGTGAAAGCATTGAAAGTAACGAATCTAAACCAAACCATTAAGCTTACTCAATAACTAAACTAAACCGCTTTTCATAAGTTTTCGTCGTTTGCTCGATATAAATACATATACAGTATTTCGTTTGGTACAGAAAAATGTTGTTCGAATGAAAATATAAGCAAATTACAACTTTCAAATCAAATATGTACACATACACTTAATACTTTTACATTTGATGCATTTATTGGAAAGTAAATCTGTTTTTGGCTGTTTTTAATTCATTAAAAAATTATGTAACTACTAAAATTATCTATAATATATATAAATAATATCGTATCCAAAATATTATTCATGATTGAAACATTTCAATGTTATTAAATTTTTTATTGAAAATGCAAGGTAATAGTATAATTTTAGAGTTTGCAGAAGTTTTTAATAATAAAAAAAAAATTATGTTATATAACATTTATGACACATTAGTTACATACAAAATAATAATATAACCATAACAATTTTCCTGCTACTCGGTTCACCGTGAGTCGAGTACGCGATCATTAAGAAGAGAGTAAAAGAAGACAGGGACAACGATACATCGTGTTATTCTTACACGATGGCATTATACAACGAATCCTAACTTTTCGATTGAAGCACTTTACTGCGAACAAATTGACCAACATCATCCGAACACTAAGAACCTTATACTCCCACTATGGGAGTTTTCAGACCTGCATGCGACCGTGTGGTATCACCGTGGTGACCCTCAAAATAAAGAATTCGAAAAAGCATCGTATATCGAGTCTATTCCTATACCCCGTTTGTAACTCTGATGCCGCTTGTTCGTCGATGTTACAGTATCACACTTATATATTTACTGTACGAACGTGCATACACATTATTAGGCAAACACACAAGTGGCCTCTATGCAGTGTTCTTTTTCTGTTCCTATATCGTTTTATCAGCTCACTCGTGCAGTCAATGTTTATATCTCTATGATCCTATCCTATATTTATTTAGTCAATAGCCATGTCCTTAATAATTTTAAGTAGTGTACTTAGCATTAATCGATGAACCAGAAGTCATTGCCGATGATACGCTGAATCGATTCAGCATAGAAGAGTTTAATTACATACATATTTTACTCAAGTATTACGAAAAAAACATTTGCATAGTTCAATTTTCGTAAATTATCCTTTGTATTTCTTAAAAATAAAGTTGACAAAAAATATCCTGGCCCATGGGGGGATCGAACCCACGACCTTCGCGTTATTAGCACGACGCTCTAACCATCTGAGCTAATGGGCCCCGATATGCAGTAAGTTTTGCTATAATAAACAAACGTTACAGCGAACAATTTTTATAACAAATTAGAATACTATAGCGTATAAAGATGTTGCAACGAACACAGAGAAATATCGACCGCTCCGCCGATTTTATCACTCCGTCTTTCTTACAATGATAAAGAGTAAACATTAACTGACGATACGAATCTATATGTATCTCTCTTTCTATCGTTTAATTGTAAACAGCTTAAAATCTCGTGAATAGCACACGTATAAACTACCGTGGTCCAGGATAAACAAGTATCGTATCAGTCAATGAACCATATTTATTCATGAAAAGATAACAGGAGTTAAAGACGGCTGGGCTAGCACAAATACCTCATTATTTTATGATACCTACTAAATAAATAAACTTTATGTTATCTTTACCACTTAATTTGTAGTTTATATTACATTGTTCCAGCGTTTAAATCATTGGATAAGTGATAACTTTGCTTTTAATTATAGGCCTATAACAAATTACTCCTAAATACATATGTTTCAATGTATGCCACAACGAACAGATGCTATAGCCTCTGTACAGATACAGAGCTGTACCTCGCCTGCGCTATAACAAACGTGATTTGAGAACCAATTCTATTCGTTCTAACATACCTTAGTGTACTCTAGAGATGTATCGACTAGCGGTCAACTATCCGGCCACTTTTATAATCGGTGAGTAATCAGCAATTAATAGGCGAAAAAGGTCAAATGATCAACATTCCATTTTTATATATTAATAACGATATCGACAGTTACCGTTTATTTTTCAATCCTTATAACAATACAGGAATAACAATACTTTATGAATGATTGTTTTACGAGTGAATATAGACATTTATTGCACGTACAATATAATCAGTTAAGAATCGAAACTATGTATTTGGTATACACATATAATACAAAATGAATGAATTATATAAGAGACAGCCTTTGCGACTTTTTATAAGACATATTGTCGGCACCTACAACAATGAACGTATCGCAAATATTATGATCGTATCTTTTTCCACACTGAGGTCATCGTGTTTTGGCGAAGCTTATCAGGCATGGGTCATCGTAACGACGACACCTTTCCCTACCAGTATGTTAAAGATCTTAAGTAAAAATCTTTAGTACCGCAACATATACAACTAAAAATGATGAAAATAAAACTAATTAAAGAAGAAATCGCATGCACATGATCTCGAGTAATTCATTTGCTCGAACTGATCGTTTGGAAAAAGATGTGTTGCTATAAGAACGACACGTATTTCTATACAGCTCAATGCATGCATTACTAAAACAGTTCTCTCAAATCTACAACGAAAGTGATTCTTGTAGCGTTTTCTCTCTATATCTTTTTTTCTCCAATAACTTTTATCCACTGAGCGATCATAAACTTAGGAATCAAGATATTCTTTCCTATCAATGATATGTACATTTAAAGGTACCTATACGAAAGATATAAACATCGAAAATTATTTATATTGTATGTCGGAAATATAAAATTACTTAATTTAGCGCTTACTCTATTATTTTAATGCTCTATTCCTGGCATGTAATACTATTCTAACATGTAACCTTATCACGCGACTAACTACTTTAATATAATTACGCATCACCAGACATTCTGCACACGACTACCCACGTTACCAACTGATATTGTGTCCGATATTTATGATCATCCTATAGCCAATCGCGAGAGCCAGTTCGCAACGATGGAAAGATTCCTGATGTTATTGATAGGAAAGCACTGCACCCAGACAGTTTAGCTTAGTTCATATTTGAACAGCGCACGAGCGCGTCGTTGAATGCTCTTCTAAAAGAACTCGTGCGTTTCCTTCGTGAGAAGTTCACTCTTTCAATTAGCCGGACTTTTACTTTTAACTTGCTTTTTACTTAACTTATTTTTAACGTTAACACTGTTTGCTATTATCGTTGGTAAGTAATTATTCGACATTTCGTCGTATCTATTCATGTGTTGTTTCTCATCAGAGAAATTTTATATCGAATTCCTATTAATTCATCATATTTTATTTTTTACGACGAATTGGTTTAATCTTTAAGAAGATTATTAAAACTCTGTGTATGAGGAAATAAATAAATACGGGAGAAAGAAGCTATGTTCGTTAAGAGCACGTTACGTTTATTTATAAAGAACAAAAGGATATTACGTTGTTAAAAATTCTGTTGGTCGTTCTCCATCGATTAACGAAACCCCTATTTTTAGTCTGAATTCTGAATAAAAGTTTGTGAATTTCATATGTCAAATTTCGTATTATTTGAAATTATTTTTAAACCATCATCATCTTAAGACCATCTAACTCCATTAATGTATTAAGCTCGTTAAGATCATCATGGTTTCCAGGAAACAATCGTTTCGTTGTTAATATATCGAAGAAAATGATCACAAAATAATAATCTTTCTGCTCGTTATTAATCACTGTAGTTACTATAATCTTATATTGTTGCTCATTTTCTTGTTCCAATTGATTTGTATCGAGTAATTATTCCCAAACCCAAGGCAAACCAACTCTATCAAACAATAAAACTTACTATAAAGTATATAAAGTAACTATATGAAGTAAACTATATAAAGTAAACTATATAAAGTAACCATACAGATATAAGTGGATGCAATATGAAAACAGAATAGATGCGTCTTCTGTTCTTGTTTAATCTTTTTATACGCATTTTTTACAGCATGCGTATTAAAGTCGCTTGTTGATCGGTCTTACACTTACAAATTTACTGCGCGAATGCGTATGCGTTATTATAAAAGAACGCAAGAAGTTTCTATACAGCGATCTCATTTTTGTTTTCGTATGTATCCATTTACGCGGTAACATATGACTCGCGCACTCTATCTTTATATCTCTATGCTAACAATACAAGGCGCTCTAAAATGCTTTTGTTGCAGACGAGCGACTTCTAGCCGCGCGATATTGCCGCGATCGTATATTCTGATACCTGATTCTTTGTTTTCCCAGTTAAGAACAACAGAGGAAGACATACGATTGTAACGATATCGAGGAGCTAGAAATCGCTCGTATGCATGGAGCCTAGAACGAGAACATATGAAAGGAAATTTAATACTGAAATTTAGTAATGAATTTTTCGTTTCTTCTTCCTAGATATAAGTAACTTAAGCGGATAAGTCGATGTCTGTCTTTTCTATAAAGGCAGGTTCGTTTTGATTAATGTCAAATTTATGTTAAGCTTCTTACATCACCACAATGAGAGAGCAATAAACAATGAGAAAGCAACGGTGGAACGGTGAAACAAGTAACAACAGAAACAAGACAATAAACGCAGAAAATAAATTAAATTTATGATTTATATGAGATATGTCGATCCAAATGCCAATGTTGACTAACCAAGTACCGCCTCTTACTATTTTCTGAGTATCCACGGCCTAAATAGCTCTCTTGATTTTTCACTCATATTCAAGTCATTGAAGAATTTGTCGTTGTCATCGCTAATCTCCATTTACTTCGACCCTTGGAATTCAAAACTACCTAATTTCCAAAAGGTCAGCCGTGTATTCAGAGATCTCAAATTAGCCTGAGAGAAAATGGATACGCGTCGATATACACACGTCTCGTATAACCACGAACCGCGCTCAGTTCGCACGTTACCCTTGTCTTAAATTCTTGTGTGTTACGTACTCGTACGCTACCACGATTGATAAGCATTTTGTACGGAGAATTTGATTGCAGAATTTAAATTGTACAGTTCTTAATCTGATGTATTGTTTTTGCTTGTTAATCGCATTTTTTACAGGAAATTATTTAAAGGAATTATGGTCCAGGTGCAGGAGGCCGTGTTAGTTCTATTGGATACATTGCTGCTTATGCTGAAAATACTTTATGACATTGTCTTAGGAATATACAGATTATGTATACCAGTGGAAGAGAAAAGCGTAATCGGCGAAATTGTATTGGTATTTTACAAACTAATTATTATCCCAAAAATTTGCAATTTTCCAAATAACCATTTTAGATATTAATATCCGATTAATTAATATCCGACTTCTGGCGAAAATGTTGACAATTCATTCCTTTATAATTTGCATCGATTATATTTCCATTATCTCATCATTGTATAATTTTTGACGGTTGTTTAATGTCATGCAAATAATTTTAATAGCACTTGACGAGCAACTATCTTGTACAGATTACAGGTACTGGACATGGTATTGGTAAAGAATTAGCATTAAGATATGCATCATTAGGAGCGATCGTTGTCTGTTTGGACGTAAATGAAGAAGGAAACAACGAAACAGTAAATGAAATAAACCAAAACGGCACATCAAAAGCTTACGGTTACAAGTATGTAGAAATCTTATGACATATTTTCCGATATAAAATTCGTATTTTTTTATAATCCATAGATGCGACGTATCGAACAGGGAAGAAGTGCTTAAAATAGCTAAAAAAGTAAAAGAGGAAGTAGGAGATGTGACGATTTTAATTAACAATGCTGGTATAATGCCTTGTTTCACTTTCATGAATCATACACCCGAGCAAATTAAGCGAATATTCGATATCAATGTGCTAGCACATTTTTGGGTAATTTATTTTACACTTTTTCTTATAAGAAGGTTCCTCCTCTATTGCACTCGTGAATTAAATAATTTGTCTGTATAGATTTTCCAAGCTTTCTTACCCAGCATGATTCAAAGAAATTACGGTCATATTGTTGCTCTTTCATCGATAGCTGGTATTCTCGGTCAACCCAATATAGTTCCTTACTGCGCTTCAAAGTTTGCAGTAAGAGGTAAAACTGATGTCTATATTATTACTTTTTTTTTTTAATATTTTACGTTACTACTTTCTTTTAATGATGATTTTCCAGGGTTGATGGAATCACTGCACGAAGAGTTACGATCGATGAATAAGGAAAAGCCATTAAATATCAATTTCACAACAGTTTACCCGTATATGGTCAATACAGGACTTTGCAAAAACCCATGTTACAGGTAAAATATTTTGTATAACGTTAGTTCAAGTGATAGATAATACAAAATTATTAGTAAATATTTATTATATAATTGGAAAAAATACAAAATGATATGCTACCTATAAATTCTTTTATATTTTATATTTTTTATATTTTATAACATCATTGAGTAATATTGTTCATATATATTTACATGTAAATTTGATAATTGGCTTAGAGGCATAGGAAGTGATGTAATAAAATGAATACATTGTTGACAAAATATGAATAAATAATTGTCGTCTAAATTATATCATATACATAACAAAGAATACTTATGTAACTTGTCCTAATTAGGTTCAAAAACCTAATGTCTTTGGTGTCAACAAAACAGGCAGTTGATATAATAGTTAAAGCGCAACGGCAAAACACCAAAGAGATTTCTATTCCCACATATTGGTATTATGCTCAAATTATTATGAGGTGTGTAATTATACGTACATACATATAATTTGTAATATATATATTTTTACAAATTTCCCATCATTTGATAACATTTTTCCCAATTTTAGATGTATGCCATCTACATGCATAGAACGCATAAGAGACTTTCTAAATGCTGGTTTAAAAGCAGAATGTTAACGAATATTTAATATTCTTATAATAGGTTATGTACGAAAATGTTTATTTTACAATACATAATAATATTTTTTGTTAGTTTTAATCATAATTATCATCTCCAATTACTTCTTGTAAACTCGTAAACTTTCCGTATATCTGTAATTCCTTTATTATTAAATATAGATGTAATTTTTATTATTTGTCGTTAGTAACTTGTAAGGATTTAATTATAAAGGTAATAATAACTCGTCTAATAAATAAAATGTAAGTAAGAGGTTTTTTTAATGTTTACGTAAGAAACATGTAATATATGTATATTAAAAAATAATTATTAATGAATATGTAAGCAAATAAAATAACTATGCTACAAATTATAACCAATTATACAGTCTGTTCTATAAAATATCTATATATAATGTAACTCAATACAATGCTTTACAAATTAACTTTTTGATGCATCCTTAAAAATTTCATCTAACTTATTATATCCTTTTAAACCAACCTTAGCACCAGCTACTCGGCAAGCAAAAGTTACAGCTGCTTGCAGGACATTTTGTGTAATAAATTCTGTATGGCTACATTCTAAACTTTCAATATTATAATTCATTTTAATATTACGTTTGATTTTTACATCTTTCTGTAAGGCACTATTCGTTTTGCATGATTCTAACTTTCTTTTCCTAATGAATTCCAGTTTTGCTTTATTTAAATAATGTAACACAGCAGCATTAAAGGTGTCTCCAGCACCTAAAGTATCCACGACCTTCTGTGGTGGAAATGCAGGAGATTGTACTGTAATATTATCCGGAGTTCTTGCCATAGCGCCTCTGTCAGCCCAAGCACATATAAGAGTTGCCCTAGAAAAAAAGAAGGAATTTCATAATACATCAATTTTTTTAATATATATATTCAAAGTATTTTTTTATATGGATTCATACCCAGATTTAGCATCTCCGCTAATATCCTTCAATGTTTCACTCATATTATCGTGTCCTCTACTTCGGGCAAAATCTTTAGAGATAAATGCTACATCGACATAAGGTAGTAAATCTAATAATTCTTGTTTTGGATTTTCTAATTCTACACTAACAGTAATTGGTGCTTGACTAGAAGCGATTTCTTTACTATTGCTATCTTGGCTATAATTCAACATATTATTATAATTTTCCACACACTGCATCATAGATAGTACTTCATTCAAGTTTCTACCTTCGAAATGAATCCAACTGTAATCTTCTAGATGTAGTTGCTCAAAATTTTTCAATGTTAACTCCGGCAGATTTGGATTATGATGTAAAATTGTACGAGATCCTGAGCTTAAACTTAGCATAACAGTGGATATTGGACACCCTATACTTTCTACCATAGGACAATGAGAAAAGTCGATATTGTAACTCCGCATATCATTTTGCAAAAAACTTAAATGTTCTTCAGCACTTAAAGTACCGAAAAATTCACACGGGCTCCCTAATTGAGAAAGAACCGTACAAGTATTAGATGCATTACCTCCTCTTTGCCATCGACATTCCACAGATCTGCAAATCACATTAGAACAATAAATTCTGGTCTCAATAGCATAACAAGTATTAAAAATATATTTTTATTCGTTATAAAGATCGTACAAAGTTATTATATATATATTTGTGTATATACATACACACACACACACACACACAATATATATATATATATCGGCTAAAAATGATAATTGTACGTTGTTTATATCTTTGTGAATATCAGCTGATCGACGCAAGCAATGAACGAATGATAACACTGCGCAATCGCGAATAGAAATATCTCTTACCTTTGATCAGAATCTTCTGCGGGATATTGTTTGCATGTTTGTACAATATCCAAACAAGTTAATCCAATACAAAGAATTTTCTGCTGGTTTGACTCCACTGTAGAAGACGTACCAACAATTTTTTCATAGAAACTTGAAATCATGTCACTTAATAGTGTGAATGCACAACGTTACTTTACGTTTCCTTACTCGGCGGATGATAGACTAACTTTGAGCGATTAACATACGTACAAACAATATTTATGATTCAATAACGAGCTATATCTTTCGTTTAATCCAAAGAACTTTTCCATTAATATTTGTGGAATTAGACGAAGTATATATGTATTGATTAAATCTACTTGACCTTTGATACTGTAAGCAAATATATTGATAACTTTTAAACCATTTATTTTTATGCTAAAAGTGATACCGGACTTTTATGGGACAAATTAAAAATGCTAAATATTTAAGATTTTGTTTAGACAATCCATCTGAAAGTTTCCCTCATTATACGTGTATATATGAAAGTACAATTTATGTGAAATGAAATAATGATTTTATTATACAATACTTACTTTGTCAATCTTAGATATAAAATTACGCTTTTAAAAATATACATTAAATTAATACATTGTACATAAAATTTAATGTGCAAGATATATTACCAATTGTACCTAGTAGAGAAATTAATAAAGAATATAATAAAACCTTAAAATTCCCGCTTCGTTAACATGAGACGATTATAGCGCTTAGCGGTCAAGGAAAAATGCCAAGATGGCAACGCAAACGATTTCGTTCAATATTAGGACAGCTTTTATTGTTCATTAACTAAAATTTAAACATAATTCGAAAAAATTATTTAAAGAAAAATATAGATCCTTTACTAAAATTATTAGACGCTGTTTGTCTTAAGTGGGGGGAAATCTACAAAAAAAACGCACATAAACTAACATATCGAAACTTGGGACAATTATTTTCCGACATCTCATTTTTTTAATAATCGTTGCTTGCATTTAGCGTTATATGATTTATTATTAAATATAATGGATCCTCGAATACATAGAAGAACAGAGCCGGAAAAAGGACCGGGCGATTTGGTCAGTGTATTAACCTTTCAAATTATCGTTTCCCAGACATATTTTATGATACAAAATAAGCATTTACAGTACATACATATGCGTGTATATTTATGACGGTGACTAAACAATTAATTATGACGATTATTTGAAAGAAATTTCAATTAGAAGAATCCGAAAAATTCCTAGTTATAAAATTTCAATTGTCATTACTATACGAACAAAAAATCGGTATTTTGATTTAGATTATATTTTACAGATAGTTGAATGGTTAAATGAGGCTTCACTAAACCCAGGAGAAGATATAAAAGTTGCAAATTTATGTAAAGTTCAGGAAATATTAATAAACAAGGAGCCACAATTACTTCCATTATATTTGGATGAAGCATTACAGTTTTCCTTAGATAGAAATGCAGAAGTTAGGAAAACAATTACAGGTTTCATAGAAGAGGCTGGGTAATGATCATTAATGGAACTTATAATGTGTTGCATTGCAATATTACTTTCATCACACGCGTTAATAAAATGATCATACTTTATTTGCAGTGTAAAACAACCTGAGGTAATTCCACGTGTAGTTCAGGTACTTTTAAGACTAGTTTCTGATGAATCATCAGCTGTTGCTAAAAGAGCTCTTAGAGCTAGTGGCAGAATATTAAGAGCTGCATTGAAATGGATATCTAGCGCCATTACAGTTACGCCAGAAATGGAAGTTGCATGGAATCAACTTAGTGCTCTCAAAATTCAAATTATAAACATGATTGACAGCGACAATGATGGGTAAAGGAGTCTTTAAGTTGTACGTTTATATATATTTGTTAAATGTTAATTTCTAATCTTTTTTTCCCCCTATTCAGGATTAGAACACAAGCTGTGAAATTTCTTGAAGGTGTTGTTTTGATACAAACATACCCTGACCCAGATATACCAAAAAAGTCGGATGATTTTTCTTTAGAAGATATTCCATTAACATTAAAGATAGCACGCAGACGCAAATTGGAGGAAGAAGCTAATGATGTAATGGACTTATTAATCAAATTTCATGGGTCTCCACACGTTAGTAGCGTTAATTTGATGACATGCATGGGATCTTTAGCGTTGATTGCTAAAACAAGACCTCAGTTTATGCCTGGTGTAATACAAGGTACATAAAATATTCAGTAATGTAATTTAATCATACTAAATTTATAAATAAGAGACATCAATATTTACAGCTTTGCAAAGGTTACAACATGATTTACCACCCACATTATCTGATTCTCAAGTAACTAGTGTTCAAAAACAATTAAAATTAACTCTATTAGGACTGATGAAGCACCCAGCTAGCATAGAATTTGCATCCACAATAGCTAAACAACTGACTCAATTGGGAGCAAAGGAACAAGAAATTCTTAAAGCTTATCCAAAACCAGAAGATATTCGACGTATGAAGAAACGACAACAAGTAAATATCCAATCAGCTTCAATTTATATATATTAACGATCACTTCTTCATTTGAAATATATATGATTTTCTAGGAAGCAGCAGCGTCCTCCGCCGCAAAGCGTGTTAAAATCGAAACTTCTTTAATACCAGATGAATCAGAAATTGTGGCTAGTTTAGTACCCAGCTCAAAAGTTCCAGAATTGGTTGAACTTTCAGAAAGTTTTATTGCTGAAAGATTAAGTGTAGACATTGTTACAGATTTAGTAATGGATAGCATGGTAAATATATTTTTGTATAAAACTAGTTGGGATTTTTAATATCTTCATTTTTTTGTATCAAACGCATTTCATTAACAGGCGTGGGTCCCAGACACAATGACAACGATTTTTCAAAGGGAATATCAGCCTTCTTCAACGACCGATATAAATATTCAACGACAAACGATTGCTAAATTACTAGCGACACAAATAAGACAAGCTAAAACAAAGAAAAAGAAGGATGCAAAGGATGAAGATGCTGTGATGGAAGATTTAGTGAAAAATCCAACCATTAGCGTAGCGGAAGCAAAACGAGAGCGGAAACGTGAAAAAGATAGGGAAAAAGAAAAAGAAGCAAAGGCATCTCTGGAAGCACATGAAAAATCACTTGCGAAGGCAAGAACTCGTTTAAAAGCCTTGAAATTATCTGAAGTTACAAAACCATTGTCGAAAGAAATTAAAGAGAGAATGTTACTGATGGCTGTGAATCGAATTTTACTTTCTGAGAAGACAGCTGTATTTGGTGGTGTAGCAGCCATAAGGTACATCAGCTTATGAATTATTTGTTTATTTGAAAATATCCTAAAGTGAAACAAAATATTTCTTGTTATTTCTCTTTAGATCAAAAATTTTAACTACTCTAGCAGCAACGTTCAATCCATACATTAAAGAAGCAGTATTACGTTATATTACTGATGATATGAGAAATCGTTTAGACTTAGCTTTAGGTTGGTTGTATGAAGAATATGCATTACTTCAGGGTTTCCAAAGACGAACTACATTATGTACAAAGCCCCAAGAAGCTCCGCATCAGGCTTACAATTTTTTATTATGTACTTTAGTATCTGCAATAGATTTAGTTCAAGGCAAAGATCGTGACACATTACTATATAGGTAAGTGATATCAATAAAGCATTTAATAACAGAATATGTAATGTTAGCTGTATGTGAATTTTAAAAAGGCTATACTTGGAAGCTCCATTGATCACCGAAGATGCAGTTGAGGCTTTGAAAATGGTGTCTTCTGATGAAACAAGAGGACTGATGCCGTTACAATTATTAAAAGAAATGGTTATTCGTAGACCAACAAAACAATTAGTTTTCCTAAACGTATTGTTATGTCATACTGGCCATGAAAACAATACAGTAAGTTGTAATTATTTGATCTTGTAATCCAAATATCATATGTATATCACTTTAGAACCCTTTCGCTCTCCATCCTCCCGAATCCCCGCCGTTCCATGACAGTAGTTCTTAGTATATATGTGCGTATTAAGTATCTTAATTTTCTGTTCATAAATAGATAAGAGAAGCCGCTATACAATTAGTTTGTCAGCTATATAGTCGTCCTGAATTAAGTAAACTCATAGAAGAGTATGCAGTTCTCTATTTAGGTTTCTTACGACTACATACACCACCTGAGATCGTCTTTGGACAAGATCGAGGTAGACCGCAAGTAGAAACTCAGTGGACTGAATCAACTACAAGAGCTTGTCTTGGATTATATCTTGCTCTGTTAAGTGAACATCAAGATTTAATTCATGAGTAAGTTCTTTTCTTAATAGACGCATATGTTAAATACAAATTTCTATTGATACTGGTTTTCTAGATTGGCCAGAGTTTATACATCGATGGGTGCGGATGTAAAACGTATGGTTCTTCGATTAGTAGAAGGACCTGTAAGATCATTAGGAATGGGAAGTCCACAATTATTGTCGTTAGTTGAAAATTGCCCTAAAGGCGCTGAAACACTAGTTACAAGAATTATTCATATTCTTACAGAAAAATGTATATATGTTTCCACATTCAATCATATACAGCTTTTCAAAAACTATTACAATATTTAACATATCTTTTCTTTTCAGCTGCACCGAGTGTAGAATTAGTAGCGAGAGTACGTGAACTTTATCAGACCAGAGTTTCAGATGTTCGATTCTTAATACCAGTTTTAAATGGTTTAACGAAGAAAGAAGTTATAGCCGCTCTTCCAAAACTCATAAAATTAAATCCTATTGTTGTTAAAGAGGTAAACGATATGAAATAATATTATCTAAATTTAAAATAAAATTTTGTATCATATATTACAATGATCCTCCTTTTATAGGTATTCAATAGACTGCTAGGCACTCATAATAATGAAAGTGGTGTACCACATACATCTCCTATCACACCTGCTGAATTGTTAATAGCTTTGCATAATATAGATCCAAGCAAAGCAGAATTGAAAACAGTTATAAAAGGTATGACATATAAAATTTCTTCATTTGTTTTAAAGTGATTCTTTTACAATTATTCATTCAAATTTTATACTTATTAATATCAATTTACAGCTACGTCCCTATGTTTTGCGGAGAAACAAATATATACACAAGAAACTGTAGCTGTTGTAATGCAACATCTTATGGAGATGACCCCTCTTCCTACATTACTCATGCGTACAGTGATACAAAGTTTAGCATTATATCCTAGGTTAAGTGGATTCGTTATGAATATACTTCAACGATTAATTCTCAAACAAGTTTGGAAACAGCCAAAAGTATGGGAGGGTTTTGTAAAATGTTGTGAACGTACGCAACCACAAAGTTTTGCGGTTATTTTACAACTTCCTCCAGCACAATTGGCCGAAGCGTTAAAAATGGCGAGTAACTTACGAGCACCATTATTAGCGCATGTCGAAGCCTTTGCCGAAAATCAGGTATATCTCCTGCAATATACTTTATTGATGCCGTAATACTTATTCTATGTTTTATATTTTACTAAGAATGCAAAAAATTTAATACGGAAATGATGTGATATTTCAGAAAGCGCACATTCCGCAATCAATAATGGATGTTATTCAGGGTAAATCACCTTGCGACATACATGATGAATTTGATATTGTGAGTAAAACTACTTGTATATAAAGAGTTGATTTTTATATTATTATAAGAAAAAATAAATATATGAACTGATCCAAATAGTTCTTCCTTGAATTTCTTGCAGGCACCACCCGGTGATTATCCGATCGAACAAAAACCAGATACTATGGAAACTGATATTTCAGAACCAGCTCCGCCTGGTTTAGATTAGCATAAACTCATTCCAGTGTTGGGATTTGAATCATCATCAACAGATTGTCCCAACTTTAACGAATTTACCTTGTAAATTATAAATTATTTTTTTATGTCCAGTCATATCTGAAATATCCAGTAATTTGAAACATTAGATTCACGTAATTATCAAATCAAACATGAAATGTAAATACTTCTTTCTCAAAATTCATTGAAAATTCAATCACTTTTATAGGTATGACAAACTCGTATTTAGTTCTATTTTGTAAATATAACTTTGCATATAACTGTATATATGCATTATCTTCAATACATAGTATATTTTTTATTTAGACTATGATAAATGTATTTCCGATTCTACAAAACAGACTGAGTGAATTTTTCGTTACTTTCGTTTTCGTGAAAAGTCAAACAATGTTGCTATTAATAGTTGCGGATTTGTATTTATTTATTAACAACTGAGTGTTTTTCTCTTTTTTGTTTCCTTTTTTTTTTTTTTTTTACGAAATACGCACATAACAATAATTGACAAGACGTTCGGAAGATAATACATAGTTGCAAATTAATGTATATATATGTGTATTATGTACAACATTAGGAAATGAAGTATAGTCTTCTGTACATCCAGATATTTTGCTATTAAATCGTCATAAGATTGACGCTGTGTATATAGGTTATTTTTGCATTGTGAATAGTATTCGTGTAGTAACTACTTAGTGCCTACTAGTACTTATACAGTTTATTAAATATTTAATACTTATATCACGTGTGTATGTATCATACACAAAGCGTAAGTATAAAATCTATTTTAACTGCTAATTTATATCTCAGTTGTGTCACAAAATATTTTATGCGCAGCTCATGTGATTATTTATTAATAAACTAGAGTATTTCGTTTTATATAAATGTTAGAATGTATAAAAACATATATAAGTAAAAATATATATGAAATTTTATACCACAATAATAAAACAAACTACAAACATTGGTCTGTAGTGAAAAATACTTCAAAGATCAAGTTATACATATACGAAATTAAATAAAATATTCGTTTTTCAGTACATTAAAGTTCTTTTGTTATCATTATAAAATCTTATTAACATAATAAAAATAAATTCTCACATTTGATTAGGAAAATTAAATATCACCCAAAATCGACACCAGTGTCTAGCAAGTCACGCAACATAAATGATGCCTCCTTTGGAAGTATTCTGCAAGTGTAAAATATTAATTATTAATAAAGCTTTATAGACTTGGTAATATTAACCTACAATTTACCTAAGAATATGACCTAAGTAAAGTAAATATCCAGGCACACTGAATTCTGCATAATTTCGGCGAACTCCATCTAAAATTTGTTCAGCTGCGTCTGTGGCAGGCATTGTACCAAAGTAACTTGGTATTCTGGAAGAGTTGCGAAGAATAAATTTTCAATAAAATCAAATATCATCATTTGATTGCTTACCTAAAACGAATATCTTTTGCTATTTCTGCGCCTACAATAAATGGATAAACGTGAACTAGAGTAATTATTATGTTACTATTCAAATGTCTTAATTCAGTATGTAATGATTCAGCTAATCCTTGAACTGCAAATTGTGCAGTGGACAAAGAAACTCTGTTTCCTCCTGTGGCAGTACCAGAAAGGCCAGCTACAGACGATAGTACCACTATGTGCCCTTTTCCAGCCCGTTCCATGCATGGTAAAACTGTATCCAATAACTGAAAACAAAAGTGTCATGCAAAAATTTATAACTGCTGCAATAAACTATGTATCATTCTAAAGATATTTACCCAAAAATGACTTAGAATCGTCAAATCAATTGTATGCCTTATTTCAGGTGGATCTTGAAGTAATGCTCTAGGACTTGGTATACTGCAGCAATGGAAAAGCATTGTAACTTCACCTAACTCTGATTTAATAATATTCACTATACGAGCTACCTATTATATTTTATTAACGATTAAATCAATGTATAAATACTTATTATATAATATAAATATATATTTTATAAATGTTATGCTTACTTCATCCTTATCTGTTATATTACAAATATACATTTTAGCAACTCCTACTGATTTAGACGCTAAGTGTACAGTAGTATCACAATTTTCACTGTTAATGTCGACACATGCAACATTAACACCAAGTTGACACAAATGAATTGCCAATTCCCTACCTATGCCTCGACCAGCTCCGACAACCTAAAATACAACCTAAAATGTAAATGTTTGATACCTTATAACCCTTCATGGACAAGGGTATAGAATTTTATTACCATTGCGACTTCTCCATAGAGATTTTTTAAAGGAGGAGGTCTAAATATTCTATATAATGCAATTAAGATAGCAAAAAATATTCCAAATAAAAGTGTCACAAGATCTAGTATTAAAATAACGAGAGAATACAGTCTTAGCAACATCTTTGGTGGTTTGAAACTTCTTCTTAAACTCTCCTAGAAAAAATATATATGTAAAATTATGTTTACTTTTAAATTAATAAATTAACTTATTACAGTTCGTTAAAAACTACTTCGTCATTATAATAAAATATCTAAAACATTTAATCTTTCAAACATCACAAAATCTTTCCTTTCCTTTCCTCTTTTTTTTATAAACAAACATAATTGTTTGCCATGATACTTACCATTTTGATGCACCAAGTAATTAAATACCATCGAAAACGCGATCGTGTTATGAAAATGTGTAAATTAATTAAGCGGGTGAAAAGAAATTTGTGGAATCCGAAGGTATATGTATCTTTTTATCAAATTACGTCGTAAACTTTATGATAACATATCATGACGTTATGGAAAAGGAAGAACAAATTGCCGAAAATTTATTTAAACTAATTTCTAATAATGTTAAGAGACAATAATATAAATCTTATATGAATGATGTATGTTGTGAATAATAAATCTAACAACAAAATATAGATTTTCAAGTTGTATAATACATACCACGTGTTTAATTACATTTTTTAAAACTTTCTACCGGCATTACTGCTGTTGCTTTTATATCATTCTAAATGAATTTGAATAAAATAAATCAGATTTTTGTTGTGTATTATTAATTAAAAACTACATTAATGAATACGGAAGACAAATTCAGTACTATAAAGAAATGTTAAAAGCTTTTGAACGTTTAACCTTTTACTCGCTTCGAATAGTTGTGTTCGTGTTGTATTTACTTACCCTATTTCAATAATTATACGTTATTATTTGAATAGCGCAAATTGTTTATTGTAATTTATTATTATAATTTTTAGTCTTATATCAAGATGATGTTAAAAATTATATTCATTTTGTATTTAATTTTTCAAATTTCGAACTAAATAATAGATTTTATTTACATATAGCAATACAAATACATATAAGACGCGCGTTTAGCACGTGCATGAAGTATTTTAAAACATGCAATCAAAAGTTTAATGCAATATTGTAAAGAAGGTATTGGAAAGGTAGTTTTATTTAATATTTATTACCAAAATCAGATTTCTTGGAACTCAAAATCTATTATAATAATAAAATTATTCTAATAATAAGTTAACCAACTTTTATATTTTATATATCTTGTTAGTTTCGAAAGTTTTAATTATTGTATAAGTTAACAATAAAAGAAATAATACAGACGTGATATTTTTTATTAAGAAACACACAGTAGCGAGGAGAATAAAATCTAGATGATTCGTATCCCCGTGCTCTTGAACGCACATTACATTGATTGAGTGGACAGTGACGTAACTGTCTAGAAAATTTTGATATATTATATAGATTTAAATATTTGTTAAAAATGTGGTATAATGCTATAATATCATTAAGTATAATAGGAGTACTTACAACATTACCTGCTTACGTATCACCATACATAAATAAGTTTTTTGTCGGGAACGTAAGTAATTTTTGTAACATAACCTCAATATAATAACCATTTGATAAGAAGGATTATTTAATATTGCAACGAAGTGACAATTTATATGACTCCGTTTTATCTTTTCTTTCTGGAGTAAAAATTTAAGTGTTTTAAAACATAACTGTTAATTATTGTGTCAATTGTGCCAATTTTATAAATGTGTTATTTATTGTACGAATGCTTTGTAGTTGTTTCAATCAATATTTAAAACAAATCTAAGTAGGTTTTTATGAGCTAATTTCTTTATATTTTGCTATTACAGCCAAGTGGAAGATTGTACAATAACAATATACTTGAGCAAGTGGGATATGCTAGAGACTATGAATTTGCTGGTAACAAAATTTGGAAGTTTAATGTAGGTATATGGTATTATAACTGTCTAATAACTTGTTATTTCTTGTATCATCATACGCTATCAGATTGATTAGTTAAAATTTGATTAGTATATTAAAATATACAATATTTGACATAATTTTTTGTTTCTTTTCAGGGTTTGGAAGTCATTCCCGACAAATAGAGTCATATATATGCCAGCACTGTATTAGTCTGTCTTTATTACCTTGGTAAATGTATTATGTAAATGTAACATTATAATATATATAGCGAAAGAATGATTTTCAGTATTACTCTCACAACCGTCCCTACTAGAAAAAATTATTTAACAGAAAAAGCACTATTTTTATGCTTTTAATATAATTATCATTTGGGAATTCCAAAAATATCAATGTAACTAAAGCTATAAACTCGGAGGTTAAATTTAATTATTACTTATAATTTCGAGAATATAATTTTTGTCAGAAATTTCAGTGGTAGGTTATAGTTACATTGTTATAATAATAATAAAAAAAATAAAAACCGATCGACATGAGTAGATCTACGTGTACAAATAAAATATTATTTAGTATAAAAAAAAAAAAGGAGTTTAATCTACTCTTGAATATATTTTATTCAAGATGTTATATTTTTGTGGAAGAAAGTAAATGCTTTATTACTGTAACGCATCGTTTCAAGAACCATATCGTATATTCTATAATCAGTTATTGCATTGAAAACTTCGCTTCGAGAGCAACGGTTACACAACAAAAGGCTTGTATATTTTCGGTCGTCGAGTATTTGGAATAAAACACAAAGTCGAGTGAAAAATTGATAACTTCAAAGTAGGTCTATTGAAAGAAATATTTTGCTTTTGTGCACAGTCAAAGCAGGCAACCTCCTCTGGTTGTCAAATTGCCAACTTGTCGAGAAAGGAGGAAATATTTGTCAGCTTCATGGAAATTCTTATTTTCTTCGTGCAAAACATATTTTCACTATTCATTTCCAATATGCCTGGCGAAAAAAGTTCCAGGTGTTCTAAACGACGATGTTCTTTGTTTTCATTATTGTAGTTTGAAACCCCTCGAAAATACATAAGATCGGCCCCTATGCGTAGACAGAGATAACGAACAATAGACAGCCGAGGGAAGTCTTTGAACTGGGGACTTAAAATCGTTATAGGTGTTCACATATATATTACAGACACACGCGCGTTTCTTTACGAGAAACGATGACAAAAAAAAAAGGGGCAAATGAAATTAACGATGATTATCATTAACCTAATTAAGTTTGACATTCGATTCCAAATATCTTTATTTAAAAATAAATTATCTAATCAATAAACACGTGCGAAAGATATGACAATGTATCGATGATTACATTCTATCCGAAACATTTTGCTCAAGGAATACAAGATTATAACAGATAAAATAAAGGAGATATCGGTTGAAATACGCTGTTGTATCGAGATATCGATTGCGAGAACACGACGGAGTACGATCTTTACTTGGGGATAGAAGCACTTAAAGTGACTAGGTACTTCGGTCTAATATATCTTGCAAGTTTCCAGATCCGGTCACGAAATCAGAATTTAACGAATTTCTGCTCTTCGTGTCCGCTAAATTTATCCTAAGATCTTTCCGATCGATCTTCCGTTAATCTTTCAGTTTCAAAGATTAATCACCCGAGCCTAAATGCCCTCGAGCTCACTTATGATTTTTGACGTGTCAGGCGATGGCAATTTCTTTTGTCCCGTATTGTACCGTCACCTAGAAGGTTAATTACCTGCCAGCTTTTATCCGCAGCACAAGGCATGCCTTCAATTTCAGCCGCAATCACGGGAAAACTGAAGGGAAAATCGGTCCTCCCCGAGATATCGGCCGGCAACCTTTGGCTTAGCTTTAAATCGGTCTTCGGTCTGAACGGGCGACCTCACAGTCGAGTGCGAGACGTCGCGCAAGTAACATCGCGTTCCATGTCGCGTCCTCTTTCCTCAACGAATTTTCGTTCGATTTTTCAACGATCATCCTTCGGAATTATTATTACTGCGCGATTTCGATACTCGTTAAACGTTGCGAGAACGATCGAGAAATACGTAACGAATAAACGAACAGCTAATTTGTTTACGCGGGAATTTTCAGATAACGGGGTCGAACTGCAAACACGTTTGTGTTCGGTATATTAGACCTTTCGAGCCCTAAGGACGAACACTTACGTAAAAGCGACGGGGCCCGGCCGGTACGGAAAACTGGGAAATATTTTCGAACTGTCTTCTTTCTCGAATAGCCAAGAAGCGCGTGGGTAGACCTACCGCAACAAGTCTTTCGATAGCATCGTTGCTGTTTTCCTTTTGCTCCTGCAAAGTATTATCCTTTTCTGGTTCGTTATACATAGACATTAATCGTTCCGTTCTATCGTAAAAGAGAGCAGCCAAATAGCATATTTAGTGCAAAGTGTACGGACAAAAGTTTTGGTCAGCGTTCACGGCCAACCTGTTAGTCATGTGGGAACGGTAAAAACCGTTCGGGCAGGAACTCTGGAAGAGCAGTTTCTCGGAAACGGTCGTCGGAATAGTAATAACGATGTAGTGAAACCTGCTTCTTCTCGTCGTTGCACAAGGATACGCGGTGTTTCAACGATCGTCCCTTTGATTGATCGTCGTTCGTGCGTTGCGATGTCTGACGATTTTACTAACGGTGCGTCCTTACGTGTACATGCAAAATGATATGCTACTCGAAAATATGTTCTCGCGATTTTTTCATCGCAACGTTCTGAGATCATTGGAAGAAAAGAGAAGGACAAAGAGAAGAAATTTCTAAGGCGATAGGGACGAGCCGTTTGTTCGCGGGATCATGCAGCGACTTTGGGCCGTTTCCGGAGGATGGAGCGATGGAAAGACAGGTAAGGAAAACGTACTAGAAATTATCCTTTGTCTCTTCGTTTGATTTACGCGTTGTTTCGCATTTGTTTGAAATGCGAAGTATCACGTATAATTGGGACTCGGTATTATTCGTTTATTTGTCCTTTGTTTTCTGTGCGATCCATTCGCACTCGTTTGTTCACTGCTCAAAGATCGGCGTCATTTCACGACATGCAGGACAAAGCGCGTCATGTCGTAACGCAAAAGGAATCGCACAACTCGTCGTTTCGTGAAAATCGATCGGCCTTTCTCGCGTCGTTACGCGATATTTCGCAATCCGTTCGAAAGACACGTTTGCCGCTCGTATTCTTTTAACACTTAATATTAGGACACTAACGCTAATATCGGCTGATATTTTCGGTCCAAGGTCATCGTTTGCAATTCCAGTACGGATAATTACGTCTCCCGTTGCGCCGTTGTTTTCTTTGCGAATCCACGGAAATTTCGTTTCTTGCTCGTCCCGTCGTTGGTAGTCGAACAATGGCTCGTAAAATTACCCGCGAATCAGTTATGCATCGGCATGGGCAAATATTTAGGCTCCATTAGAAAAAGTACGCATGGAAGAATCAAATCGGATTACAGTGTGGACGCGTGGTTGGACCCGAGAGATTTTTGCGTGCGATAACCGGTAAAGATCGGATCGGGACAGAGTTTAAATTACTTTTCCTCGAACGGAAAGAGGAGAGGCCGCGTTATCGGCGAGAAAGTTAATCTGCATTCTTGAACGTTGATAAATCGTATCCACGGTTTTTCTAACCGCGGTCGACTGTCGTTGATCGTCTCCCAAACCGGTCGTTTGTTATATAAGCAAACGGTTGTTTCGTGGACAGGCTAAAGGCAAATATAACACCAAAGCCCGGACGATAAAAGATGAGAAAATATCTCGGAAAGGAAAACTGATATATATGCCGGCGCGTTGATTGAAAAATCCCGTTGAATCCGCGTTAAACGACATGTTCTAGCCAAGTTTCGCGCCAGTCGAACGAAGAACGAGAGACAGCCTTTTAATTAAAATAATATTCGGGCGTGAATCGCGTTCGCACGTACCCGTGCTATTCGTCAGATTCGCGCGCGTAATTAAAATTTTCGTGTACGTGAGCGCCCCTTTACACGTACTAAATATTAAATTCGCGGCTCGGGTAAGCTCCGGGGCGAAAAAGATTCGTTAATTTTTATCCAGCATCGAGCGACCGCCGCCCCGTCCTCGTAAACGGGATCCGTGAGGTAGAGTATTTTAGAAAATGACACGCGACTTTGCCAGTCGTTCAATTTTCCGTTTCAGCTTTATCGAAGCAAGGAGATATACGCGCGATTATTTGTCCGTCGTTTACGTAACGACAAGAACAGAAGAAGGTAACGGCGTATCGTTATCAGGTTGTTGCAGTGCTCGAGGCTTTCTAATCTTTGTCAAGCGAGAGAAACGGTGGAAAACTCGGCGGCGAGGCACGATGCAACGCGATGCGATACGCAAGCCCGCCCATTAAGTCGTCGTACGGTAGATACGTCGAGAGCGTCAAGAACTTGCGCTTCCATGGAACGTTCGAATCGCTTGGCTGATTTGCTCGCACGTTCGAACTGTTTCCTACAAAAGAGGGTGTTCCGACAATGCATCGGTATGTGCACGCCACGCACCGCGGCCGCGTATTTCGGCATATAATTAAACGACGTTGCATCACGAATAAACGTAATAATCCTTGCACATTGGCCGATTTCCTAACGCATTCACGGGGAGCGCTTCGCGAATAATTGCTTTTGCTTCATTGTGCAACGCGATCGACTCGCGTTCCAAGCTTCGCCGATCCCCTCTACCATTGTCTTGGATCCCGCTCGCATAACCGGACCTATACTTTTCCTTCTCCGAACAGCGGTTTCTTCCCTCCTCGAAACGATTCGACCTCGTAACCGTGCTACCCCGTGATCCTTCTATCCTTCGACCGACTGCCCCTGCCACCATTCTTCTCGATCGGCCTCGGTTCTCCCTAGTTCTTCCTCCCAATCCTCACCAATTTAAGCGCACCTGGAACAAGTCGCAGCAGATGTGCTGCGAATCTCGGTGGGTCAAAGACCAAAAAACCGCTGGTCTTTTCACCGGAGCTATACACTTTTTCGCCTTTTTCTTTCTTCTTCCTTTCTTCTTCCTTTCTTCTTCCTTTCTTCTTCCTTTCTTCTTCCTTTCTCTTCTCAGACATGCCGCGTCGTGGTTGATTAATTAACTCGACATAACTATATTAACGACTCAAGGTCCTATGTCAAATGTGGCCCGATATCACATTTCGTATATATATGTAAATTCTATAGAATTCAAACTATCCGCCAACCGACATTTTTACTCTTGCTTTTTTTTACCGCCAGTCATTTGCCGAATAGGATAGATCACGAGAGAAGAATTTAGGACTTAGAAAGTCGATTCTCGATTTTTCAGGTAAAATTTCTAGTAGATTTGTTATCAACTGTTTAATTTCATTATTCCCAAAATAAACTCGATTTTCCATAATCCATCGTCCGATTTACCCTAAGGATTTACGTTATTACATATTTATTAAAATATATATGATTAAAATATATTATATTAAAATACAATAAACATATAATATATATATGCATCCGTACAATAACATAGGTATGTTATTTTACTAGTTTGCTGCTGAAATATTGTAACAGTGGAAAACTATACAGTGTACCGTGTTTGCGACAGCGATGGAGGAAATCAGGGCGAATCATCCGGAATGGAAGCTCGAAAATATCACGGACCGCAAAGGGTTAAATTAATAGAGAGTGACTGAAAAATTTATTTCGTCCGTTACGTGCAGATAAATATCTTCTCGAGTATAAGCTACGAGCGATCGAGATCGCTTCCGTAGGAGAGCCGTTTACCGATTAATCGAACGCGCGTTATTACACGCTTCCGAATTTGCGATTGTACGGTTTTATTATTTTCTGCCGATACCGGAGCCAACAGATATAAATTTGAACGTGCACACGTTTTATCGAGGAACGTGGAATTCGATTCTTTTGTACATACTATCGCGAGTCCGAACAAATTGTCTTTCGTTTCGGCCTCGCTTTGCCGTTAAATCGCAACGCTGGGTATCTCGAACCCGCGGCAAAAGGGACAATTGGTAATTTCGTTTTTAGAAACGAGATGAAGTTTTTTACCTGTCTTTCCAGTGTTTCAGACCGATTCATTCGTCGAATGTTTTCGAGTAGATATCTTTTATAATTGCGTATCGAGAACGCGCGCTGTCGACGCGACTGACCTTCTAAACTCTCACTCAAGTTATTCGAACGCGATGGAATAGCGTACGGTCACGGATGGAAAATTAATATTATTTCGATTTCATATCTCGTACGAACTTTCGAAAGATTTGAGACGCGCGTCCTTCGCACGAATCGGCAAGACCAACCCTACTGCGATCCTCGAATTTGTATACTTTAATTTCGCTCTTGCTTCGGCAAGCAGAAGATGCTTTTAACGTTTTAAGAGAAATTGTACCGTAATATCAAAGAAAAAAGAAAAAAAAAAAAACACGATACCATCGCGTTTTTCTGAAACTGAGAAAATTCGTCAAGATATTAGAAAAACACGGTTATACGGAAAATGGCTGGAGGAACTGGGCAGAGTTGGAAATGGCCAAAATGCGTAAATTTCGATCGGGTCGCATCGATTCCCGTCGATTTCAACTATATTCGGATTAATTACCAACACTATGCTCGTCTTATTAAAATTCCATCAACGAATCGAAACTGTCTCGATTCAGCGGAAAATTGAATCGCTCCCTTTCGGCTGGTCGAATGAAAACGATTTCCTTGTGGGAATTTTCAAACGGAAGCTGTGCGTATCGCGATAATATGATCGCGGAAACATCGCCGCAATTTACACAACGAACGTTATAAATAGGTATACGATAACCTGCAACTTCGTCGTTTCTTCTCGCAAGATCTGCCTTCCTATTCTTCTGTTTAACTTCCATTTGATCGTTTTAAAATTCACATCGCGATGCAGTCGCGATACACGGTTGATTCAACAGCGAAACGAACGAACGCGCTCTTTCGGAGAGACAAGCTTGCGCAACCTGCAAGGTAATTGATTTCAAAAGGATGACTGTGGAGCATCCTCGATCGCGATCCGCTTGTTTGGATAATTACTGGCTATTAATTTCGGAACAGTGGCTCCTCTTCGTTTCAATTAATCGCCGTTATTAGCCGATTGAAATTGAAATCGAGCCGCGTTATCGTAATAATCGCTTTCTCCGACGATTTCCCCGACATAAGTGCGTCCCGCTTATTACCGGAATGTACCGTTCGACGTTAATTCCGTCAGCCGTAGCGCGTGTATTTAGGCGATAAACGAGTTTACTGCCATTATAAGCGAGCGTGTCGTTAAGCAAACCTTCGACGTGGCTCGTTCGTGCCAGGATTTTCCAAAAGCTGTAAATTTAATCCCGCCGAACGGCTTGCGCGGAAATTAAGCCGTACTCAAAACGACCTGATGCATTTTGCCTTCCCTGTTTACCTTTTCGAGACCCGTAGAAAATCGGTCTCTGCGTCTGTCTTCGGTTTTACGAACTCTAGCTCTTTATTGCCCGCAATATCCTGTGAAAAATGCGTTTGCCCCTGTCCACATTACGGTATAGGACGACGACCTGTCCCGGTCGTCTTGGTCGCAACAAGAGATCCGAGTGAGCAACGAGCTCGTTGAATTACAATCGGACTCGAAACGTTCAAATAAATTTCGTAGATGTTTCACGGCAATATCTAAACGGTGAATCAAAGTTATTTGAAAACAAAGGGAAGTTGATTCGACTCTGCGCGACGCACGAAGAGATACGTTTCTCTTAATGACGGCAGCGATGGTAGGAGAGTCGAGGGTCGAGGGTCGAGGGTGGTCGAGATGCGAAAGGGTGGAGGTCGGGAATGGGAGCCGAAGCAACGACCGTTTTCTAACCGTTCCCCCGTTTCCTCGTTTAGAAACACATTGCAGAGATAGAGAAGGGAGGCTTCGAAACCGCCGCGTCGCAATCGATGTTCCAGTTAAATCTGCACACGGCATGTTAATGAGCGTTAATGGAAGACTAACGCGGCCACCGAGAGCTACGGAAACAAAAGCGACAAAAAAAAAAAAAAAAAAAAGAAAAAAAAAAAGAGAGAGAGAGCGAAGAAAGGGAAAACTATGCTTGGCAAGTCGAACGGCAACGAAGGAATAATTGCGTAGTTCCCCTCGACGACGCTGCCGTTCTCGGGGCTGCATTCCTCCTGAAATTAGCGGGAGATTTTATTCCGGAAGTTATGGATACGCGCGCTGCCTTGTGAAGAAGCAACTTGTGTATCGAGTTAGCCAAGAGGCTGGTAAGTCGGCGCAAACGAGGCCAGACGTGATCGTTACCGATTTCCTTCTAACGCTAGCTTTTTCACGCTGCACGGGATGCGCGTCGTGATTTTTATTCTCGTTGCGGAGCGAACCAACTACGTACATATAGCGCACTGGAAATGCACAGAAATACTTGAAATTTCGAGTCGAGCTAAGCTAGTTTAGCGAGTGGAGAATGCCGGTTTTACATCGAGCGAATTACAATGAGATAGTTTTCGAGCGAGCTCTTTCGAAACCCAACACGAGGAATCAAGTTAGTTCGGAAAAATTCTTTCCATCAGCATGGATATACTTCCCTAAAAGGGAAAATCAAGGCGCTTGTTGATTAGCGAAGAAAACGACTTCCCAGTCAAGATGTTTCGCGAACCCGAGCAGCTACTCCTAGATAGCGTTTGCTATATGCCGCCACCGTGTACTCTCTATATTATTTTATGGAAGTAAATAGCCGACGGCGGGCAACAGGATTTTTCTCGTTTTTTTCATTGGAACAAGCGCACCTCTTCTCGCATGCCGCTAGAAACATCGTGAAAAACGAGCACGCCATTCCCAATCAGTGGTGTATTGTTCCTCCGGCGCACTCGATCAAAGTAACCAACGCAATAAGTTTCTTAGAAAAGTCTCTCGTTTGCCTAACTGCACTTCCAGCGAACTACATCACGGCGGCCTCTTGAATACGTGATCGCGAGTTTCAAGGCCGTTGCACCGTACGGAACGTAACGCGATCTTACATCACGATACATCTTGATAAACGAATCGATCGATCGATCGTTCGTTCGCGAAATGCAAAACAATGGACGCGTCACTCGATCCTCAAGGCAACTTTTCGCTAGCCGTCGTCTGATCGTCGTTTACATCACACGGACACACATACACATTCGTATCGTTCGATACGCGAACGGCCCACCGTGAGCGATAATTTCCATCGATCGGTTAAGTACCGTGCCTGGGCTTTGACTTTACATCGACAGCAGGAGAAGTTTTCTTAGACCCCTGTAAGTTCTCTTTGCTTCTACTCCCTCGAGGGATCGCGGAGGCAGAAAGGCTCGAAGGCGGATCACCTCTTTCATTTACTTTGCAGGTTATAGTTCCTTTGACGAGGCCAGTGAACTTTTACCTTGAACCGTTCCTCGAGATCCGGTCTCGTTAAGCGGCATATTCCGAAGCCGCGAGAAATTACGGAAGAATCACAATTTCAACGGGGTTAAAATACTATACGCGATGATGTTCGATCGGTGGCTCCCAGCTACGCGTATCGGATTAACAAACGACGCTGGCCGTTCTATTACTTTCGCAATCGAAATGAGTAATCCAAGCTTAGACTTTGTACACCGTTAACGTTTTCTCGTCATAGCGCACAAGTAGGTAGAATCATCCATATCGTATAATGGAATTATTTTGAAATTACCGATTCGAGGCAGCCACGTTTCCAAATCGTGTATCGTAAATCGTGTTCGATCGTGATCGTTTATCCGCTGAAAGACACGTACGTGCGTGTACAGTAGAATTCCGTATATCTGAACTGCAGTTATTTCGGGCAAAGTTTTGTTTAATGCCCGAGTAACTGAACTTTTGCCGATCGAATCCATTTATCCGAACGCGGAGCTTCTATTATGCGAACGAAAAATAATAGGTAGTGGAGAAAATAAGCGAACTCCGATTATATAAACTGTTCGTTCCTCGACAAGTTCGTATAAATGGAGTTCCACTGTATGTTTAAATTTGCCGCGCTAATCGATGAGTAACAGTAACGACTCCTCCTCCCTTTCTTCTTACGTATTCCAGTATCCGGCGTTTACGGTACGTTGCTAGCGGCCAGAAGAACGAAGCAATAGCGGCAATAAAAATCGTCAAATGAAAATTATGAAAGAAAATTAAGCGCAATAAATTGTCGAAGCCGATCCTTACGCCGGAGAATCGCGAAGAGAATCGGCCGAAAGTACGACGGACTCTTGAGAAGGCAGGGTGTACGCCTAACCGAGGACATTCGAGTTTTGCAAAATCGTCAGCCGTGTCGCGATCGTGGATCGTGGTCTGTGGCAATGGAAGCGGAAGGAGAAGTCGGGCTCGATTTCTTCTGCCTTGCCTAAATTTAGCCTATGAGCGTCCTTCAATTTAATCCAGTCTTCTTGACCCAAAAGCGTTTTCATCCTCGCGTAAAGACCCGCGAAGGAACCAGTTACACGGCGCAGAAATTAGCAATGGCCCGTTAAAACGGTGAATTTCTCTTTGCATTTTTGCCATCTTGCTACTCTAATTGGAATACGTTCGCTTTGTTCCCGTGCGAACGTTTAGCGCTCGTGCATATTTCGAAACCGCGTTCTCAGCCTCTCGAACAGTTGCTTAGGTAATATGTACACGCGTGTATGTATTAAGCAGCGTGCGAAATTCTTGCGATTTTACCACACGTTACAGCGATCTGCCGCCACATTTTCTACTTGCTTCGAGATTAGAATCAAGCTTTCGGGGAATCTCGCTTCTTTAATTATTTCTTCCGTTGCTCGCGTGCGGTGCGAATTCGAGGAATACGAAAGTGCAACGTTTAACGTTTTAACCGTCGTTGTCGGTTCCGATTATGTCGGTTCGTGCAATATCGGCTTACAGGTTTTGCTCGCGAGTCAGCATTCGACGAGAAAGAGCGGCGCGCGATCGCGAACGAACGTTCCGTTGCATTCTCTCCTTGTCTACTTTATCCGATTGATTCCGTTCTGATATAGAATACGTTATTAGTATCGAATGTCACCGTGGTATCTCGGTATCGAGTGTCTCGTCGATAGCAACGAAAGGTCTTTTGCAGCTTGCCATAACTGAACATCTTCTCCCTGTTACATTTATTTATTATGCGATATTACCTATCGCTAATAATTCCGAGAAGAAGGTTATTTGGGAAAAAAGAATTCCGATAATATCCCTTCGGACAAAGCGTGACGACAAAGCTGCGAACCACTCTCACAGGCAATTCCTAGCCAGGATATCACAAAGAGTAATTTTATCGAGATGTAATAAATATAATACGCTTTGATGCTCCTTCCCTCTTTTTTCGTATTCTTTTTCCAAGGATACATTATTACATACTAATCTAGACAGTTCCTCTTTTATCGTTATTGCCAGACGTGATAAAGCTGAGAAAAGAAGATATTTTTATACTTTCCCTCTCATTCGATTCGATACAGATCGATCGATAGATAGCTCTTTACAGTGTTCTGCATTTTTAATCGCAATCGAGCCGATCATCTCTTATCTCGGAGCTCTTCCCATGCCCTTTCGAAATTCTATTATACCAACCACGGATTCTCCTTTTTCACGACCGATTTTCTATTGATTTCTCTTGCTCCATGTTTACTCTCTCTCTCTCTCTCTCTCTTTTGCACGCTCTTAGTCGATCGAACAGATAGTCTAACTTAAAAGCTGGAAGCAACGCGTGAAATGGACGTGTCGAATCGGCAGGGTACGCCTGTGAAAATCGAGGGTGGCATACACGCAGGGGAGATTCATAACGCACGCTGCATAAACTGTCGTGACAATCGTCGTGCGCGTCGTGTCGAATGAATTTCGAAAAGCGGTGATTCCACGAAGGAGTTGGATAGAGCTTTTAGGGTGGCCTTTCACGTCGGTCGATGCGTATACAGAGAAGAAAGAACGAATGGGGAGCCGTGGCACGAAATTCCACCGGTTCATTTGTCCAAGTCGGACGAGAACTCGGCAATGGATACACACGTGCACAATATCCGTGAAGCTCGAGAATATTTATGAAGCTTCGCCGAAGATGAACGAGAAATCGCTCGCGAGAGCTTTGTGAGCCTCCTGTGCTCTGGTTTCACGCGCCCCGATTCATCGGGCACACGTCAAACGTTTCTCCAGAGACGTTGTTTCGTCATGTCTCTAATCACGCGCCTCGCCTTCAGGGATGCCATCGGTGATGTCTGTCCGTTCTCTATCGCGCGAGGTTCCTCGATTCCACGGGGTCAGGACAAATTTTCCTTCGATGACGTCTCTTAATTCTGTTACGTTCTTCGAATTTCTATATTTCGATCTTGCTCTCGTTTTAACACGCGAAAAGAACGTGCGACGTTTCAAGATGTTCAGCATGAAACTGAAACAAGGATTGACGCGTACGAATAAACCTTTCCTTTTTATATTTTCTCCAAACCGAAGGTAGTTTTCAACTTTAAAGGAAACGTAATTGTATCGAAAATGGTCGAAGGAACGTAGCAGGTTTAAATAGAGATAGTCTATCTAGAAAGGTAAAACCAGTTCTCTTTAAAATTGTTTTTTTCTCGTTGCCACTCTACATTCCAAGGAAATTACTGCCTCGAGTAATTTTTAAAACCGGATCCGATTTCATCGGGTGGAGCCCCGAAATTACCTTGTATATTCAAAATGAATGACTTGTGGCGGCGCGTGATTCATACTTTCTGATGCCTATGAATTAATAGGCTGCCGTGATATCTTTGTTTATGCGTCCCTATCAATGAATTTTAAAAGCAGGCGTGCTGTTCTCCTCGGAATAACCGGGTCTCTTCCTTTGAGTTTTACGCGTATGATCGCGTTCCTTGCTTGACTTTAAAATCGCACAAATCATAATGTTGATCGTACGCGCAAATCGGGGAACGCTTTAGGTTAATAAGTCGGCGTCTACGTACGTCGTATTTATACACGTAGATAGAAATGCGTTTCCATATCTAAATTGCAAGATTTTCTAATCGTGCATCTGGATAATTAACAGTCGCGGGACCGGCTTCCGTGTAATTGGGGGTTTAGATAATTGATGGTCGGATAACCGACGTTGCACAGTGAGAACGATAAACGTTGCTCGGTCTTAGCATGCGATCGCGTGTCCTTTTTTCCTATTGTTTTACGCACGATTCTTCGTCAGTGAAATATCGAGCTTCCAGCGAAGCAATTACTTTCAATTACTCTTTGAAGCGAATCAAATGTTCGTTCAGGTGAAACGCAGAATCGTCGACGATGCGAGGAAAAAGAAGCGTTTCGTACGATCGTTTATCTCTCTCTCTCGAGAGAGAGAGTTTTCGTGACGCGTGAGCCAGTAATATTACAATTATCGTAGGCGAAACGACGGGCGAACGTGTCACAGTTTTTCCCATGGGAGGGAAACGCGTGCAAGAAAAATCAAATCGGTAGCTGGACATTGTTACAGGCGGCGAAGCAATTTTGCTGCAGAAATGAAAGCAGTAAAGAAGCTCTTATTAGATCCTTCGAGTAGCTGTTAGCAGTTTTGAAACGTAAAAACGAATAGCGTGTGGTACGTTGAAAGCACGGAAACCGTGTTCCCATTTCGATAGACCAAATATTCTGCCGTATGTACGTGCAACTTGAGTTATTCGTAGATTAAATAACGCAAGAATCTCGGAACCTCTATATACAGTTGGTCATAAAGCTTTACGTACACTCTCTATGTGTTGTAATATGTTACGTTCGAAACATTAGCTTTATGAATTTCTTTAGCACATTAACGCCTACATTATTAACATGTAGCGTAATTTATTCGGTTTCACCGTTATTAAAAAAAAAAAAAAAAAAAAGAAGTAAAAAGAAAAGAATATAGAATACGATGTTCCAAAAATTACATTATTTTCTCGATAAAGACAAAGACATTCTGCTACGCTTCGACAATATGCGCGTTAATGTGCCAAAAATATTCGTGCAGATAATACGGCAATTTATGACATTTTTCTTCTTGCAATATATGCATTTGTCAGTAAATATCTCGTACGTAAGTATCAATAATGAACCGTTATTTTCTTGACGTTGAAGAAATAAAGCTCCGCTGCAGTTTTATCCGGAGATTCGCGAGTAAAATGTTTTCATTCGTTTAATTCCCTTTAGACATATATGAGCAATGATTGTATTATATACAAGTATAAATAATTTTCTGATGAAGAGTACGTCTTTAATTCCTTTGGTGGTATTTTATTAATCTACGAAGATGTCCATTAGCTAAACGGAGGCTCCTGCTCCTGTCCCCTCTTCTCTAGTACTTCCGAATATATCCGAGTATTCGATTCCCAGTTCAACCGTAAGAGTTTTCGTGGATCGAAATATTTCTATTAGAGCTGATCGCTTCGGTAAAGTTGTCGGCTTCTCGAAACTTCTCCACGCTTTTTCTTCGTCAGTAGCTTTTAAACTTTCAGGGATCGAACTTTGCAGAATTATTCACGACTCGGTGATTCTTATTAATTTTCTGTGCCGCTCGCGAACCGATCTTTTTGTCCTCTTACGGTACGACCGAAACAATTATCGGCCGAAAACAATTTCATTACACTTCTGTTTCCCTTTTTCCCTTGGTTTTTCTTATCGAACGATAGAAGAAACTCGGAACAGTCTGACGTGTGACAAATCGGGTCACAATTCAAAGCACAGCTTTGTTTTGCCACTGGAGTTTCCGACGCGATCGGATATTCTATCGAACATTATGCGTACGTTTGTTTACACACAGGTATGTTTATTTATTTCTGTTTGTTCGCGCGGTACATTACGATACTGGCAGATCAAATACAACACGCAGAGGAAAAAAGCTAAAGAGGAGAACAAAAACAAAATCGTTCTCAACAATTTGCGATATTTGCGATGAACGGTTGATTATTATCGACGATACGTATTTGCGCGGATCTCGAAATACGGAACAAAAGAAATTTCGAATTAAAACGCGTTGTAGAAGTTTTCAACTTGTGAACGTGTGTCGTCCTTCCCCCGGAGAACGTTTGCAGAATTTTTGAGTTATGAATAGAATTAAAATGACAAACAAATCGAATTTGCATCAGTCTTTCACCGGATCGGAGAACGCCCCTCCACAGAGCTCGCTATATTTATGAAAAAGCATGAATTATTATTCGTCGTTCGTATACGCGGTCGGGTGAATTACACCCGTTACAAACTACACGTACTTTATGCAGATTTTATGCAGCCCATTTCGTTAAAGGATTTGGACGTCCACTCTTTTACAGCCTCCGCTCGCTGCATTATTTTTACGCGCGATAAAGTTTCCTTTTCGCACGCTTGCAGCGCACCCTTTGCAACGCGATCATTATTCACGGTTTTGAGCGACTCTGTTCGCTCGATATTAATCAAATTTCCGCTGTTGATTTAAATTCGCGTCGATCCTTTCGCGTATATTTGGAAGAAGAAACGCGGGAATTTTTGAACGAAGCATCGAGTACGTAGCTTGCTTCGTTTCTTACTTCTCGTCATCGATCGCGGCGGATGGGTTTTTGCGGAAACGGACGGTAGAGAAATGGTGGACTAGCAGCTGTTTATAATTAGCGGGGTTGGAAAGGAAGCGGAGCGCGCGTGCGCCGGCCGAACGTTGAAACAAGTTAGGAAACAACAATGCTTGGTTCTCGTCAGAGTGACGGGCCCACTCTATAAATCGACGGTTAAAATAATATTTGCCGTTTCCACATTATTTCCGGACGAAGTAGCTCGGCATATTGCGCCGACCACACCGCCGCTTCCTTCTCTCTCTCTCTCCCTCTCTCTCTTTCCTTCTCTTTCTTCCCGTTTCTTCCCTTCCCTCTCTTTCAACAAACTCGTCGCCTACCTGATAATAGGATTTTCTATAGCAACCACGATAAGGAAAATCTCGCGGCAGGCCTTGTCGAAGGTGTTTGGCTTCGCGAGCTGGAACTGGCTGGAAAATCGTCGGAAATGAACTTTGATCCGGATGGAAGAGCGGGATAAGAGCATTTCGCGTCAAATCTCAAGAGTAGTTCGAGCATCCGTACGAACCTGGTTACGTATACAGGTTTCAAGGATTTAAACGTCACGTTCCCCTAATAGAGAATTCTCCTTGTAACCGAAAAAGGTGCACGTAACACAACGATAGGTCCACGAAGAGAAGTGACCAAGAAGAATCGTCAAATTCTTTAACGAGAAAGGACGTTCGGATCTAACGTTGAACTAGTTCACAGAACGGATGCATCTTGGTTTGCTACTGTCGTGCCTATTGGATCGTAAGGAGAACGCAATGAAACGCGGCTACCTCGCGATCGTATCGCGCGCCTTGGATTTCATTCGATCGAGGACAGGCCAGCCGTTACCATATCTAGAACAGGAAACTAGTTTGCCCGGTATCGTGAACTAATTGTTACATAATCGATACGAAAGTCAGTGTCACTGAAAGAAGTTACGTGGGCAGGCTCGACCATAGTCGAAGACCGGCGAACGATTTCGTCACGGATCATCTACCTCCTCCTACGAGGATTCGACCTCGCCCCCGTGATACGTCGCGATACCGATCGTACAACGACTTACCAGCCAGAGGAAAAGAGATTTACGACTGCCTGACGGGATCTCTGTTCTCTCCGATACAAGAACGTCGTTTCTCCCATTCTCGGAAACTCTTAAAGAAATCGACTCTCGTTCGATCTATCCACGATAAGAACGGACGATCACCCGAAACTACTTACACGGCCGTTGCGCGTCGATTAACATGGCGATAGAATTATTTTCCATCGTCGGGAACTCTGACGATTTCGTGGACGATTATGGTGCACCGGATGATTCCGTCGTTTCTCGTTCCCTGTGAACAACGATGCCTGTTGTCGCGATCGACGACGACGACGACGACGACGACGACGACGACGACTCGTCTTCGAACCTCGTCCACTTGTGAAACAATAGCCTGAAAAAGAACGCCAGATCGACGAATATCCGATTCACGACCTTATACAATCGCGAGAGTTAGAAAGCCCGGAGAAAAAAAGCGCTGTGGCACCTTCTTTGATTTATCGTCATCAGCGTTCGTAATTTGCACGGCGCATCGTTCGTTATCGAACGCCATCTCTGGCGTTATACATAATACATATCTCGTGCACTTTCTGACACGCTGTGACATCGATAATTTGCATTTTGCTGGGGTTTTTATTTATTCCAGTGAATCGATTCGAATTTAAAAAGGGCGCGACCCTCGTCGATGATAAAAACGGGGATCGTTGTGCGTTGCAATATGGAAAGCAAAAATGCAATTTTCTGGTAACTAAAGTGGTTCCGAGTCAGGCTCATCGTCGAAACGGGAACGATTTTACGATAACTGGCCCGAAAACCACCGCTATCTCTCGGTGTAACGCGTCGTCACACCCTCGAAAAAACACGATTTGTACGCGACCAGACAATATCGTGCCAGTTTGGGAGGAAGACCGTGGGTGGCACACCTTTAAACCCTCGATTAACGAATTCCACCGTGGAGTTTCCTGTATCTTGCATTCCGTATAAATTCGCGAATGCCTCGGTAGATTCCAGAAGGATATACGTAAAGTCGGATGTTGGCATCCGGGATATAAACATCGATCCTACTTCTATACTATACATGTAGTTATGTACATTGTGATAAACGTGTATTGCCGCGGTGCGAGTTTACTTAGTTTCGACAGTGAAAGATTTAGAATCAACCGCCGATTGGAAAGAGGCATCCATCGATCATTAGAAAGATAATCGATCGAATGCAAGGTACGTAATACCTATATTACACTTATCGTTAACAGATGCTTTCGCTATTGCCGATTAAAGAAGGAGCCTCTGTACGCGGTACAAGATTCAAATTTTTCAATGTCTCACGCAACATAACATACATTTTTACATATATAGCGATAAAAGATGACGAGCGGACAATCCAAGCGGCTTTTGGAATGCGCGACATACGTGTGACGCTGATGCTATGAAAGGCAACTAGTGCGTCGTGTATGTGTAACACGTGATAGCGAAAGGGTTAATCGTTTGACACTGGCGAGAGGCTGGTTGTTTAAAGGTGGGGATTTTTCGAACCGTCGGATGTATGGCGTCTGAACGCGCGTGTTAATTACTTTGGGCTAGACACAGTTCCGCGCGTAAGGACGTCCTACCAGAGAGACAGACGCTGGTACGCCAATACGTCGGAGAAATATGCTTTGAACGATTTTCTGTCGTATTTACGTCAAATATATGCGTCAAAAATCCCACCTTGACGTAGCATATGGATGGCATAACACGAGCTGGAAATTCCATAGGCGCGTCGATAGCGCGCGATTTAGACATCGGAGCCAAGGTATTCGCGTAACACGTAGAAATTTAATCCGTCAGGAATATTACGCAGTCTTTTTTTATATCACGTTTTGCACGTATTTTGTCTACAGGTATATAAAGTGTACTCTCTACTTGCTCTCCGTGTGCTGTATCGAAACAAAAGATCAGAAAGGAGCAGTTTGGCTCGAAATTAACATTAATATAAAGCATTGAAAGCTCGCGGGATTCGAGGAGCTTTCTTCGTTAGAAAAGCAGGACGAAACAATGGATATTATTACCAATGCAGATCGGGACGAAATTTGGTAGGTTTCATCGTGCCAGACGAAAGACCTGAAATATAAAACCTTAGATTCGGTATGCAATTCATATATCTGTGACGAGAAGGCATGTAAGTCAAATTTTGGTCAACAGGATAAGTACGCTAGTATTTTCTACGTTACTTTCTTCTCCTTGTGATTCTACCAGTACGAGTCGATTTCAGTTTTTCCGAGATTCTAAAGATATATCCAAAATACAACAGCTAAGCTTACGTTGCACTTTGAATAGTACAAATGCTTCCCTGCGGAATTAATAATTCTCCGACTTATACTCTTCCGCTCGTCTATCGGAGACGCAGAGATCTATATCGTTCGAATGCATGATTTGATGCGTTTCGAAGTTAAGATTTTATATCTCACTTTTAATTGTACAACGTTCGATTGCTATCTCGTCTCACGATATCCAGCAAATTTCGTCTCGATCGACCACTGGTGCCTTTCGAAGTCACCTACATATCAACAGCCGAAACGATTACTCGTTGTATCTAAAGCTATTCGTACTGCGATGATCTGCTCGGTTTCCTGCTTGCCTTTGTAAAAGCGTCGATCTTATGTAAACGCGGTTTCCGATTACCTAGGAACGCTCGTGGATCGGCAAGGATTACCTCGTCTAAGAAGTCGTCGCGATGCATCCGTGCATCTACCAGAATTAAATCCTTTTCGGTGTCGTATCGTTCGTCTCCTTTTGACCTGCGAATACGTACCTACCCGTACTTCGCTTCCTGCAAACAAGCACATTGTATTAAAGCGAAGTAGTGTAAACGGAGAAGTTTGTTCGGAACTTGGTAACGAAGCCCGTGCCCTTAATCCACCGATTCTTTGCGTCTGTTTCGGTGACGGTGGAGGGGGGAACGCGCCGAGACAAAGTCCCGAATTTATAGAGACCCAGCAATAGCAGCAACATCGAACAAGCATAAACTACGGTTAAACTTGACCCACTCCTGAAATATCGTTCTTTGATTACTTACCCGAAGTACACGATGCCTGTCGGCGATGTTGGCGACTGCACGAACGATGGAAGTTCTCGCTCCATCAATTCCATCTGACGAAATTACGAGATCTCGAGAAAAGGTAAGACCAACGGAGCTTCTGCGTTATTTTCGCGGTAGTTGTTTTCTGGGCCAGGAACTCGGCGGTCCATAAATTCCGCCCAACGATTCCGGGACGTGTCGAGGCTGCTCCGGCTTCTGTAAAATCACCGAAAATGCCAGCACCGTTTCTTTTTTTTTTTTCTCTCTCCTTCTGTTCGCAGCCGCATCGTCCATCTGTTTTCAGAGACCGCGGTGATTAATCGCGTTTAATCCCGGCTACTCTTGCACTCCTGACACCCTGATCCGACTATTTCGAAGCTCGATTTTTGCTTCGCTTCGCCCCGCCGCCGCCTGCGAACTCGCGTCGAATTTTTCCTCGGATTCCACGCGACGGAATATCTCGGAGATACCGCAACCTCTCCAGAATCTTCTCCCTCGAATTTTAACGGGCGAGCATGCGTTACCTACAAAGGTACCTTTAAACCCGTTTCTCGAAAGTAATTGAAAATCCTTCGCGTAACTTTGCCGTTCCCAGGAGTTTTAAATCGCATGAATGACAAAGCAAAGAAGAACGAAGGACGAGAGAGCGAGAGGGAGAGAGAGAGAGAGCAAAGCTCCGTCGATCGTAAAGGAAATCGCGTTGCGGGATGAGTTTCAGTGATTTTGTGGAGGCGTCGAGCGAGTTTCGAGGTCGATGCGATCGGACGGCACGGATCAAATAAATAAAATCAGTGAAGTTCCGTGCCGCGACGTAGAACGGGAGAAGTGGTTGTTATTTTTAGGAAGATACACGAAGCGAGCACGTATCACGAGCGTGCGCTTCGTTTCCGGGCTAAGGGGAAGCTTTCGTGCGCGAACAAGTGCGCAGTCGGCGGGACGAGATGCGTCTAGACAAGCAGCTATCGGGAAAGAAAGAAGAAGAACGACTTCCGAGTTGAAAGCGGCCGAAAATAAGGAGAGAGGTAATCGAGAGTCTCGCGTTTGGTCGTTTAGCGCGGCCAGAATGTCCTACTCTGATCCTGACAGAAGAACCGATCGAGCAAGAAATTGGCCATCGATCTTTGGATACCACGTGATTTTTGTGCGATAGGACCTCGATTTACAACCGATGTGCGATGTGCCGAGTTTATAAAACACGCGATGCCTGACTACATATGCGCGATAGTCGGTGTGAATGTATGGTATCGGATTAAATACGATATGCCTTTTGGGGTGTCGCAAAATTTTCTAATTAATTTACGCATGCCGTGAAACGAAAAATATTGGAAAATTGTTACGATAGAGGAGAAGGTGTTGGCAAACGTTGACGTCTGTTTCAAATTCTCTTAACGAAATGTTCGAGAGGCACGAAGACCGAGAACCACCACCTAACGAGTCTCGGAAATTCGAGGAGTCTGGTATTTGGTAGATCTTGGAACGAAACGCAAAACAGGAAACTGTATAAAGCTCGTTTTGCAAGGCGAATTGGCGCGTTACCACCGAGTTCGCTACCGTGACTGATCGCGCGGATCGCGAAACTTCTCGAGCAGAAAGCGCTAAGAGACGCTCGTTAAGGAACACGGAATGCCCGATAAAAATTTCAATTTATACGCAAAAAAGTACTCGAAACTTAGATGAAGAAAGTTCATAACTGGCCATTAAGTCGTTTGGCCAGGCTGCGGGAGGAGCGGCCGTGTTTCCCGCCCATTTTCCTTCTTTGCCGTCCACTCTCTCTCTCTTCGCGACACACGACGGGGCTTTGCTCTAGCGTCGGAAAAGGAACAAGCCTTTCGCTTTTGTCGCTGCTCTTGCTATTATGCACGCCCTCCAAGCCAAGCCCCGTTCGAGACCATTTCGATAAATACTCCTTCTAATTCCCTCTATTTTTCCGTGGCTTTCCTCGATCTCCTGAAAAATCGATCTTGATTTATTTTGCGTTCGTGCCGGCGCGGTTAAATATTTGGTCGTTTGGAAGTTCGGAAAAAGATAAAAGTCAAATGTATTGCAGAGAAATTTACCTCAGGTTCGTACACCAGACGAATCTTCGACCGGCGTCACTATGACACGTCGCGGGCCTAAATTCGTGGCACAAGCGAAGTCAACGAGATTCTATGGCTCGAAATAAGACGAAAATTAAGAATAAAAAAATTACGTTGCGTAAAAATTTGCCAAATAAACTGCGTATACTTGCATTTGTACGGCACAGTGTATTCGACTAATTATTCTGCGCGCGAGAATATGTCGAGAATATAGAATAAAACGTTTTCGAGAAAAATCGGGTTTGAATTGAAAAATTCTTAACTAAACTCGTTTGAGCACAATTCTCTCGAATTTTATTCCGTATTTTCGACCTATTTTCGCATATAGAATAACCTTCTGTTAATTCTCGAAACTGACGCTTCCAAATGAATTTCCCGTTAATCCTGATTTTCCTTTCATTTCGAGTCATAAAACCTGCCTGACTTCGTTCGTACCGCGAACTTAAACGCACCATCTACGTACACGTATTATATGGACTCGTTGAATTGGCTAGCAGTGGTAGTAGCATGTGCGCGTTGAATTCGCACCGCAGTTGAATAAGAAAGAGTAAACTCTAGGAGCACGTGTCACGTCGCAACGCACGATATCGAAAAGTTTCTACTCATTGTCCCGATTTTTTCCTATTGCCTTTTGCTTTTATCTTGTCCTTGATCTAGTCAAGGAATCGAGCAAAGCAGGTGAAACGAAATGTGTGGCGAAAGGGCCGCGACGAGGCGAACGAAGAAAGAACACGGAGGAGACGCGTGGGCGTCGACTCGATACGCGGTCGAAGTGTTTCGTTTTCATAAATATTCAATGGATCTCGCGCGATCGGCGCTCGCTGGATTAGTGCCGCCGCCGCCGCCGCCGCCGCCGTGCTGTTTTCGACGATGCCTTCGAGGTTACGACCGCGTTTAATCTCGCTATTTACCACCCTCGCATCGCGTTCGTGTTAGAGCGCGTTGCGAAAGACGTCGTTAAAGCGGCTAGAAAAGATTTGATTCCTCGTCCCGTTAGAAGATACTCTTAAGCCTGTGGAGTGACGCCTTTTTCAACTTTCAGCTCTCAAGCTCGATCCCTAATTTAGCCTGTCGAACGAATATAACGAGTTAACTCGTCGTTTGAAATCACCTTCGCGACCGACTTTCGTGTTCGTTTAAATCTTCCAAGGATTATCTAAACTTTCTGACTGGCCTTTAAAGAAGAAAAGTTGGAGGAGCGAAACGGTCTGTCCGAACCAACCCACCTGATAACTGCCGTCGACGTCCGAAACCGTGCAGACGTTAAATCGGTTTTGGACAGTTGGCACATAGATCTTATTAGAGGACATTTTCGGACTGTTTATCACGATCGTTCGAAAACGTACGGCATATACGTGCACGCGAGTCTCGGATACGACATACATACGTACATGTATCGATGTCTCGTGATGAACGACCATCTAAGAACCGAATCAGGAATCGGGTTTTGCTTCGTGAAATTCGATATGCGAAGGACCAAATTTTTTCCCTGTAATAGACCATCGTCGCGCGGTGTTGCAGCTTAACTCGAACGTTCGCGTTTACGTTATCCGCGTTAAGATAACGTCGTCGGTTTCGAGAAACAGAGTGCTTCGTGAGAATAAAACACAAGTTCGCACGGTGGCTTTGAATTATGGCGGTGGATAAACGTACGTATACCGTTTCTCTCATCGGTCTCACAACGAATTCTCCCAACGGTAGCGTTTTGCGTTCCCTTTTCGTCCATCTCCCTTTTCCATTCCGCGCTGCCGCACCGTTAATAATAATGGAAACACGAGAAACGAATAAAACCAAGCACGTAGCGCGTGTTTTTACTCGTTAATATTTTTAATATCTTCCCATCAACCAAAGCTACGAGATCGTACGACTCTGACAAATTAAATTATCCGTAAGTTACCGTCACCTGTTCTCCTCTGTTTGCTCCGGCGTCCTCGTTCGTGTAAACGAGGACGCGAAACAAAGCTGGTTAGAAAAGGCAGCTAATCCTATTGCTTCGGGCGTTAATCGCGAGTCCCGGCCTGGTTAATTCTCACCGCGAGGCTCGGGGTGCTGTTGTTGTCCCGTGTTTCGTCAATCGCGTCGACTTTGCTGAAAAAGTCTGCCCCCGCCACAGTTTTGCTTTTCACCTAGCGCAAACCGTATCCGACGCGTGAAATAGCAGCGCGGTACTCTTTTCTCCCGGCGCGTGCATACATATACCTTTTGCGACGTCGAATAGTATAATTCGCCGAACAAAATGATTTTTCGTCGAAAGATAAACGAGCCGCTCATTTGCCAAATCGATTGACTCCGCGAAACAGAAGGTAGAGAAAATTCAATCGATAGGCAATCAAGTGCTTTGGCATTAAAGTTTTTAGAATTTTAACAAGTTAACCGCGTGGGCGGTTCGGATTAACGTTCCTCGAGCGACAGTTTTTTTATTTTTTTTTGATACTTTTCGATCTGCGTCTAACAATAAGCTGGCCTTCACAGTTCACCGAGGTGCTAATGCAGATTCTCGGTACGAACCGAGCAAAATACGAAATCTGAAATCACGAAGGATTGTAGCGGCGATACTCGCTTGTGTGTATCTTATTAACCTGATTCGCAGGCATTCACGGAAGGATGGGTTCTCGCTTCGGTGTTTTCAACCGGCACTTTTAATTAATTCCTATACCTTCGATTTCTACGAGTGGCGGCAATCCGAAAATCCACTCTATGGTATATACCAACTGTTGACAGAGTACCTGACACGTGATCAAATTCATCCTTCGATCCATTCGATCCTTCGGTCCACGGACCTACCATGCACGTTTCCGATCGCAAGTACGCGCCTCCGTGATCGATATCTATCCTGCATTAACGGTGAAAAATTCCCTGCCACGCTTTCTTTGGTTCATCGTACGTGATGAAATTGCGCCAGTATTATGCAGAGTCTCTCGTTCGGCGAAGAAAGGAATTCTAATTGTGAACCTAACGAATAATATCGTGAGAAGAAGAAACAGGATAATTAATATCAGAGTAGGGCTTTTAGGGGCTTGTTAAATATCGCCTGCGTCGATTCGTATCAAAAATTGGCTCGGAGGGGGGGGGGGATAATTTAATCGATAGCTCGAAATAACTCTCACTCGCCCTTGCTAGGAACGCATCCGGAAGTTTGATTCTTTGTTAGATAGTTTAGTTTTTCACGAAACTCCTTTCTCGGTCGGAATAATGGAGAAGGGAGCAGGGCAAAGGGCGAACTCTCGAACAAGCTGACGGTTCCATCCTTCGTTCGAACGGAGAAAAACTTTGCTTATTTCGATCATTGCGGTCGGTCCTGCACGAAGATTTTAGTAAGAAGATTGGTCTTTTTTTAATTATCGACGCAGAGAAAAATCCCATAAGTTGTGTTCTATATCTGACCTCGACCCGATAAACGGCCTAGCACTTGCCACTCCCCCTCCCCCCTCCTTCCCTCCTTCCTTCCTTCCTCTCTGTCTCTGGCTTTCTTTTGGTCTAATCGCCACGTAATCATTCGTTCGTCTCATGTTGTCTGCGTAAAGCCTCTGGCATTTATTCCCCTGATTTCGATTCCCTCTCTTCGACACGCTACCGAGATAAAAAACGAGTTGAAACGCGCGAGCATTCCGAGTGTCTTTCAAGGACCACGAACGCGTTCGACAAGGGGTCAGGAGACGTGACGCGATCCAGGACACGCAATAAACGAGGAAAACAAACGCGATAGCTACCGGTGGAAATATTTCTGTTATGTGGCTCGGAGATGGCGAGAATTCGGAGGTTCTCTCTCGAGGGGAGATAGGAAAAACTTTAGCGAGGAAGAGACGCGATCGTTGATGGCGCTATGTTCCGACGAATATCGAGTGCTAGCGCGACACTCGGCTCGCTCTCGTTTAATTTATTTTCTCTAGAAACTGCAGCTACGGAAGAACCAACCGGTTAATGGGAGCTACGACAGAACTACGACTGTTTGCTCGGAAAATATCTGTTCCCGATGTTTGCACGGAACGAAAGGAGAGAGGGAAGAGAACGAGTCACCGGCAACTGAATTTTTGACGAAATACCAATTCCCCGTACTCGCTGCCTCCCTTTCCATCCGTGACCGTTTGCCTTTCGCCTCTGCCGACCTTCCACTTTCGTTTCTTCTCTTTTTCTCCCGTTGCCCTTTTCTCTTTTTCTTCTAGTTCAGAGAGAAAGGAATCTCGAACGCTAGTCTGGACCAAACTCGAGGGCCAATCGCGAGTCTCTTGTTACGGTTTCAAGGTTAAAAGCGTGGCCGGGCCGAGTTCGCCTTTTGTCATTTACCCGGACAAACCGGTCGCGATCGAACGGTTGCCCCGGCAGAAATAGCATGGATTTTCCAAACGAGATGACTTTCGCGAAACGACTTTGTATGCTCGACAATCCACGATACCGTTACATCATCATGACAAATTTACACGGAACGTTACTGGGATAAAAACTATTCTACGCTCGATAGAATGTTGTTACACGCGATTGTACAAGTGGTTTCCCTTTGAAAACGAAGCGACACGAGTGCCACGGCAAATATAATTTCGAGAGATCGTACAAACGACCGGTCGGAAAATGACATATTAACGAAACACGCGTGATCAACGCGGGCCGGTTAACCCTTTCTACAGCGTAACTCGAGAGAGAGAGAGAGAGGTTCGTCAAACTGTCTGTCAAACATAGTATCACAACATTTTTATACTTATTCAGAATATTTGCTTTCTATAAAAAGTCGAAAATACATATTATTGCTTCGCGTCCGATATTAGAAACGCAAGAAACTTTAAGATAACGAAATAATTACATTCTAGATCTTTCAGGATAAATCTTATCCTTGTTATTTTATTACGCCGTCAGACAGCTAATAATCTCCGCGCGGATTACGGATGCGTTCCTCATTTAATTTTCGTTCTTTCAAGGATCGATTTTCACCGGCAAAATTCCATCAGTTTCCCTATCTTTCACGCAGATTCGTTGGAATTTACATCGAAACAACGCGCTGTTTGCAAATTGTAATTATTTGATTATTCGAAGTTGGATTCGCCTGGTCTTTTGATTTCCTAGGCTATTAAACGAATAACCTGTGAAATTCATCGGCGTCGTTAAACTCTGTTCTCTTTCTACGCGATCCCGTGAGGTTCTCGAAAACGAATCTCTGGCGCGCTCCATGGACCGCTATTTCCGGGAAAATTGCTTGCTCGCGACAAAGGGCGTCTTTTCAGCCGTCCGCTTCTCGTCTCCTTCAGATGTTTTTGTTTCCATCGCGGGACGCCTCGTTGCGCCGTTATTTTCGGCAGTTTTCTCTCCTCCTGACCGTTTTATTTCCAGATGCAACTACGTTGCACTTTGCCACTCGCTAAAATTGCACTCGCGTTTAATCTTCTCGCCGATTTCGCTCGCTGATTTCCAACGCAACTTTCACAACCGTTGTCGCGTGTTTCGCGAATTCACGGAAAAACGCCGCTCGTGATTTCAGACTATTTGAAATTGAAATTTCAAATAGCGCGAGAATTGCGGCGACCGCGTTCCATTCGTTAAACCGCGCCCCTTCGGGTAACTTTTTTTTTTTTGTGGAAACGTTTCGTTTATCTAACAGTCGTTGATAATTCGAGAGAAGTTTGTGGACGCGTTGGAAATGAATATCAAGCGGCGCCCGACCAGTCTTTATTCGTAAAATGGAAGCAACTGGACGCGCAACAGACTGGTACCCTGAAAGAAAAATTTATCGTCACGCAGTCGTCGTAGTTATATTTGCAATTGTTTGTCCTGATTTTCGTTTAGAAGAAAATAAGAAATCTTTCATCAGCGTGCTTTGGAATTGAATGCACGACGAATTCGAGGAAAAGGCATATTACGAAGTCGGAGATTTAATTTCATTCAACCGATGATGCATCCGCCTTAATTCGATTATACCCGTGATCCTCGATAATTCTAAGCCTCGAGCTGTTTCAGGTTTTATGGCCTTTCGGAACGCCGCTCTATAGATGACGATTTCTTACGAAGCTCGAAATTAACGTTGATACGATATATCGGGCGTATGCTTGTTTTACAATCAATTTCATTCCAGATTTTCACTATAGCGATCGTGTCTCGTATTGCCGCCTTATGTCCTTTACTTCGATCGATTTGACAGAGAACGGGCAGTAAAGAAATGAGAAACGATGAACGTCGGAAACAAACATCGATTACGAGAAGTTCAATGAGCTCGCCTGTCGACTTTAGACCTGCGTTTTGCAAATACATCACGAGGAATTACATTAGAGGCGGTGGATCGATGAATTGCGCGTAATTAAACGTTAATAGGTAATGGATGACTCGCGTAGAACTCAAAATCAGGCAACAACTTGGGATTGTGTCGAAATCCGAGACAAACACGTTATCGTGATAACGGGTTAGCCACGTATTCGCCTGATATTATTATATAATTTTATCTCGAAATGACGAATCACGACCGCCGAGCTTACAATAATCTGCGATAACTTGTACATAATACTTATAAAAATCCCTTCGATTCTTATCGCCGATAGTTCTATTTAATATATATTGTTCCTGAAAATTTTTTCCGGGGATCGTTGTTATCGAGCAAACATAGGCAAGCAAAAGTTGCTACATTCTACCCAACCGGTTGAAAGATAAGACAGCGGGGGAAAGAAACTATTATAAGCAATCTTGTATCGAGCAAACTCGGCCGTATAACGAGCAAAGTTCACCGAATGCGATATAACGTTCAGCGTCGATGAATGATAAACGTCTCCCCTAGAAAGCGATCGAGTCGGCGCGTTGTCATAGGGCGTTATCACCACTTTCTAAGATTTCTCTTCTTTCACCTTCTTGCGTTCCAAGTATCACGGACGACTGCAGTTTTCGTCGGCCAGGCGTAATGCCACGCGACACCCTGTTATTTTCCAAGCGATATCATTCGAACCGACGTCGCTTGTCTCGTTGCGATATTACGCGAATGTCAGCAAGGGCAGGCTTATTTCGGATCGGTGGGGATCGAATATCGCGTCACAGGCGATGCGAAAATATGTAAAACTCTGGTAGAGAGAGATTCGTCGGAAGAGAGAAAACATTTCTGTTCGATGCATTTCGTTGAAACGAAGCTCGTCTTCGACTCCCGTGAATCGAGTCGCGAATATTAACCGAGTAAGGAACCAACGTTCGTTGTTCCTTCGATTTTCCTTTCCGCTTTTAACAGGGATCTAGAGAAAGAGCGATCGACGACGCTAGAAAAACTACGAATTCGCTGAGAGAAACACAGAGGTGAAACTAGAAAGGGAGACAAACGTGACGCGTTCGTAGGACAAGCTCGTAAAGTATGTTTACGGGGAGGGCCGGCCGGGTCGAGAGGGAGAACAAGTCACAAGGGAAATGCGAATTCGTGGATGAAACGGTTTACGAACCGGAGAAGCCCTCGGCTTGGATCGTATCGAGCGCGGAAGTAACGATTCTGTCAACTTTTACCGCTTTTACGTTACAACTTGATGACTCGGTTATCGTAAAATCCACGAACAAATACTTGTAAAGTCAGGATCGGTAGTCACCGAGGTAAACGATACGTACATACGTTTCATTTAAAAGAGAACGTTTGCACGATATGGCGCGTGATCGCTCGATAATCGGTAAACATAAATTGTTCGAAAGAGCATCGCGATCTGCTGCTGCCGGCTTCGTGTCTTTCGTATCGGGAATAACGAATTTTTTCCTACAATTTCGACGTTGATGGCAGTATGAACGAACCAACCGAGCATCCGATTACGGCTGTTCTAGCAGGACAGCAGCACGGCCTCGCTCGGGAAAAACGGGAAAGGTTGAAAAAACTGAAAACTCGCAGATTTTTTTCGGGTCGCCGGCTACATTTTTTCCTGCGACTTCAATTATTACGAACGATCGCGTGTTGCTGTTCTCGTAAAACGCACGCGTTTCAAGCTGAATTCCAAAGTTCGTGACAAGGGTGAAAAATTGAAAAGCGCAAAGCACAGAGAAAGCGCCGAGACTGGCGTTGTCGCATCGAATCCGACCGGTTGCATCGATAGCCTACGTGATACACGCATCATCGCTTCATTGGTTTGTCGTATACGAGGGAGCAGGTATACGATTATTTTCCGAACGAAGACACGAGAATAAAGCAGCGATCGTCTCTCGAGTTTGAAACACGGAACCAGCGTCGAATTCGTTTCGCTCTAGTTTATGTTTCCAGTAACACCGTGTACGATGTTATAGACGATATTTATCGAGTCGAGCGGCAAATGTCTCGCGTACTCTAACAGATTCGTATCTCATTCTGTGTACGTACCTGTTAGAACGGTGGTAGAACGTTTCTGTTTCTACAGGACACGGGGAATGGTGAACGTTGTTGCGGAAGAAAAAGCGTGTTCAGATAACAGAATGTTCGGATAGTTGAGTACGTATTTGGATAATAGGAGCAGTAACAATACAGGTCTCACCGAACTTACTTGCTAATTGAATCGGCCGATACACGAGAACTCGCTAATTTATTTCCACGAGTTTGGCCCACCTATCTTGCAGTTAGTCGCGTTTTATCGAAGCATCTTGGTATTCTCTAGTTAACGTTCTTGTTCCTATTACTTCATCCTCCCGGTGATCCTCCCGTTTTCGGCAACGTCGATCGCGGTCCATCGGTTGATCGAGTTTGCGTTTAAAGTTTGACGGTTTGGGCGCGCCACGAATAACCACGACGAGGAGCTCTCAGCCTTTCCCATACGTTTCACAGACCTGTTGCCGCGCGAGCAGCGTAACGCAGGCATCTTCGCGATAATACGATCTATTTTGGGATTGCTGTTTCGGTTACCGCGTTATTCCGAATCCTTTCCGCGTGTCGTACATTCCTAATATTTATCCGATCCTTCGCGACTCTCCGCGCGTTTCCTTCGAAACAACAATCGCTTAAGCAACGCGACGACTCGGTAACGCTTTTGATCGACGCGCGCCACAGCCGTGAATTCGTTGCAACCGGAGGCTCGTTGAAAAATTTATGGGTTCTTGACGCGGTCGTGGCGGGTCGAGCGATTTTAAAACTTTAACGATCCGCGTCGGTCGAGTTATTCGCATATTCGTCGAACAGATGGAAAGCCCAGTTGAATCGGCGAAACAGGTACCGCGGTGTTTGCGCAACGCATCGAGAGAGTCGGCTTTGAATTTCGCGAACGATGCATAAAATGTATCCGTCGAGCGTGCTCTCCGTTCTGTCTATCGGCCAGAGAATATAGTTAGTTGGCTTACATTACCGGGACTGGTTCTGCAGTTCATCAAAGCTTGGTACAATAAACACGAGTCGAACGCTCGCTAGCTGCTCCAGCCACGCGAATTGCTTCCATGGTACATAAACCGACTTCTTCGGCACGTGCCTGAACGGAGAGAAATTCTTGCAACTCGACGATAACCATCTTCCGCGAATTCGTCCTCTGTGGCATCCTGAAGACCGTTGATCGATCAATTTCCGTGATAAGGAACTGGTGCGATAAAGCGTCGCGATTGCAATTTCGTGGCGTGCATCGAACGAGACGTGACCAAACTCTGCTCGTTCGAAAGAACGATAACCGACTCGACTTTGAAAGGCCTGGAAAATCTAGCGCGGGAAATGGGTCTCGTTCGCGGTTTCATGGTTGCGGTCGATCAGATGAATTTTATAAGCCAGTCATCGATCAGGAAAGTTTTCTACAGAGGCGAAAGCATCCATAGCTAGTCGGAGCTACGTGAAATGCCGTATCGAAGATACTTCTCAGAAATTCTCCCGTCATTGTTTGCGCTCGAGAGCGGTCACCGGAGAATAATGGATCGAAGTCCGCTACATATAACAACGCGCACTTTTTCCCTGCCATTCGCAGCCGGCGAATTTTCGCACGTTACTTCGCGATAAGTTCGCAAACCTAACAAACGCGAATGCACGTATCTCATTGGCCTTTCGGGCAAGCGGAACGGTGCTGAGTTTCGCTCGTTGCGAAACGAGAAGCGTTAGAACGCTGGCTAGCTTCTCGCGGGCGAAAACTGCCGTGACGTTATCCCCGATATTTTCGAGAATTCGCGTCTCTTCCGAAACGTCGCCAACGTCTCGAAGCATGGACGCGAGAGCAAACTTGAAGCCTCAACGGGAAAATCTCGCCTCTCTGTTACAGGCATGAGTGCGTTTCTGATGAACGGGCTCCTAATGCTGGTCTTCGTCGTAGCGACCATGCGGGACACGATGGTCCTTGGATTTTCCGGGCCAACGCTAGTCATGGATCAGGACATCCCTTCGAGGATTTGCAAGTACAGCAGGGGATACTCGATGATCCAAGTTCATTGCAAGAATTTAGGCCTCGAATGGATTCCTCCGAATTTGAAGACGGAAATTCAGGTGAGACGAGTCTGAGCATGGAGCTTTTACATAATCCGGAAGATAGCGATTAGCGATAGTCCGTGTGTGATAAGCTGTTTCGAAAGTTACGTCGAACTTCGTTGAAGTTGATGGTAAAAGTGGAGAAAACGAAAGTACGGCGCTTCTTCTGCGATTACGTCAGGCGATGACGCTCGATCGAAAATTGCGGAAAAGCCGCGTGAGACGATGCCGCATTTGCGTTTCCCTCGTCTTGACCATCGACGTGACGAAGCCGGATGGCTAATGCCAAAGTAAGTTATCATAGACGGAAAAAGGTCACTATCTTCCAAACTATTATGTCCTTCCGTTCGCAGCATCAAACTAATCGAATTCTTGCTATAGGTGCTGGACGCGTCGGTGAACAGAGTGCGAGTGTTGACGAACGACAGCCTGGCGGCGTACACGAATCTCGCTTACGTTTATCTGAGCGACAATTTCATCCAGGAGATCCAGGAGGCAGCGTTCGACAATCTACGATACCTGAGGGTGATCGATCTGTCGACAAACGGCTGCGATACCCTTCCCAAGAGTCTCTTCCGGTTACCGTATCTTCAAAAGATTTATCTAGCCAAAAATAGACTGAGCGACGACCTATTCAAAAACATGGAAGTGAAGTCTCCGTTGATCTTCTTGCAACTAGCGAAGAACAGGCTTAACAAGATACCACAGCTGGGTCCGCTTCCCACGCTGTTGCACCTGAACGTTTCCGGCAACAGCATTGCCTCTGTATCGCCGGAGGATCTGGCTTCCTTCTGTTCTTTGCAGATCCTTGACTTATCCAAAAATCCGATCAAATTCGACGCGAATAGCTGCGAGTGTCAGACGTTGAACGCGTGGCTGCGCATCCGCGGAATTCATTCGCGACCAGTCTACAATTGCACCGAAGAGCACGAAAGGGGATGCACGAAACCGGAGTTCAGCAATAGAACGACGGAACTGTACGAGCGGTGCTCGGAAATACAGCGGTTGAAAGCGGAGACGGAAAAGGCCAGGAACACGTGGATATTGATCGCCTGTTGCATCTCTGGCTTCCTCTTCTGTCTGTTCATTAGCTTGTTTTGGGTGCACAAGAGAAACAAGCGGAAGAAGAAGAAGCTGAAGGAAGAGCAGAGGCTAAACGCGAACAACGCAAATACCGAGTTACTCAACAGTAATTTAAACCAACCGGAAAACACTTGAAACCTGGCCATAGCGTCCAGTTGTCGTCAAGCAGAGGTACCTACGATCGATTCGATTCTACGTTCGATCGACGAAAAACGAACAAAGTGAGAAACAGGAAGACGAGAAGCAGATGTTAGTTCGCCTGGCCCTTAAAACAAAGAAAAAGACATATGTCGGAGCGATTCTTTTTTTTTTTTTTTTTTTTTTTTCTATAGATGTACGTTGATATGTGTAAGGTGTTACGTGAGACCTCGATCTTTCGTGAATATGAGAGTATCCCGTAACAAGTGTGATCTAATAAAGAACGGAAGCGATGGCGAAAAATGTAGTAGGTAGAAAATGCGGAAGAAATTACTTTTGCGAGGCTTCGCGTTCATGGAAACCGATACGAAAACTTGCTCCCAACGTATGTCGATTCGCGAACGCACAGAAGGATTAAAACGGATGTTGTCCCTGCTCGTATTCGCACAGGATAACCTTGCGATAAGTTATGCTATGGGAATATTAGGTTGCAGAAATTCGATCGAACGCGCCGTGTATTCGCCTGCGAATTTCTAGTATCAGTTTCCTGGAATCTGAAGGCCTCGTTTCTATGAGTTTCAATCGGAATTTGCGAGATCGATTTGCGATCGGTTCGAAACAGCGAAGACGCCCCCATCGAAAGATTTCGAACATCGGACGGAAGAAGGGTAGAATTATTCAGAGGCACCTAAGTACTTACCAATGTTCTTGCGATCATGCAAATACGTCGAGTCGTGAAATTAAACTGTAACGAGTTTACAAGGACAAGAAATTCGGGCGAAAGAGCAAAAAATAAAATCACGATTACGTACACGAATATTCCTACACAAAATAAATAACCGTGCGATCTCGGATTATGATCCTCGTTTATGATTATGATTATCGTTAATCTATGAATTTAATCGAAAACCGATATCACGAATTTCCGTCGTTTGTCCTGTTTCTACTACCTAACGCTAAACAACGACTCTGATCGTCGTACGCGATATCAAAATTTCGATATACATACGTACGTGTTATTATTATCGCATAGTTGTTGAAGCTAATGAATGTTATACAATCATAAATCAGATACGTATGTTTTTGGAAATGAGATTCGTAAAGTTCGATAGAAGATGTGTTTTCAATTCAGACGCTTAATTGACGCCTTGATGATATATATACTACGTATACGATGTAATTCTTGTCACATGCGTCTTTTAAACTGACTTCGTTTCATCGCTTGAGAACGTAATGTCGGTATAAGCTATATCGTATGGTATATGTTGCGTGTGTACACACACACACACACACGCGCGCGCGCGCGCGCGCACGCACACGCAAAATACTTATATATAATCTTATATACATACTTATATTGTATGCACGAGCAAATACATATGTATGTATGTATAGTCATGTTAAATACTGCGTTTATTGATATTTAACGAAAAAAATATTTTCTAGTATTTTTAAGTTTTCAAGTTTTCAAAAGTATTCGTGCCTTTTTTAACCTCAAATATATTCACTATAGTCGAAAATTTAAATTTAACGTAAGTTTATGCTTTTTACAAAATGTGCCAAATGTGTATAAATGCGTTATGTATAAATTTCCTAGTTTCAAGTACGGCGTACAAAGGAAAAAAGTAAACGATAAAAATGCTATGTTATGCCCAGTTCTCTGATACTAGCTCTTCGTATTTGTACAATTTCCTTAGTTATTCTTTTTAACCGTATAAAATAGATGATACATTACCCGAACAAAGTTGTTGAACTTTTCGAGGATTAGTAACAACGATGAAGAGACGAAGAACTATGAGTTGGGAAAAATCCGAGTTGATATAAGACGAGTATAAGACCAAATTTTGAACTAACAATAAGTAAGATACGAAGCTACAACCTGCCAATCGATAAATGTCCTTTCTATATGTATGCGTTAAGTATTTAAACTTAAACTATACTTGTAATACATTTTTTATTGAATTTTCTTTTACTTTCAATACGTACGATGACATATTGTACAAAAGTGTTACCGACAGTTCGATAAATTCCATGAAATAAAACTTAACTCTAGTCGACCATTGTATTATCAGAAAACCCGAAATTATTTCATTGAGGAATTTCAGTTTTGCCTTTTGTTCGCGTCAATGAACATTTTAAAAGATAATGTATCGATGAAATCTCTTTCTTGTCATTTAATTTATCGATAACAAGAACATTGGGGAATTAAATAGTCACTTAATTAAATAAAGTTTGTAAGTTCTTAAATTAGAATCCTTCTGTTAGATGACTGCGGGTTTCATTCAATGTAATGAAAATTTCGAATAGGAGTTGAAACTACCTTCTTTTATTATCGTTCATTTAATGTTATTTAGTTAATTTGATATAGTTATCGACCTGCTGGTTACTTATCTTGATGAAAATGTTTTTATTCAGTTCTTACATCAATGATGTACTGTGTTGATAAGCAGATCCCTCCTTTCATTAGTCTGTCAAGAGATGCCGTCCTGATCGTCATTGCGAAGTAGTACGGATGTAGAAAAAGAAAGATAGAAATGTGTAGATATACGCAAAGATAACTACGGCGCGATATCACGTATTAGTTTAAGGTTAACCAATAACTCATGCGAGCGCAGGCGAGTAAAGCACAGTCAAGTAACGGCCTTCTGCTTAAGTGGATGTTGCTAATCATCCAACGAATTGTTGTGCAAGTGAAAAGTAATGGGACATTCACATGCTGGAAAATAGACACGTCTATCTTCTTTGATCGTAAGTCGCGCGAAACATTGACTAAACATTTATTTGTGTTTTCCATCATTTACATTTTATAATATTTCTCGCTTCTATCTGCCAGCAACATGCATCAAACCTATCGTTTTGGGTTATCTTGAAAAAGCGTGATGATGATATGACAGTTCATTTATCAGACGTGATTCTAACAATCGATGAATCATTTATTGTTATTAAAGACGTTAATCAAACTGTAGCGCACACTGCCGAAAATTTGTAAATTCTAGTTTCTATTACATATGTTAAATTCGATTTGTCAACGCCTCGCCAATCAGATTTCTTCGAATAGTTTTACAAGAAGTGAGCACGTGTAGATTAAATAGGACGAGTAAAGTCCAATTTGATATATAACCAGTAATTTAATCAATGTTCTTTGAAGCATTATTTTAAGCAAGCAATCCCATATTATATAAGGAGATTAAACCAAAGCATTCTGTAAAAGAACATTAAGAACATTTAAGCGTACAATTAATTAAATGTTCTGCTTTAACATTTCGTATTTAGTTGGTATAATCGTTTTGTATCGTTGCTATTAAATAGAACTGTTAAAAGTTTTTACGTATAGGGGCAAATATCAATTTCCTGTACTCGTGTTAAAAATAGAACATGTGTCAAATCGAGAGCAATAATATCTATTAATATGTACTAATGCCAATTAGAAATCTGATAAAACCCTACCGATACTTAAAGATATATTTTATATTGTTAGATTTAGTTTGTTAACTTATCATTTTGTACATCACTTATCAGGACAAGTACTTACATAGTATATGCCTACTCTACTTATTTATTTATCTTTCATTTGTATATATTTGTAGCGAAATAATAAAGTTATAATAGCGTAGTACATTAATTTTATTGTTTGTAAATATACATTAATTTGACAAAAAATTGTAATCTTTCATGTCCACACCAAAATTTTGCAGGGAAAGCTAATTAATCAAAAACCATCATGGATGGAAAAGTAAAAGCAGAAAGAAGGAAGAATCCTAGAGAAGGAGCCAATCCTCTTAGTAATATAACATTTGCGTAAGTTTGAAGAATACAATGACTCGTTCGTTTCTTTCCTGTTATTGGCTACTAATAAAAACACAAGTTCATGGTGATAAGTAAGCAATGTTTCAATAAAGATACCTCTGAATCAGATATGAGGAAGTCTTGCGAAAGATGGCATAAGAATTATCTTGAATTCTATTGTTAGGTCAATAAATGAGAGAGAAAGAAGCTGTCAATGTTTGCAATTATCTACCAGTATTTTTAGACAGAAACTTTTGAAAGAACTTTTTCTATTATCTTTAATCAGGTACTATTGACATTAGTCATTTGAAAACAGATAATTCTATTGCCTTGTAACATTTGGCTCAGTCATTGATTTAAAGATAATGCGAGGCAAAAATGCTGATGCATTGCTTACTCTTTATCATTGAAATTATGTCAAATTAAAACATTATTTGCCATAATAAAAACTTTATCTTTGTTGGTAGATTTACATTACCTATTTTTTGGACTGGTTATCATAGAGATTTGGAAGTAACCGACTTATATAAAACTCTCAAAGAACACAACAGCAATTATTTAGGTACAAAGATATCAAAAGTATGGCAAAAGGATTATGAAGCATATAGAAAACAGAAATTACTGAACAAGGGAAAAGGAAGTAGCGATGAAAGTTATACTGGAAGAAAGAAATTGAAGGAGCCTAGTTTAATGAAGGTCCTTATGAAATGTTTTGGGGTCCAATTAATATTCTATGGACTAATTTATGCGATTACGGACATAGTGTTTAGGTACATTGTCTAATTTTATTCGTATTTATTATCTATTATAATTATAGAATATCTGCTAATCAAATTCATTGAAATTTAAATCTGATTACTTGTTCAGATTATCACAACCCTTGTTTCTCGGTCTTTTGATTCGTTACTACAATCAGACGAAAGTCGAATCTATGCCACTGCATATTATAATGACCAGATTATACAATTCTTCCAATTCGCAAGTTCATGAAATTGACGAAGCGATCAAACCGTTAAGTCCCTAAGCCCGTTGTATCTTGCACCTACTAATCCTTTTCTCATATCTGGTATTAGATAGCTTAATATTTTTTTTTTTTTGCTTAGGAAGTAAAACAAGATTAGTTGATAGTTAGTTAACTAGTTAGACTAATATTTAATAATATCAATATAGATATACCGTTTATGTAGTTTGGAATGTAGTTGATTAATCAGTTACTTGATATTTCATGAACAGTAACCTCTTTCTTCTGTTTTATATATACAGAGTAATGCAGCCAATATTCCTTGGAAAACTTTTAAGATATTACACTGACGATACAATGACAAAAGAAGATGCCTATTTATATGCAGGTGGTGTAATATTATGTTCAGGAGTGTTGATATTTATTACTCATCCGTACATGTTAGGGATACTTCATATGGGAATGAAACTGCGTATAGCTTGTTGTACACTGATCTATAGGAAGGCATTGAAGCTTTCGAGAACTGCATTGGGTGAAATGACAGTAGGACAAGCGGTGAATCTCCTATCTAACGATGTTAATAGATTTGACGTAGCACTTATATATTTACATTACTTATGGCTTGGACCACTGGAGACCATGATCATAACATATTTTATGTACAAGGAAGTTGAATTATCCGCTATTTTCGGAGTTATAATACTTCTACTGTTCATTCCTTTACAAGGTAATGAAAATTAACAACTGTTGTGCATTAAATATAGTACAAACATTTCTTGTATTCTATAGCTTCTGTTTTTCCTTTAAAAATATAGGATATTTGGGTAAAAAAACTTCGGTGTACAGGTTAAAAACTGCTCTTAGAACAGACGAAAGAGTCCGATTAACTAATGAAATTATTAATGGTATTCAAGCAATCAAAATGTATGCCTGGGAGAAACCATTTAGTAATTTAATCGAAAGGGCAAGAAGGTATTTTTTTCTATAACAAGAATTTTCTTTTCCGTATATTTATTTGCAAACATGATATCATTGATATCGTTATAGGAGAGAAATTAGTGTTATACGAGGCATGTCTTTAGTTAGAGGTATTACTATGTCTTTCATTATGTTTACGACAAGGATGTCACTTTTCATTACAATAGTATCATATATATTGTACGGTCATAAAATAACTGCCGAGAAAGTGTTCATGTTACAAGCGTATTATAATATTTTGCGGATAAATATGACTGTCTACTTTCCACAAGGCAAGTATATTCGAATAAACGATTATTAGCGATAGATTAAATCTAACAAAACAATCGATGTCGTAGGAATAACACAAATAGCCGAATTGTTGGTTTCTGTAAGACGTTTACAAAAGTTTATGTTGTACGAAGAAATTAACGAAGAGGACGAAAAAATGGAATGCAAGCAGAAGGAATCAAAAAATGACAAGGGTAAATATGATGCAAATATCATAGAAGAAGATGTGCGTGATGGAAAACGTAAGACAACAAATTATCAAGGAGAATATATTATGTCGCTAAAGAATGCTAATGTCAAATGGTTTTCACATGATCACGAAGATACGCTAAAAAATATAAATATCAACGTGAAATCAGGTGAATTAATTGCCGTTGTTGGCCAAGTTGGGTCTGGTAAAAGTAGTTTACTTAATGTAATGTTAAAGGAATTACCATTAAAGTCGGGTACTTTAGAGGTTCGTATTGCTCCTTGGATAATTATATCTTCTTCCTATAATAAAATAATCGTAAACATTCTATTTTGTTTTATAGGTAAATGGGAAAATCGCGTACGCTAGTCAAGAACCGTGGCTGTTTGCTGGTTCTGTTAGACAAAATATTTTGTTCGGTCAAAAAATGGATCAGTTTCGGTACGAACGTGTGATTAAGGCTTGTCAATTAAAAAGAGACTTCACTTTGTTGCCATACGGCGATAAAACGATCGTGGGTGAAAGAGGAATTAGTTTGTCGGGTGGGCAACGTGCTAGGTCAGTAATTATAATACTATTTATATGCATTCTATTAAAGACGATATTGTGTTGCAATTAATGGATCAAATTTGCATGTATAGGATCAATTTAGCCAGAGCGGTTTATGCAGAAAACGAGATCTACTTATTAGACGATCCGCTAAGCGCCGTAGATGCGCATGTAGGCAAACATATGTTTGAAGAATGTATCGTGAAATATTTAAGGGGAAAGACTAGGATTCTCGTCACGCATCAGTTACAGTTCTTACGAAATGTCGATAGAATAATCGTTTTGAAAGACGGAGAAGTCCAGGCTGACGGGTACGATCCGTGGCATCTAGTTTTGTCACATTTTTCTTCTTCAAATTATTTATTTAAGTTGAGTTTTACTCGTTTCAGTTCATACGATGAGCTTATTGCGATGGGAATGGACTTTGGAAGATTATTAGAAAATACTGCTGAAGAAGAGCGATCAGGTTCTGTCCCTCCTAGCAGATCTAATTCTCGGAACGCTAGTAGCACATCTTTGAGTTCGTTAAAGAGTAGCGCTACTGAGAAAGAGGATCCGATCGAGGTAAGTAAATAATTTGTTCGTCAAAGTGAATAGAGACCGAGCGAAAACTAGAAGCATTTGTAAATTATATGTAGGTAGCTGAAGTGCGTACAAAGGGCAGAGTTTCCGGTAAAGTGTATGCATCGTATTTTAAAGCTGGTGGAAATTGGTGCATCGTAGCTACGATTGCTATGCTCTGCGTGCTCGCGCAGACGTTGGCCAGTGCTAGCGACTTCTTTATCTCTCAGTGGGTCAATATGGAAGAAAAATATGTAATTATCATTGGTGTCTTCTTCTTCTGCTTCTTCTTCTTCTTCTTCTTCTTCTTCTTCTTCTTCTTCTTCTTCTTCTTTTTGTCTTTTATAATTTCGATGAATCGTCACGAGTAAATATATTCGTTTAAAGGTGAATGAGACAAAAGATGGCATTGTAGAAAATTGGAGAGGACCGATAAGCCGCGATGTCTGCATGTACGTGTACACTGGCTTAATCGTTTCCACTGTTGTAATTACTCTAATACGTTCGATTACATTTTTTTCGACGTGTATGAGAGCCTCCACTAAATTACACGATCGTATGTTCCGAAGCATAAGTCGAGCAACAATGAGATTCTTTAATACAAACCCGTCGGGTCGAGTTCTTAATAGATTCTCGAAAGATATGGGAGCCATCGACGAAGTGTTACCAATAGCTCTAATTGATTCTTTACAAATTGGCCTGTCCCTTCTTGGTATTATAGTTGTCGTTGCAATAGCCAACTACTGGCTGTTAATACCCACCGTGGTCATCGGAATCATCTTCTACTATATTCGTATCTTTTATTTGGCAACTAGTCGCAGCGTGAAACGGCTCGAAGGAGTTAGTAAGTATTTGTTTCTAACACGATTATTTCCTGCCGCATTTTATTTCCAAAAGCGAAAAGTATCGTTTTTCATATCCACGAGGGAAACCTATCGAATTCGTGGACTAATTGTAACGATTAAATAATTTGCAATAAAAAACGCTAGCTCGGTCACCGGTGTTTGGACATCTCAGTGCAACTCTGCAAGGGCTGCCAACTGTTCGAGCCTTTGGAGCGGAAGAGATTCTTACGAAGGAATTTGATCAACACCAAGACTTACACTCGTCAGCATGGTACATATTCATCTCATCTTCAAGAGCATTTGGATTCTGGCTGGATTTTTTCTGCGTTATCTACATCATGCTGGTCAGCTTGAGCTTTTTGGTGCAAGACGATGAAACGGGGCAGGGGGGTGGTAACATTGGTTTGGCCATAACGCAAAGTATTGGATTAACCGGAATGTTCCAATGGGGTATGCGGCAAAGTACCGAACTGGAAAATCAAATGACTTCGGTGGAACGTGTGGCGGAATACAGGTGAGCGTCTCGATAGAATATTACTAGCATGATCTTTAAGCAAGGAGTATCGCTCACGTATACGAATTGTATCTTTAGCAACGTGGAAAGCGAGCCACCGCTCGAAAGCGCGCCGGATAAGAAACCTAAGGAAAGTTGGCCCGAAGAGGGTAAAATCGAGTTTAAGAATGTATATATGAGATACGATGCGGCTGAGCCTCCGGTGCTGAAAAATCTCAACATCGTGATTTATCCGCAAGAAAAAATAGGGATTGTCGGACGTACAGGCGCGGGCAAGTCATCCTTGATATCGACGTTGTTCCGTCTTGCGCAGCTCGATGGTGTCATCGAGATCGATGGCGTGAAGATTAACGAGATCGGACTTCATGATTTGCGTTCGAAAATCAGCATAATTCCTCAAGAACCTTTCCTGTATTCGGGTTCAATGAGAAGCAATCTAGATCCTTTCGACAACTACACCGACGATGTGCTGTGGCAAGCGTTAGAGGAAGTTGAATTGAAGGAAATGGGACTGGATTCTCATATTAACGAGGGTGGTTCCAATCTGAGTGTCGGTCAGCGCCAATTGGTTTGTCTCGCCCGCGCGATCGTCAAAAATAATCCGATCCTGGTTCTCGATGAGGCTACCGCGAACGTTGATCTACGAACCGACGAACTCATTCAAAGAACGATTCGTTCTAAATTCTCCAATTGTACGGTGCTGACCATCGCGCATCGTCTTAATACCGTGATGGACAGCGATCGAATATTGGTGATGGATGCCGGTAGAGCCGTGGTAAGTTACTTATTACGCATCGAGTTACAACCAGTAGAAGGTAAGTCGGAGATAGGAAGAGTGATTTAACAAACTTGTTTAACCTCGTAGGAGTTTGATGCTCCGTACGTCTTGATCGAAAGGAAAGGATATCTAAACAATATGATAAACGAAACTGGGCATGCAATGGCAGAAGCTTTAAAGGAAGTCGCTCGCCAAACCTATGAGAACCGTACGTCGACCACACTCTGATAACGTTCATCTGATAAATTTCGTAACGCATTTGCCAATTCATAAACGAAACACGGAAATAAACGCCACCTTTTTACATTTTACAAACTGCACGGGCTATGTTTTATAAGTTTATACTCTCTTTATACGATTATTGATCGGTGGTGTTAGTTAACTCTATCGAAGCATACGTCATTTGAACGAGTCATCTTTCACCGGATTTCGCGTTCATCGATACAGTATTATTACATAGATTTCTTTTTAAATGAACTCGACATTCTTTCATTCAGATAAACATTGCCTTGAATAACTGTGACGAGACTCGAACGTACTTAAATTTAAATACGCGATAGACGCTATTTTTATATAAACGACACATATATACAGTTGCGGAATAAAGCTTTACCTCGCTGTTGCGATTCTTCTCTTGTCATCGCTGGTTGATGCTACGAGAATATATAGAAAAACCATTCGTTAAAAGGGTAGGTGTTTGCTCGATTTTTTTTTGTAAATAGAATGTTTTGCCCGATGGGTGCTATGTGAAATCAGTTTCGTTAAAACGTTGAAAGAATATTTACGGGTTTCTGATGTTCTTCGTCTGCATCGTAACGTTTTGTATTATGTGATACATCGAATTTATAGGATGAAACAAACGAGAGAAGGATTTTTATCAGTTCGAACAAACACTTTTCCAGTTTGTACTGTGTCAGGAATGCAGTTCTTCCTATACAAGATTCTAAAAGATTCATGCTTCATATTTGATATTCCCCGTGATCATTTTATTCGCTGTACAATTAAATATATTGTACTTCTAGGTGAAATCAATTGCTTTATGTATAAGTGCCTATGTAATTTAATTATAGATGAAAAATATAAATGCAGGGAATAATTTATGTTGATAATACATCTTTATCTTTTTCGTTTTACCCTTAAAGGTTTTTCCAATACTTAACGCGTTTCCTGTAGGAAAAGGTCGTCGTCGTCGTCGTCGTCGTCGTTGCTGTTTAACGGCTGAACGACGGCGATGGTTTCAGCAAGGTTGCGAAACGTAACGTTGTTTCGTATGTGAGTAAGAAAAAGTGACGATCCGAGACACACGATTTCTGGAAATATAAATACTCTTTGTTTATTATCGAATTTTCGAACAACAATTTCCGTTTACTTCTTAATTACGTCAGCACGAAGAGAAACGGACGTCTGATATTTGGTACGTATAGAGCCTTGTATCGTCGATTCTGTTCGATATATACGCCATCAAACGGAGACGAGAAGCAACAGTACACACTTTTTTCGCCGTTCTGTTTCATAGGTAACTGTAAGAACGGTCACGAGTTTGTCGCCATCATGCGACACACATACACACGTACACACGCACACGCACATACACACGCACGCACGCACGCACGCACGCACACACATATGTATATATACTAAAAAAGAAAAAGAAAGAAACGCGACGACAGACGATTAGAGGATAGCCGTCGTTTTGTTGTTCTCTATATCGCTAAATAAACAAGTATACCTCCTAATGTCTATACTCTGCTTATACTCGGCTCGCAACAATTGGCCGCGATGCGAGTCAATCGCCCAGGCACATTCTCGCGAGACAAGTACACTAGTGTATCGTAATACTGACAGTAAAGAGATTACTACGATATTTTAAAATTAAGCTCACGTTGCGGTTCTGCGCGTGTGCGTAACATTTAAAGTACAATTACGCGGGTATAACGGCTAGGCTATATGTATATCGTATAGTAGAGCGTGTATATTGTATAATTGTAGATAATCGTTACTCTAGTATTAGAATTACAGGATTATCGTTTGACGTTACGTTCGCAGATACATCTTTCTAAGTGCCTTGTAGTCTCTCGACGTAACGATAGTTCTGGAAAAACGGCGAAAGGAAAAAAAAAGAATCTCACATATAATACACATGTACACACGCATACACGTGCACGCGCATGCATGCACCTACACACGTACTTATCTTTTTCCTCCTTTTACATATATATGTATATATACAAACCAGTATAAAATATCTATGTTCATTATTAGTCTTATCGTGCGTAGATTTGTTCGCTAAAAACCGCGCGTAAAATCCGCTTAGAAAAGTGTGCCCGAAAACGTAGACGCGAGTTTTACATAATTCGTGATTTCGATACTGATACAAGGGAGGTCGCTAAAATTTAAACGTTGTATAAATAGTAAACGATGACTTAGCTAAATAATAAATAAGGACAATGGAGCAACGATTTGTCCGATATATACAAACAGAGAAAACGAGAAGTGTACGCGATAAGCGATTACGTATATATACGCGAGTAGCAAGGGACTCGCTCTCTATTCTCCGTTCTGTTATTCTTTCTCGTAACTTCTTCAACGCGTTTCGTTCTTACTCCTTCCTTCCTTTCTTTCTTTCTTTCTTTCTTTCTTTCTTTCTTTCTTTTTTCCTGTTTTCGCTCGAAGCGCCGCGTGCCTGCGCGAAAAGGAAGACTGCTCGCTTCGCCTGAATTCCTCTTTCCTCGAATTTCGCCGATCGCGATCAGTCGTCGCGTCTGCTCCACGTGCAGAAGATAAAACAGGATGGAGGGTGGTGCGCGTATCTTTCGACATGGTCGAACCTACTCGTGTCCGTAGCAATTTGTCGCGATAAAATCAAGTTTCGCTTCCGACCAGCGAACGTTTAAGTAAATTTATGAATTTCGCTCGTCGTACACGGCACGCGGTCCGCGGCCAAAGTAAAATTAAAAGACACTCGGATCGCGCTGTAGCTCTCCTCGTAGACATACACCGAGGAGCGTTCAAGGCGTACGTCGCAACGTAAAAAGCACAAGTTAGAACGACAACGCACGGTCGTGCATCGGTTGCTCGAGCACCGAAACCGCTACGTTTTTGAAAGTTACAGTTCCGTAGATGCGGCTATTTGCGAGATTCGGCGAGGAAACGGCGTTAACGTGGTGCGCGTTTATTACGCTACGCGAACGAGTGTTTTCGAACGTTTGATTCTGCGCGAAACGCACGGATACTTGGACAAGCGCGCGAAAACTTGGCCTTTCGTACACCGTTTTCGTACAGAAGCGAAAGGAAGAGAAACGCGGGTGAAAAGACTACTACGTAGGTATGTGTAAGTATATACTACGTAAGGATCCATTACGTCGTTTCCTTCGTTCGATCGTTTCTTCGCTTTCCTCCGCTTTTAAACGAGAACTTCGAGACTTTCGCGCGATCGAGCCTTCTGCTGTCCGCATTTTCCGTTCGCCTGAACGATCATGGCGACCGATTGGCAGCCGCTCTCGGAGCTGATCGGTCGAATCGGTGGCATTGCGAGCCGCAGCTTGTACCAAAATGTGTGGCTGCCGGAACCTAAGTTGCCGGTGTCGTTCCAATGCAAGACCTTCAAACGATCGAGCGAGTATTCGCGTATGTTGTTGTAAGCTCGACTCGATCGTTTCGCGATCGCGGTCGTGTTCAATAGATTCTTGGTGATGATGACTATCGTTCGAGTGGTGAGCGACGACAGCTGATTCAGGACAATCCCCACGTTCGTTTCGTTCCAAACGTTTCCCAGCGACTCTGGGCTCAGCACCACGATGACCCTTCGACTGGAAACGGCGTGCGGCCCGATCTCCACACCCCCTGAAAGAAAAATTGTTGTATTTCTTTTTCTTCGTCTGTGGAAATAATTCGTGAGATTAGAGCGCCGACGATGTACGTACGTACGGACGAACGACAACGACGAAACGTTAAATCGGCGTCATCGACTGGATCGCGATTGGAAAATTCCTCGATAACCGTTGGTAGAGAGACGTTTGGGCGCGAGCACCGAGCTTTATCGGCATCCTGTCGTTTGTTCGCCGATGTTTGATGAATTACCAACAAAATGGACGATCAGTCAAAGGATGAACTGGATTCCGCCGAGTCGGCACGCGAGCCAACTATGTCACGACCATAGAAAGCTTTCACCGCGTTCTCGTTGTCTCTCTCTCTCTCTCTCTCTCTCTCTCTCTCTTGCTTGACCAGTACTTTTCAATCGGAGCTACGCAACCGTCGATGCGGAAAATTCGAGTTTCATCCGAGCCCGTGCAACTTCGGCCAAAGCTTTCTTCCACTTCCAACCGTTCTTCCGTCTGCTTTCCAAAATTCCGAGGTTCGTTCGCTTTCAACGACGAATCGAGAACGAGCGGAAAACGGAGAGCGAACAAAGAGAAGAATGCGCGAACGAAACGGTTTCTCGATTCAGGCACGCGTTATCGGAAGTTGGCGGAGCGCAAACGCAGAATCAGCGGAGGAAACGGTGGTACCGCATACGCTTAATTCGAAACCGCGGCTGCTAGATTCAGAGCGACAAACGAAACGCTTGACGTCGGACAAGTAAGCCGGCCCCAACTTCCTATTTCAATTCGCGAACTTCCATGCACCGGATCACGGTTCCGCGATCCCGATAGATCGCCCTTTCTTTGGCAGCTTCCGGCTCTACATTCGCCGAGCTTGCGTGCATCGTTCGCCACGAGGAACAAGATTTTCCGAACTGCGATACGAACGACATTCAGTCCGAAAAACGCGCATATTGATTTCTCGTGACACACGCGAAAGACAGAAGGAGAAAGGACAGCCGACGACCACGATGGCGAACAAAATTTATGTATAGGCTAGTTTGCATCGGTGGATCGGAGCCGGCAGCGCGGGGCAATTTGCATTAATAAAATTGGGCGGTCGACCGCTCGCTCACCTACACGGCCCAATTTCGTCCTGCCAATTAGAAGGAAATTAGCGTCTGAATATTTTTCACCGAGCACCCGTTATCAACGCTGAGCACCTAGCCGTTGATATTCATGAGATGCGGAACCAGAATGGACGACGTGGCTGCGAAACTAGATCGCGTTATACCCCGTAAACTTTTGTTCGCCTTTGTTCCCGGTAATCGTCCCCGTTTCGCCAGCTTTCCTTTCGCCTTTTCCCTTTTGCCTTCCTTCGCGAGATTCTATTCGTCGCTCGTTCTCGCCAATTTCTCCGCCAAAATACCATCCGTCATCTTTCTCCCTGAATTTCTGATCATCGCGACACCCTACAGCGGTCTCCAGAACGACGTTACGTGGCAAAAATTAAAAGCATCTTTACGTGCACGTTGTTCCGAGTCTCGTTGACTAAACGTGGCGAACCTCGGTTCAAACGAAGACTCGTCGTCGTCGTCGTCGTCGTCGTTGAGCTGTTTCGTCGAGTGGCGGAAGGCGCGCGAGATTCAGTCACCGTTCCCAGGTTGATCGTCCCTCGCTTCCCAAGGAAACCAGGGTTTAGAGTTTGCAGCGAGGGTGTTGGGCGGTTTTTGGCCGCAACAGCTACGCGCTCGATCGCGAGAAGGGATCTAGAGAGATTCCGAGGAACCGAGCTATCCCTCGAGACCTTGGAATAGCCTTTACTTTACCCTTTCGGTCGACCACGCGACAGGAAACTTAATAACGCTATCAACGAGCAGTTTCTCCCTCGGAGAGCGACTCGGTGCCGCGTTTAATTAAACCCGAGACTTACAATTCTGATTCAACTGGGAGAGCTCCAGCGCCGTGCACTTGTACCGGTGCCTCGATTCCAGCGTGGGTATCACTATACCGATGACCAGGCTCGAGTCTTTCTCGTGGTAGCACACCAGAGCGTCGCATTCCTTTCCATCTGAAATTCGCGTTTGTGATCGTAATTAGTACAGGTATTATTATGGTCGTGCTCACCGCTGCCACCTGGTAAATCTCACGATGCGCGTTTCGATCCCGATCATTCAGATATTTAACACTAGAACTACCATGCCAGTCAAATTGACTGGTTTTACAATTTTATTTTAAGATTCCTACTTCGTGTTATATCTTTTTCCGCAATGATGTAATGACTTTCGCAACGATAACTAAAAGTATAATAAACGAATTTTTATTTGTTTTTTAGGTATTCAAACTGAAAATAATTTTGTATCGAGACTACTTATACCAATAACAGTCAAAATGACTGGTACTTGTCAAAGTGTAAAAGGGTCCTGCGATCTGTTTATCGAATCCCGATTAATCAGTTTCCTCGTTTTCTACAACTTGCCACGCGTTTTTCAAATTTTTACCGCGTATCATTCGATATGATGATATCGATTACCAGGAAAATACCGGATCGACTGTCGGATCGCTAGATGCCAACACTAGAAATACCGCACCAGTCAAAATGACTGGTTCTACAATTTTATAAATGTGTCAACACTCGTTTAGGGATTATGGTCCCAGATGGATTAACAATACCAAAAATGTACTACATAACATGGAATTCCTTCTGTAAGTAAGTAATAAATCAATAAATATAAAAATATTCTGTTATTACGTATTTCTTAAAAGATCAGTCATTTTGACTGGTTTTGGTAGAAATAGCTTCGTGTTAATTATCGGTAGTTTTAAGGTTAAAGTCGGTGGAACGTGGAATAAATGGAACGTAGAATAAGTGGAACGTGGAATAAATGGAACGTGGAATAAGTGGAACCTGTGGAACCGTGGCAAGTATGGTTGAAAGAGGAGAAGTGAGCAGCGGAGATAACAACGTTTCTTTCAACGAATAGATTACCATCTTCTATTTCTATTATTTCTAAACGATTCGTTCCTAGACGTTTAACACGTTGAATGCCCAGGTGGTGACCGGTGACCGGCACTCAACTTGGCCGTGGCGCCGTGAGGGTCACTGATGACCGGCGCACCGATATTAGTGGAAATACATAATTTGAACGAATGTCAATAGTTATAAAAATTGTATTATTACCATCGTTACCACAATGGTGTGACGAAATTAATGCAGTGTAAAACATATAAAAATATTTTTACTTATGCATGAAATATAGATCTGTTGGGTTGGCAACTAAGTGATTGCGGATTTTGTCATTAGGTGGTATTGACAAGATCCGCGATTACTTAGTTGCCAATCCAATATTATGCGCGCCTCCTCCAGTGGCTATCGAACATGGGAAAACCCCGCTTTTTCCGTGTTTTACCTTAATGAACAATATCCCTGAGGAACGTTTCGAACTTTTGAAAGATATTTAATGGCAATTAACACATTGCGCACGGGTCACGAGACATCTCGTTTTCACGTTTTTTCGACTGAATCGATGACTTAAGCAACCAGAGACAAATGTTTTCGTTACGTTACCAGGGTAATGAAGACTTGAGCGTTCTTGTGACAAATGATTAGCAAAGCAACTGAATATTGACATTCCAAGCATGTAAAAACAATCGGTCGGTACAGCCAGTACATCGGTGGATCTGTGCCGATCGTCTACCATACTTTATAAAGTGTTTTATCGTTGTACATTTTGTTATTGATAATTTATAAGAAAAATTATTTTATGAAATAAGTCGTAATTCTATAGAAGTAGCAAAATGACGCATAGATGCAAAGAAAATGAAAGTCAAAGCGAATTGTTGTTTGATGATTTATCCGATGCACCAAACAACACTTGCGACGAAAATGAATTCAGTGATAGCAGCAATATTCTTGAATTAAGCGATGCGACTAGACATAGAAGCAGACCGAATAAAAAGTATAATACCAAATGCAAATTAAAAATGTACATATACGAATCCTATTGGTTGCCAGGCATGCTTCTGGAGCGTTAAAAAATGTGCAGGCCCTGGGAGCGCGCAGAGCGCCCTACCCTAATGTGTCAAGGGCTTTGACAGTAAAGTAAAAAATGTTAAATCTTGTGACGATTATTTAGGATTACTGCGGATCCGAATAAGTATGTCCGATGAATCATGCTTTACGGTAGGTTTATGGTACGTAACAACATGGAATAATTATTTAGCAACGCGAAGGAACACTATGAGATAATTGATAATCGCAAGAAATAAATGGATCGAGCGAAACTGCACTACAGCGTCATGGGAATCATCGGTGATCTCGGTGAGATAAATTCGCTAATGATGATTATACACGGTAACATATCTCTCGTAGGTGATATTTCAACGTTACATGTATCGTATGATAAAAGATTCATCGTGGCTCGACGGCCAAACCTTGTAAAACTGGCGTGGCATTCAACGTGTTAATTATATTTCAATTCCGATCGATCGTCTCTTTAGAACAATTGAAACGATTATCCTCCACTTCGATCAGCCACTCTTTGAAATTGATTTATAAAAGAGATTAAATTAAAGATATTTTCAACAGATGTATCAATATAAAAAGATACAAAATGCAAATATAGAATTAGTCCTATCGATGAAAACGATAAAGCTGGAAAAGACAAATAAGCGAAATTGTTTTCGGGGATTTTGCGCGATAAGATACTCGCTTCCTGTTTATTCCTTTTCAATAACGAGATTTTGTCGCGGCACGATACAAACATTCGTCGCAGCGGATCGCACGGTTCTTTTTCGGCGGACTCGAACGCTTGCGAGATTGCTTTCCGAAACGACGCGACGTCGTGAATTCCGTCGTAGGCACCGCCAGTGCCAACGAGTGAAAGCGACCTATCGTTCGTGCAACTATTCCTCGTCGTTGCTTGGTCGCGTCGAGTCGGTCACGGGGTCATCGAGAACGCGGCCGACGTTATCTTTGCGCGCGATCTTGGGTCGTTCTCGCGTGCATTGCCGAGGAACATCGATCGACGAACGATGGACGACACGGACGATCGCGCAGCATCGGCCTCTGCGAGACAGTAACCGACCGGGTCGAACGACTTCGAACTAAATTAGCGATTTCCAACTTTTCTCACGGCACGGTTAAGGTAAAGCTGTTTGATGTAAGATCGCGGCTTTTCTTAGCTGTAAAACTCTCGAACGTCTTGTAACGATGCTGTCTCGTTCCCTAATCGACCGTTTATCACAAAGTCGTTTTATACGCGCGTTGGCGTTGGACTCGATCGAACGTTTCGAACGTTTTTTAATCGTTTTAGGTCCACGCAGCGCGATCGCGCTGTTCGCGTACTGTGGTGAACTGTGTCGTGATGTTTGGTCACGATCGTCAATTCGCAACGCGCTCGGTTCCGAATGTAGCTCGTCGCGAGTCCTATCAGTTTCCTCTCGTAATTACTTTTTTTTTCAAATAGTCGTAAACCACCTGCACACACGAAAAAAAAAGAGTAGCGCGATCGCGTCGATCGGCATTCCTCGCAAACGAACGAACGAAGCGCTATCGCGCTGCTGGCACAATCCCAAACGGATTCTTAAAAACCCCTGCCACTAAAACACGGTTAAGCGACTCAATTAACACTAATCTTACCAGACCGATTCGATGTTCGATCGATCGGTTTCAAAATTCATTTAAAATTGTACGTTCGTTCTTGTTTCTTTCGCTCGCCTAACTTTACGTAAATTCTTATTATATTATCTGATTTATCAAATTCTCAATTCTCCTTTTGCTTCTTTGTTGCCGAAGAAAATTCATCGCCTGGCTTACCGCCCGTTTACCGCGATCACTGTCGTTTGACCGGTCGACAAATTTACATCTTTCTCCAAAGTTCTCTGCTTGGGACCTTAGCTCCGAACTCGAGTAAGATCTAACCAGCTATAGTCGAATACGCGTAAATGCGACATGTGCTTGGCTGCGTCGCAAGCGTTCGAATAATCTGAGTGCATGCCGCGTAACGTAGAAACGCAACGAAGTCTTATCGCAGACTCTGAAGAAATACTTTTCGAGAATACGCTCCCTTTATAATGAGTCCTCTGTAGCTAAACCGAATCTAAATGCAGTATCATTGAGACAGTCACGGAGTACGGATCGAAGCCTGCGAGAAATCGAATGCGACAAGGAGCGAACAAATCTCGTAATATTCAGTACATCGGCGTTCTGTTTTGTTTTATCTCTGTTAACACAGAGTTAACTTTTGTTAACACACGTTCAGTGAAAAAGTCATCGAAAAACGCGCGAAATGAGGATGATCTGTTCGTCTATCATCTCTCGTTTATATTACATATAAAAATGAGAGTACATGATCAATTATTTTTAATTATTATTAATTAAAAGTTATGTCGTACATTATTTGCCACGATAAATTGGCAATTTCGTTCGAAGAAACAACGTCTATTTCGTAAAATATAAGATAAGGTACAGGCGAAGCTTTAACCGGTACGGTCAGCGTTAACTTGCAAATACTTGCAAAATAGTATTAGGTCGTGCGAAAAGTTTCTTTCGTTTTACGGAGAAACAATGGGTGCACGACATTTTCTATTTTATTTTATTTTATCGAATTACGTATCATCCATTTTGTTCTATCAAAATAAAGATCGCAACGTTCGACAGATTAGGTTTCACGTTTGTATAAAGATGCGTCGTTGTAAAACACGTGTCTGTGAAAGAAAGACGCTTTTCGGACAACCTAATAATTATATAATTATTCTCATAAATATCGTTGTACAGTGGATGCAACGAAGCTTGAGATTTACGGGTGTTTGATCATTGAACGATAAAGATCTATCTTTGAAGCTACTCGATGGAGTGTTGTGCTTTCCAAATGAGGATATGGGACACATGGAAGTTTCTGTTTACGAAACCGGTCTCGTATTCATGTAAATCTGATAGTTCGATTGATGAGTGAAAAGTAGAAATTTTTCTCGACGAGGTAAATGATTGTGAAGAAAATTACGATGCGGAATGCTTGTTTTGTACAGGCTTTTACCCTGTAAAAGCATGTATCTTGTAAGTGCATGGTGCACGATGGATTAAACGTATAAATAAAGCGCTATCGTTTCTTAGCGGGAAAGAAAAAGGAAAAAGAGAAAAAACAAACATACGGATTAGCAACCCATTTTTTAAATCTGGCAGTTTTTATCATTTGTATTTTTATTTTACTACGAAGAAATTGAATATTTTTCTTCATTGTATTTTTCGGTTTCGAAAGAACACATATTTTATCTTTAAAACGTGCAGTAATTTTTAATAAACGTGTTATTAGTCGAGAGTTACGACGTTAAAGGAAAACGAGTCTCGTGCCAGGCATCGCTATCTTAAACGAATTACTAAAATTTTGCTACGCGTCAAAAAATATTTAATTGAATAATTAAAGGAAAAATAGTCGGTGCCGTCGACTAAATAGTCAGGTATCGTACGTTCTTAAAATTCTTGACAGCGAACCGATTGAAAATCGTGGAACTGGATAAATCCCGGCGCCATTGCCCTCTTTATCGGTCCACCGATTTTTCAGCGTTTCCCTCGTCAGAGAGACAAGCTATAGAAAGAGAGAGAGAGAGAGAGAGAAAGAGAGGGGGGCGGGAGCAAAAAAAAAAAAAAAATACCGTTCGCCAACCTATTTGCGCTTCGTTCCGGACTCTTACCCTTTGTGGTTCGCTGGAAACGAACCAATTTCTCGCAAAGAGATTCGAAAATCAAACGCGGAACAAAGAGAAGAGCGCGGAGAAGGAGCAGGGAAATCGTATCGATCGGCTTGGTGGTTGTTTGTTCGTTCGATCGGGCCAGCGAGGAAGTCTCGGTTTTCGCGTCGAGGCAACTTCGATTATCGCGCGTTGCTCGCTCCAACGAGCGAGTCAACGCCTGCGGATATTCGCAGATTTCCTCTGGAAATCATTGTTTCCAGAGCGACTTACTTTCGTTGGACAGTGGGGTGGCGGCTCGTCTGGCACGCGTTCGCGATCTTTTCAGTCGGCTAACAAAGAGAAAACGTTCTCCGCAAAACGGTTAATGGACGACCTCGCGGTGCACTGCTTCCGAGAAGCACCGTAATCGCGGCAATTTTCCAGCTTCCTTATTAGGGCAAGGGCCGCTCGATCGGCGGCGGCCTTATCGACCAGATCTCGTCCGGACGAGACGGCATCTCCTTCCGTAACAGGCATCGCCGTACACGTGTAACTCGTCACAGCCTGAGGATCGCGCGGCCGCGATTTATCGCCCATGTCTCGGCCGATCTTTCCGATTTTTCCTTCCTTTTCGTTGCACCTCGAGCGATGGACCTGTGCCGACCGCTCGGCAACGTTCGTGATATTTTGCAAGCCTTTAGTCGAACGACGATGGCGAACAACCGTGAACAACGACATCGTCTACCCACGCACAGCTTCGACGCGGAAGACGCTTGAGTACACGTTCCAGGACGATCGGTGCGGCTACTTACGTACTTGTATATAGGATGTCCCTAAAATGGCTGTACGACAGGCCGGGTAGCGATTCTGCACGCAACGATAAGCCGAGAAAAGAGAAAATAACATTCTTTCGCTTAAGACTTTGCTTCCGAAAAAAAATGATGCGCGCTGACCGCAAGTTTCCAACTGCGAAACTTCTGTTTCTGCTCGCGTTTGTGTTACGCAGCGAATGCCAAGTGTGCTTCAAGGATAATAGCGTCGAAGAATTAGAGGCAAACGTTGCTTCGGCTTTCCAATACTTGCAAAATACATATAATTTAGTTGGGAGAGTGCAGCAGTGTGTGCAACAGTACGGTCAACGTTTCGAACGCTTGTTACGTCAATCGAAGGATTCTTGAAAAGTATACTAGTCTCATCATCCCTATTCACGAAACAATTCAAATTAAATACAGAATAAAAAAAATTAGTAGTATTTACAAATCGATATCATGGAAATAAAATAACAGCAGTAACAGGCAGCTTCGTAGCCGGATAATACACGGTTACCTGTCGAATTCTCAAACCTTTTTTTCTTTTCTTGAAAACGGAATCTTAAATGAAAATACGTTGTTCTTTTCTTCTCGACTTACGCGCTGCGCGAAGAATTACCATCCTACGTATTAGAACCGAGCCGATCGTAAACGATCGATGGTGGTCAATCAGTTGGAAACGAGGCGATCGCCCTGCCAGACTTATCAGGGAGACCGATGTCGTTTCGATGTTACTGTCGACCATATTACCGAGTATATTTTATGCGTTGTAATATCGTAATACGCAAATGAAGTACCCTTTTTGTTAAACAGTCCGATTTTACCGTGCACACCCGTTATACAGCGCGAGGGATAAGGCTGTCAATGCGAACAACCTACTACCATCGCAGCATTCGTTTTATTCTATCGGGTCGTTCTGTCAAAAATCTGAAGAAAAAAGAAACTCGCGACGAACCGGGGAAACGGTTAACGAAACGCGGATCGTTCGTCGCGATAAGAGAAACAAGGTTCGCGGCAAGGTTGCGCCGCTTATCGAGGGAAGGTTCGAAGAGTGGGAGCAACTCCGACAGAAGGAGTTTGAAACGAGGCGAGAAACGTTTAACAGCGAGCCTTCCAACGTAAAAGGTGCTCTCTCCTTCCTCTCTCTCTCTCTCTCTCTCTCTCTCTTTCTCTCTCATACAGCGTATTCCAGCTATCGGAACGAACAGAGTCGTTACGCTCGATTCGAATCGCGCGCAAAATAAAAGGTGGAAAATAGAGGAGAAGAAATAAAGGAGGAAATCGTTAACGCGGCTCGCGGGCCATTCCCAGCGTGGATTAAACGAAGATTAAGTAACCCGGTGGCACGACTATCGCGCGGATGGGGTCGCCGCCATCGCGGAACGCTCGGGATATTAGGGAGAATAGGGTGATTCAAAGGGAGAACGCAAAGTTCCTCCGGAGTATCGAGCGGCGGTGGCGGCGGCAGCGACCGTGGCTACGTCGCTGTTCCAAGGATGCGTAAAACTTGCACGAAATGGGAATTCGATATGTTAATTTCGGCCCGATATAGGCTACCACCCTCCGAATACTTTGCCGGAACAAAGCCGATCGCGAAAATACGCTCAACTGGCTAACGATCGATGAAATCTACCGCAGCGAAGTGCCGGACGTTGAACGGAACCGTTTCGCGAGAACGAAATAAAAGCAACGTACACACGCACTGCGAGAATCTTCGCGAAGAGCAAACGATTATAAACTCTCTACGATTGAATATCGTCACGGTGGCAGCATTTGGAATTTATCTTTAAAGTAGGACGACAGGCTAAATATTTATTCGTTGAGTGGAATTTGATTCGGTCAGTATCGACCAGACACTTAGCGAGTGTCAGCGGAAAAATATACCGGTCATAAACGCGCGTTATTTCGACGGTACGAGTTACCGACGAAACGGTACCGTGGCAAAAACGACGCTTACTTAAACGCTTGCGGCGCCCGCTTCTTCGTTCGTTCCTTAACGAACGGATTAACGTCACCTGCATCGCGTGGAGTAAGAAAACGATCGTTGAAAAACCAAGGACGATAAGAAGATTGGATGCAAGTCGCTCTCATTGGCCCTCTTGTAGAAGTTAGAGGAGGGCAAAGGAGGGAACGAGGAGAGGGCGGAATTTGATGACTAGTGCTCGGCGAAGCGAGGACGCACCGCTATTGCGTATCGTCGGAAGGAATGGTGGGAGATTAAGAATCGTAGGTAACCGAGCGGAGAAACTCGGCTGTACGATAATTACCGTTCTCCTCGAGAGGGGCGAATTTGTCCCGGCAGAGTAGCACCAAAGGCAGCCAACAGCGCGCGTAAAACGCGCCGACCGAGATCAGCAGAACCAGCACCAGCACGCCTACTAGAAACGACCTTCTCCAGGATCCGTTTTGTACTTCCAACGCGAACTGTGGCTCTGCAAAAGCAAACGTTCGCTTTATCTTCTTCGCCGTAGAAAGGGCTATGGCTAGAGATGGCGAGCAAAGTGGCCAACAGTGATTCATCACGATGATCGTCGAATCACGATCACGAGCGGTCGTGATCTAATTTCATTCACGACCGTGATGATCGTGATTCTTTTTATCTCGAGCGAATTTGCTCGCCGTGATCGTAATTCTTCATCTTGATTCAATTATTTCTTGCAAGGCGCTTGGATGTATCTTAAAATGCATACGACTATTTGCATACGTCATAAATTACAAATTTCTTTGCGTTCTCTTTACGGAAATTTACTTCGTTAGATATTGCAATTGGAAAATAATTCGATTTTCTTTTCTTTTCTTCGTCTCGTATCAGGATTTTAACGAATAAAACCGATTCTTGCTGTCGATTCGAAAACCGTGATATTCGTTTGATGCGTTCGCCACCGATCGAAAGCGACCACGAAATGTCACGAATCACAGTGGAACGTCACGATTCGCAAAAATACCAGTTTACGCCATCTCCAGGACGAAGAAAAAGAAAGAGGAAGAAGCTATATACTTGCTACTAATTTCAGAATAGTGCGTCTACCAGCAGTGAAAATCTTCCGAACGAATGATTCATCGAATCTAAGATTTTACGTTCCAAATCTATCATCTTGTACAACGATATCTGTCAAATTGCATCGCGATCAGCCACTCGGAATAATATTTGAAAGAAAGAAACGCAGCGAGACGGAGAAAAGGAAAAAGATTTCTTTCGCCGTGGTGCCCGACGTCCACGGGCGTACGAATTTCGGTTAATCGACTGGAATTAATTGGGTCACGCTGTCGACTGTTAACGAGCGACGAATTAAATCGGAAACGATTGAAATCGCTGCGAGACGTCGTTTAAACTGTTTAAAGCGCGGATCGGATCGTTAATTAGCAGCGGTTAAAAGGATACGTAGATGACCGTCTCCCCTTTCTCTTTTCTTCTTTTTTTCGCCGAGCATATCCGCGGACTGGTCTTCCCGATGCGATGCAATGAAATCCGCGCGAGGGAACGATCGCGAGAGAAAATTTTTCCAGCCGGCGGCGACACGGTTCAAAGGTTCCATTACCTTGCCGATAAACGTGAGCGGGTAACGTGATCTCCTCGTCCACGCCGTTGCTAACTTCGCACTTGTACTCCCCGTAATCTTCCAGAGTTATGTCCTCGATTTCCAGGTAAGAACCGATGATCTGATTGTTTTCCCTGAAACAATAGTCGTTGATTAGCAAAGTAGGAAGGTAAGTAGAAACCTGGTCCACGTTTATTTTCATTACCTGCCCATTTACTTCTAGATTTTATACATAGAGGCACGCGGGCGGAACGGGATTTTCTAGTTTTTACCGGGAAATTACACGACCAGCCCTCCAACTTTAATTTGTCGATTCGATTATTCTACGCCGACCGGCCACAATTTCTCAAATCCCTACTGACCCACCGGTAATTTTCCCAAACTCTCGAACAAACTGTCCCGACGACCAATTCCGCCTCTGCACACAGGTAAATGTTTGCAATTTCGTGCGAATCACTCGAGAAAAGAATGCTTTGGCTCGTGCGCTCTCTGCTATACTCTCCGCTATACGATACTCTCGCACTGGAGGAGAAAATTTCGGCATGTATGTAAGCGCGTCTGAGACCTGTCGACGAGCTTCTGAGCGTAAACAGAGCACCCAGATCGAAGGAATATCCGTTAGGCCAGAGAAACGCGTGAGAGTCATCTAAATCTCTGAAGAAAATTCGGAACAATAAGAGACAGGAAGAAAGGATTGTCGAGAATTGCGGACCTTAGTCGCTGAAATAAACGTAAAGGAACGCTTAGATTACGCTTAGAATCGATATCAAAATAGTTTCAGATTTATTTGATATGTGATTTACAAGATATTCGTGGATACACATTCGCACGCGTCTCACCACTCTTTTCGTCTCACCAGCTTCTTCTCCACACTACCGAAGGAACAGTTGCGTTCCTCTGTTTAACGAGGCGCTGTGCACGCACATACTGCCACGTACAATCATACTCATGTACGCGTGTCACCACTACGCGGCCAATCCACTGTAGCACACAAAATTACACATATCTCGATAAAGATAAAAGGGGGAAAGAAGAGATGAAATAGCGTGGCTTCCGAGTCGCGTAACACCGCGATCCTCGGGAACCATGATCGATCCGCGGCGATGGGTCTACTCGTAGAGCTACGATGCCAGGAAAACGACGAAGACTGGAAGATCGTTCGGAAGAATACGCGTGTAGACAACGGGTCGTAAAGATCCGTGTTCCGAAGAAGGAAACGAAACGCGCATCGTTCGAGAAGCTGCGGCCGTAAATGCGCCAGGTGGACGCCATATCGCGAGCTTTCCGGAAAATATCGCCCCGTCCCACTTTGACCTCGGGGTCGCGCCATGTTTTCCTTTCCTCTTTTCTCTGAAAGTTACTCCGCGACGAGTCGCGTACTTTCGTCGAACGAACGTCGTACTTACGAATCCGTCTGCGCGTCGCGGAACCTACGTAACTACGCCTGCTGCGTTTTCAAGGGAAAAAGAAGCTGAGCTCGTCCGACGCGATGACTCGTCGTGTTGCACATCTGCGCGCCACGACCGGCTGCAGCGTGCCGATTCCTTCGCTCGTAATTTCGTTTTATCCGCGCCGATCGACAGCCGGTCGACGGCCGCGCGAATGGAATCGATCGGACGACCTCGAGGCTGCGACCACGACGAACCTTTTGTTCTCGGAATTTTTCGAGCGGCCGCGAAGCGCGAGGACGCGGAGAGCCCGCGATCATTGATCGACGAGCGAGCAACCATAAATCAGTCGATCGGGGGGACACGTTCGTCCGGCAGAAGTTCTTTCGTCGAGGTTATTAAGCTTATAGAGCCGTCGTCAGCTGTCCATCGACGTATGTCGCTGGGACCTCGCTATCGCGCGAACGTGTCGTGTCTCTTCTCTCACCGGCAGAAGCGACCTTTTTTCTCGGAAGCGTGTTCGTCGCGACGAGACGCGGCTTCCACGACTCCTATCTTCTTTATCGGCGGTGCATTCAACGCGAGATTATGCTACTTTGCGACGTGCCTCCGACTCGAGAACTCGAATTTTCCTCGGTTCTCGGATATAACACCGCGATATCTTCGCGTGTCTGCGAAAATTTGGTTTAATCGGTCCCGGTATCCCGTCAAACGTTCGTAACGAACGTTTCGTCAGGATAAAAAATAACGGTGATAGGGCGACGTTGCGTTTTAAGCTCGCGTAAAAACTCGCAAACGCGATTCCGCTGAAAAGTGGTGATTCGTTTGCAGCCGATGCGAAGAGAATCCGCCACGCGCGTCGCGTCGCGTCGCGTCCCCTAGTGAAAATTCAATCCACCGGCGATACTTTTTTCGAACCGCGTCCCCTCGAATCGCTTTGCCGAGGCAAAACGAATTCCGGGGCAAATTCGCCGCGCGACCGAGCTTTTTCAACTCTTTCCGACTTTTTCCATTCTCCGGCAGGTGCTGGCGGTCGTGGTCGCGGATCGCAGGAATATTTTATTCTGGTCGGTCGGTTTTAATCGCATCGGGAAAAACGGAGGGGGTAATGCAAAGCGGCGGTGGAAGATTTTTCGGACCGTGAGACCGGCACACGACCACGGCTCGGCGTTCATTGTCGGGAAAGTTGCAGGATGCGGCCACGCGCAACGCGTATTTTAAATTGAACAACTTCCCCGATGTTTGCATCGGCTGGCATCGGTTCGGCTTCCCATCAGGCCCTTCCGTTGACGATTCAATCCGGCAACTTTTAATTAAAAGTTGCACGGTAAAATTCGAAACAATCGGGAAACGCCATTCATTACGGAACGCTCCGTTGCGAATTACAAAAGCAAATTTCGACTCGACTCGACTCGACTCGACTCGATTTTCCGTTGCTCGCTCCTCCTCCTTCCCATCACCGCTCGTTCCCCATCGATTTCACGTCCACCGATCGACGCATCCTGATGGGATCTGAAACGTTTTAAATCGCTTCGAATCCGTATCGCGCATACACGCGCGGCGACAAATTCCAATCGCTTCGAACATGATTCGAAGCTTCAAACTTTTGACGCTGCGTTTCGATTCTTCTCGGGGTCACGAATTTCTTGACAGTCTCGATAGGTTTTCAAAGCTCCACGAGTATTCAATAATCTAGCCGTATAATATTAACGTCTATGTAATAATTCAAGATCGTTTGAATTATTTCTGCTCAAACAGTATAACTAATACAACTAATATAAAATACCAAAGAAAGTGAGAAAAGTGCGAGTTTTCGTAAATACGTTTATTTCGAGACGATGGAGACTTTTAAAGTACTCGGGAATTATCGAGACGTTCGAGAGCTTTAAGCTTCGAATCATGTTCGCAGCGATACGAATTGTTTGCCGTATATAGAGATTCGAAGCGACTCGAAGCTTTTCGGATCCCATCGCTATCGTAGCTTCTTTCACCGGGGAAACTTCGCAGGCTCGTTGATCACGTTGTACGCTGTAATCGCGCGAGTTCGCAACTCACAACGCGCGCTCAATCCGTGTACGTTGATCTTCCGGGTCGAGTCGCCGAAACTGGCGTTGTTTAATAAATTTTCGCTGAGCTAGCAAATATTGTTGTTTGCCAAATATCCAACGGAACGGAAACCATGCTACTACGAGCTTCGAGAGTCGAGAGTCATCCCCCGCTTTGGGGAAACACGGTTTCCCAGTCGACCACGCGAGGCGATGATGCGCGGAGAATCCTCGAACCGACCGAATTACGCGCTCGGAATTAATTGCTGGCGAATCACGTTCACGAACCCCATCCATCCTGTAATTAAATTAGCATGCCGGAACGCGGCGCGCGTCCGATGATCGGCCAACGCATCGCGTACACCGGTCCACGTCGCCAACCTTTTTCCTTTTGTTTTTTCTCCGAGCTCTCCACAGGTGTCTCGCAGTCGTTCGAGAAAACTGCCAGAGGCGCTTCGCGATTTCTCGTCCATCGATCTTTATTTTCATTAACGTCAACGGTCGTGTTAACGAAACACGGGTCATCGCGCGGATGGATTTTAACGTACCGACGGATTTCGGACCTTTCGATTCGGCTTGCTATTCAGTCCTCTTCCAAATATCTTCTAAATACCATAATTCGGATTTGTTCCAGCGCCGGCAATCTGTTCATTGGTTAACTATCTTTGATTTTTCATCGATCTTTTCTCCAAATCGTTTCTTACGTTCAAGACCTGGCCTGGTTTGCGGCCCGAAGATGGCAGAGGACTGGTAGTTAGTTTCATCGCGTTTCTTACGCATCATACCGTGCCCTTTATACTTTTCTTTTTTCGTTCGTGACCTCTGGTATAAATATACATAGAGCAACGTAGAGTGTAGAGTATCTAGCATACGTAGATCTATGTACGTGGTAACAACACGCGGCTGTACATCACGTTCTTATTCTTTATTTATTTAACGTTATTATTTATTATGTAACGTTATCGTACCAAATGTTTCTCATTTGTACGATCGAAAAATTGGATTAAATTAAATTAAATTAAATTAAACTAAATTAGCCGTGGTTTCATGGCCGTTGTAGTGACATCTCCGGGATGAACCGCGAGGACAAAGATCGATAGGTCAGATCTAACGGCAGTTCGGAGAACAGGTCGGGAACGTTCTGAGTATCTCGTCGATTGAAATAGTTTAAATCGACTTAACGGCTCGGAATTTATAGAGTGTTCGGAGAAACGCGCGTTACGCGATCTCGTGTACGCGAATGGGCTTTAATCTCGTAAAAGGTGACGGGAAATCGATGAATCTAACGATTCTGTTCCCCGCCCTGCTTCCTCCTCTCCCCCTCTTCCTCTTGCTCGGTGTCTCTCGTTCTCAACCCGCGCTTTCCCCTGCTTCTTCATCGACGGACCAACCGATATCGCTACCCGTATCATTGCGTGGTCAATCCTGTTTAATTAAGGGAAACCGATAAACTCGCTACTCATTGTCCCGCCGTCCGACTCGATTCGACGATCGGAAATGACGCGTCTATTTTAATTAAATCTCTGTCATTCTCGTTTCGTCGCTTTCTCTCTGCGCGGCCGTTGGCGAATCATTGGAGCGCGCGTCGCGCCGTCAACGAACGCCGATTTCCGCGTATTCCGCGAACGGCTTCCTTACAAATTCCGACAGCGTTGGTCGCTGCGGGTGTGGCGATTGTTTGAATGGAGCGCGAATACGCGCGTAAACGACAGAGTACGTAATTGACTGGACGCGTAGTGAAAGAGAACAGGTGCGAACAGTAGTAGAAAGATTGCGGATCTGTCGAGCTTTTATATATGTCGGGAGAGGGTCGGTATTAGGGTTGTGGGCGTCGAGTGAATCCTCACGTGAGTTAGCCATGATGCGTTCAACACAGGTGGAATTTATTTCGATAATAGCAATAGTACAGTTTGGCACGTATCCGCGACTGGCTGTCGCCTTGAGCCCAAGCTCACTATCGCGAGTCTCGAACGATTACAACTGGAATGGATGGCTACAATTATTTAATTACAGCTATGATAGAAAGCAGGTTGCAATGTTGTGGGACCTTCCCAAAATCCCAAAGGCTCCGGTGTTCTTTCATCTCCGACATATATATATATCTCGGAATAGAAAGAGCAACCGCGTGGATCAATGTATTATAGAAATTCTTTATTCAGAGACGTTAGAAATTAGGACGCCTATTGGTGGTTTCTATCCTATGTGATAATTTATCGATAGATGGATTTATTAAACAGAAAAGCATGATTATTTAACGTGAACTTAACGCAGTAGCTCCGGTGGCAAATTGAACTATCAACGAATGCGCTGCCGAAATGTATCGATGGCCGTCAGGCTTATTGAAGTCTTCCCACCCTTTTGGCTCGTCGGCATTTGCGCTTTATCGTCTACATCGTCTGCATGTCGGCGATCTTTCCGCGGTACTATAATAGAGACGAAGAAAGAAGCCGCTGTAAAGACAATCGTTGTGCCAAAAAACTGAACACTAGGAAGATGTAGAGTTTTCCTAGAAGTGAGACCCACTTCGACACGATCGATCGCGTATCGGAGCGAACTTGAGATAGTCGCGTGGCCAAGGTAATTGAAAGACTTTCGTTAGCGTTGCTTGATTTTAACGCTTTGACAGCCACGTTGGTCATATATGACCGGCCACGGTTGTCATTGGTGACCGGAGCGCTTCAACTTCTTACAGTTGTAAAAATTGAATGAAAATTGACAGTTGGGGCATTTTGAATATAATCGATATATAGAAGATACTTTCAAACAGAAAGTGCCCCATTGAAGAATTAAACATTCTTATTAGAACATCAATGAAAAAAAAAAAAAAGAAAAAAAATGAGAACAAATGTTGCATCTAACGGTACACCGTGTTTGCATCCATATCTTTCAGGGGTAATCTACGAATATTATTATAAACGCATCTTAGAAAATAATCGTAAATGCTGCTTTATAATCGTATAATTGAAGTTGGAAGTGTGCACATCCCTTACTATTATATATAGAACGAGCAAACACCCTTTACTAACATCTTCAACACGTTTCAACAATACATTCTGGACGTTTTGCTTACGAAGCCTCGTTACAATATGTCGCTATCGACTGTTACCAAGGCGTCACGGTGGTTACCAGTGACCATCGATAAGATACACGGTCCATTGGGGAAGAACGTTGTCTTATATCGTCAATTTATTATTATTTTGCCGTTATATGCTATGAATAATAAAAATACTGCCGTGGCGTCCTGTGCGAAACATGTGATTTTGGCGTGGCAGTCAAAGTGTTAATTAGTTTCTCGTAAACAAGGGTGTGGCATGGGCGATCATCGGCGCGCGAATGACGAGTAAGCGAGGAATAAGACAAAATCGGCGCGTTAGTCCTTTGTTACGAACGAAACCGAGAATCACTTTCTCGAATGCCAGGCATCTCCGATCCCCCCGAATCGCCTCAAATTCGACGCGCCTCTCAACTGAGATCGATCGTCTATAAAAGTAAAAGCGAGATTACTGGCACGTCGGAGAAAGCGCGTGCAACAGCGCTTTTCCTTTTATAGATAAAACGCGCTTCGACGAAAAGCGACGGGCGTCCGGCGCGATTCCGGTGGAAACGGTAATCGGTTTAAACACACAGCACGACGATCGAGATCTTTTTTCCCGGGTGGTGGCGAATCGCGTGGAATACGCGCGCCAACGGGCTTTGCTCGCAAATCGGAGGATTTTCAGGGATGTCGCCGAAACGCGGCAACGTCACGTTCGCCAGTGGTTTTAATCTTTCGAATAATACTGGGCGGAATTGCAAATATCGGCCGGCAGTCCGCGAAAGCGTTTTCGACAGCGAAAAAACTCGGCCAAATGCGCTATGCAAAGCGAACAAACAATCCTGGACAGTTCCCATCGGGGTAACTATCCAGGTAGTCGTATACTCGCATTGGAGGCGGCAGGGCGGCGACAGAGGTGCCGCGGCTTCCAGGAATACCCTGCAACGAAGCGGATGTTCCTGCACGCGCGGACTCCACGAGCAGCGACCAAACGGACTCCGAGCAATTTGTTGGCGCGTTCATTCGGAACGAAGAACGATATCACCGCGCCCAGGGACAAATTACAAGCCAGTCAAGAATCGAATTGACGAATGGTTGACAGTCATGAACCACGATGCTCTGGCCCGTTATTCGCAACGCACGAACGAGGTGACCGCGACGCTACCTTAGTTTAAACGTCGTAGTTGTGTTATTCGGATATAAGTTCTACTTTGGAACGAATATTGTTCGGAATTTTGAGTGGCCGTCCGTTTATAGCTCGGACAGGCCCGTTCCCTTCTTTGGGAAATTCCGAATTATCTGTCCTCCCCGAGCTGTAAACCTGATGACTTAAAGGTCAGGGGAAAACCCCGGTCGGCATCGTACCGTGCGAAATGCCCCACTCTCAACAAGATCTTACCACCGTTGTATTCGTAACATCACACTAACGTTCGATCTATTATCCTCTACCTTGAGCGTTAAGTCATTCAAGATACGCGATATTGACCTGATCGGTTTGACCTGACCGGTTGCTCTTTAGTCGATAATTCGCAACAAATATCATTTAATTGCGACATAACCATTGACATCTATCCGTTCGGCAACGTACCCGTTCAGAGCCACGTTAGTCGAGAGGAAACGAAGAACGTTCGGTTCTGGCAATTTAAGACGTCGATCGTCGGCCATTGAATATTTATTCGGAAAAGTTAGTCGCGCGGCGATCACGCGCGAAATCAATATTTCACGAGGCACCGGTACACACCAGGGCCGCGTCCCATTCCCGCTGCTCGACCAATCGACTCTACTCCGTCGAGCGAGTTGTTAAGGTGCGGGATTTCTTGGAACGCGTCCAACGACTTCCGTTCCCTTCGGTTCGCCTATTTACTATTTGCATAAGACGGACGCACGCGGCTCCGAAATTTCGCACGACATAGCGATACGTATTCCAAACGGTTAAAACCGCTCCTCCCTTGCTGTGTACTTTGTCCGCGTCGTTTGTACTTTGTCGCTCGATCGATAGAAATCGCGATCGAGCGATATCAAGCCGAGCGGAGAGGACTCGCGACTCGATCGAAGGAAGGAGACGCGATATCGCGAATCGGCTGACGGTACTCGAAGGTGGTTGGCGCGTCGCGAGAGACAGTTTCTGTGGCTGACACAGAATGGTTTTCCTTCTGTTTTCCTGCGGCAGGCAATCGGCGAGATGCGTGGCGTGCGCGCTTTGGGATCCCGGCCGCGCTTCATTTCCCTCGTAATCAACCGAGAGAAACTCGAACGCGCTCGAAAGCGACGAGACGCGTGACGTAATTTCCTGCCAGGGTGCGCGTCCGTCCGACTCGGTTCGGTTCGGGCCGATTCGGCGCTCTTGGCTCGGTCGGGCCGATTGGGCTCTCGGTTCGGTCGGGCTGAAATAATTAAACGGCACGTCGTAATCCGCGATGACAGATCCCCGTTGTCCCGACAGACAGAACTCGTCTGTCAAATTGCAGCCAGCTGAGCTCAGGTCAGATTAAGTTTCTATCGAGGAGACAGTTTCGCGTGCGTAGGCACGGGACGGACAGGATTAAGCGTCTACGTTGCAATTTCTCTTCGTTTCGCTCGCCCCACATCGTCCCGTTTTTAGTCTCTCACGCGGATACGTTGGCTCCGGCGGTGGCTGATAAGACCGACGAAGGAAGAGATAAAAATATCGAAACGAAGGGACGGGTCGCGGTGAGTTTCGTTGGAAAGTATAGCGGAAAATCGTGGGCTGTCAGAACGGTTCCTGGAAGCGTGGCGATAACAGGGATCGTCGACGGAGCGAAACGATACTTCGGATTCCATACGCTTTAATGTCCGAAATCCGACCGCGTGCCGGAATCGATTCGAATGGCCGATAATACGCTAATTTAATCGAGTAAATTGCGGCCGAGCCGTCCCGCGTTTCCATTCGCGCTCGCTCGCTTCTCCGTTCGCTCTGAAATCGAATTACCCGAAAGGTTAAATGTTAATTAATCAGTTTGTCACGAGCTATCGTAACGTTTCGCGAATTCCGCGCGGTTCCCCGCTCCCCTCAATATTCTGCGCTCCATCGATGATTCGTTTCGTTGCCTCGCACGGGACATTGTTCGAATCGTGCAAACGAATCCACGAACTTCTATCTTGCCATCGCTTTCGCCCCTTTCTATTCGCTTCGGTCGATCGATTCGACGGCGGTTTCGTTTAATTTCCTCCGGAGTTCGGTCGATTTTCCGTCTGGCATCGTTCTACCGCACACAGCTTTGTCTCTGCCGCGGTCTAGATATCGCCGCTACAAAAAGGTAGAAGCTTTTTCGTTCCGACTCGACGTGCCGCGTTTTCAATCCGTCGCATCTCTATTTCCGTCCGCGCCCTTCTTTCCTTCCGATTCCTTCTTTTCTATTTATTTATTTGTTTATCTCGCAAACGAGAGAAAATTCCCATTAAAGTACAAACAGCGTACAACGCGTAAAAGACGGCGGCGCAATAACGACAAAGATGTAAAGAACACGTAGGTAAGAGAAACAGATGTGAAGGCGTAAAACTGTGAGAGACGATACGAAAAGGAGGGAGAAAAGAAAAAAGAAAAGAAGAAAATGGAGGAAACGTGCTCCATATGTTTTACAAGATTTTATGAATTCGCGCTTGGAACGTATACGAATGTATACCAGAAACAGGATAGGAAGAAAAATCTGAACGAATATGTGCGTAGGAGAAAAGTTGTCTCTTTCCTTGGTGACGTTTGGCCCCTGCGAATGCTCGATCGTAATTTAAACGCGAAGACGACAGACGCATCGACCAGCAGATTTGGGAGGCTGCTGGAGGATAAATTGGCTTGAAAGGAAGGCCGGAATTTCGCAGCGAGTACGTTCCATGGGCCCAACTCGGAAGGATGCACCGGCGGACAGCTTTTCTTTCCTCCTGACGGGATAAGTTTGCGCGGATGTACTCGCTCGGCTCGTGCTCCGAAGGGATGAAAAAATAGCTAGGCAGAGGCAGGAACGTAGGTCGCGCGAGGAGGGAAGGGAAACGTATCTCGGGGTATTTCATCGATCGGCAAAGTTTAGTCGCAGTCTCCTTCCCCCCAGGGGAAAAGTATTATTCGAGCGGAACGACTCGGAATTAAGTTACGGACCCGTTATTACGGCATCATTAATATTAATTCCGGTTCTAGCGTGCCGATTAATTCGCCACGTCGGGGGGAATTAAACGGATTACGCGGGAAATTTAACTGGTCGCGCCCCGACTGTTTTTCACTGTCGGGGAACTCGGCAGATGTTTCGCCGCGCGTCGCCACGGTTCCGTGGCCGACGACAAGCAGGCCGCGCTACGTTACGGAAATTTCACTTGGTCGAAAGCTAAATACCCGACCATCTATCGCGGAACGCGACCTTCTTCGTGTACTCGCGTCTCCCACGCACGTCGGTGTATCGTTAAACGCGGCAGTTCCGCGAAACTCCGGGCCACGGGAAAATTGAGCCAACCTCTCTGTTCCTCTGGTTTTACTCGACGCGAGTAAAATTCACCGACTACGTGGAAATATCGCGGAGGAAGCAGCGGCACGTTTCCGTCCTTTGTTCCGGTGTTTCTGTCAGCCCGTTGCTTCTCCACCGTTCTCGCCGGATGCTCGCCGCGCGTTTCATCTCGTCACCGTTCCGCGCCGTTCTCTACATTTCCCGGCAACGACGTTACAATTAATGCCGTCCCCTTTTTCGGTAATTGCGTCGCATTCATCGGCACGACGATATCTTGGCAAGGCGATGCTACGCGTTGCCACTTGTACCGTTTGGCTTCATCGACCATCGTTTTTTCGCCTCAGCTACTTTTTTCCCAGTTCCGCCCTACCGCCAACTTTCGCTTCTTGCTTCTTTTTCCCCGATCCTTCCCTTCTGTCTCTTTTTCTTTTGTTCCTCTTCGACACTTTTCAATATTTCATCGTTCCTTGCCCCTTTCTTTTTTTCTCGCGCTTCCATCTTATTTCCTTTTGCGTCGCTTTGGAAACACTCGACCGATTTTTTATCCTTTCCCAACCGCCTTCCCATTTCTCTATCCTCCCACCCGCCGCCGACTCCTTCCTTTCCATACTTTGCTCTATTCTTCCATCAGCCGATCGAACGACCGACCGGCTGGCTGCTGGCAGACTCGCCCTCCGTCGCGAATCGTTCGACCTATTCGGTCGATAATTTCGCCTCGATGCTCGCGAAAATACCGTCTACTATCCTTCGTTTTCTATTTCGACCCGGAAATCAGTGCAGCGACGCTGAAACGAGCTTACCGGCTGGCTTTCTCCTTGCTTTGTCCAGGACAATTACGACCTGAATGGAAACGGGCGAAAGTACTTCAGTCGGCGATGAATTAGCGCTAGCGGGCGGCCGCTTCCACCATGAATTTGCATTCGAATGCAATCAACGTTAATAGATCCGCATCGACGCGGAGCAGCGCGGCGTAGCGCGGCGTAGCGCGCGCACGGCCCACGAGACCGCGTGTAATTCGTCTCTATTAGTCGACGAGTATTGGCCGCCTAAGATTTACGAGTCCGAAACGTCGTCTATCGCGCGGAATCTGTTCGTCACACCTGCGAACTCTATCGATCACCGCATTCCCGTTTAATGCGTCACGAGAGAAACGCACTCGACGATGAACTCGAGTCGCACGACGCTTCGTATAGCGTCTAGCGACTCCTCGGCAAGATTCGCGGTACACAAGCGTTCAGTAGTCGTACGTCGATCGCGAACAATCGCGAACGCCGATGCAAAATGCCAACGCGTAAGACGTCTGAATATTCGATAACGATCCGTACAGCTATCTATGTATACGTAGATGTATCGGAGCCTAGAATCGAGTCGATCGCGGTGGATCGGTAATCGATCGGTCCACGACGAGGAGATTACGCTGCGACACTGGCCGCGCGAACCAACGTTATTGCTTCGATATTATTCTTCAGCGTATTGCGAGCCTATTTTATACCGTAACGCGGAGTGGCGTAAAATATAAATAAAGTATCGTCGTTTCAATCGGTGTAATTGTCGCGAATATTCGTCATACTCGATATCGCGTTTGACAGCGATCTTGCTTCGCAGCAGTCGACGTTGTTAGAAAAGTTGCCGCTCTTGCGGTCGAGAAAAATTTCTCTTCTTCTCGATGAAAGTTCGACGATGCGTCGCGAGACGAGGAACGAGACTTCGCGACAGATTCTCCCGAAACGGTTCTTGTCGTCGTTGACGCTACCTTAGTCTCCAGTGGTCCGAGTTTCTTCGACGAGCTGGAAGATCGCGACGGGTTATTCCCCCAAGTTGTGCGAGGTACGCGCGTAAAACCTACGAATCTACGACGGCATCGTTACGTCCGCGAGCATTTAACTGGCTCCCCTTCCTGCTTCTCTAAGACGAATAGCCGACTTTCCTTCTTGCGCCGACTTAAATCGTGGTCGCGTCAGCGAATTTCCGGCTAGCGAAAACGAGTAGAGCGTAGAGAGCGGAGAAAGGGAATGAACGCGTCTCGTCGATCGATCGCGTTACGCCGAGAAACTCGTTTTCTCCACCTCGATTTCTGTCCATCGGGCTGCGAATTCTCCAAAGCTCCCCATCGCGTCTCCTCGACGCTGTACGACCTCGCGCGTTTACTCGATCCACCGGCGCATAATGGAAGCTCGATTAAAAGCGAATGGAATATAAATTGGAAGCCGAAGAAGAGAGGGAGATGGAGAGAAAACCAAGGGAAAAGAAAAAGAGAGAGAGAGAGAGAGCTGACGAGTCGTTTCAGGTATCGTCGATCTCGTTTAATCCCGGTCGACCAGCGAGGCGACTCGTCGCTTAGAATATGAGAAGCTGGATGGACCACCCATGGCCGGACGACGGACCTTGCTATCTCGCCACGATGATCGAGAGCTCGACGACAAAACGAGTGACAAAAAGCAAGCGGAGTGAAAGAGATCGAGGGTAGAAGAACCGGCTAACCAACCGCGGAGGAGCTCGTGACCCTGGCGCCGCGCCGCGCCGCGTCGTTTCTCGCTCCATTCCGTTCTCCTCGACTCGGTTCTTCCCTCTTCTTCTCTACCTCTCTGCCGTGCTCGCGCGACCTCACGGACTTTCCCTTTGCCCCCTCAAACTCGCAAAGTCGAGCGTCGCGGGAGACCGCGTTCGAGCTGCTGTCCGGTTCTCACGCGAGAAACGAGAAACCGACTTGGCGATCGATTCGACGGTGCCTATAGGTGGAAAGCGGCGAAGCTTGGGATAGTCCGTAATTGGCAGCTAGAAGCGTCTCCGCCGCGAGGAATAGCCTCTATCGATCGTATGCACCGAGAATCCGAGAATGGACAGGGACAATGCCGGCCCTTTCCTCCGCTCAATTTCGTTGCATCGCCGACATTCGGTTTCCGCTTGGTCGCACGGCATCGCGGTCGCTCCCTCTCTCTCTCTCTCAATCTCAATCTCACTCTTCGCTTCCGGACTAATAAAGCGATTTCTTACACGAGGCGCGGCCGCGCGCGTACGAGCGACTAAAAGTTTCGCGGCGACCAGCGACGAGTCGGCAAAACCTCGCAAGAACTGCAGACCGAACGCGTTCCCGGACAGACGCGGACAATTACGGGCCGACGTTTTTCCATTTGCCCTTCGCGAGCGGTGGTCGAGTTGCGAGCTATGTCGAGCGAGGCTTGCAACCATCGGAGGAATCGGCATTATCACAGCAGCAGCGGCAGCAGCGAGGGGACACACGAAAAAGGGGCCGATTCACCGAGGTAACAGGCCAGGCTATCATCAGCGTAATGACGGAGCTGCTGCTGCGACGTGGAAGGGCGGCGGCAAGCGGAGAGAGGCCAAGATTCCTTGGAATTTCTTGCCTCGCTTCCCTCTCTCTTTGCCGCGCGTCGCAATCTGCCGCGTCCTTTCTTTCTCGCGCTTTGCGTGCAAGAACGGATTTCGTCCTCGTCTGGTTTCTCGCGGTAGTCGAGCCCCAGCTGAACTCTACCGAGTTTGTCTCGACGTTATTACCTCTATATGTGTAATGCCTGGAGACGGCAAAAAGGCTAACCACCGGGCCCGTGATCGCGCTCGTCGATCCTCCCTGCGAGAAGAGACTCCTCTGGAGCGCAACCGGCTGCCTTTCCATCCTAAACTTCCTTCGTTTCGGTCATTCGCTCGGCCTCGGCTTTCGTACTGTGATCGTGGCAGGTCGACCGATTCGACGTTTATGCAAGCCAGTGTTTTGCAAGGAAATCGCGCGAGCTTCCTTTGCCAGTCACGCGAACCGACAACGCGACGAAACACCCGGTCGAGTGAAAGCGCGTTCGCGGAACGGCGTTTACGTAACGTCGATTTCCGCAGACGCGCTCCGTATCGCCATCATTCTCCGGTAACCGAGCACGTTCCAGGGCGAGACCAATTAAAGTTAACGTTAAAGCGTGTTCAATCGCGACGAGTACCCCCCACGACGATTCCTTTTTACGCGCCGGACCGACCAAAAACATCTCGTCGCGATGATACGTCGAACATCGAAACGCACCAGAGCTGGTAAAACGGGAAAACGAGACGTCGTTACGGGTTTCGGTGTGTCCCGGCTCGGCTGCCACGCGTTGTATCGGTGTACACCAGGCGCGCGGTCGCTAATTGGACGACAAGTTTGCAGCGCGCCATTTCCAAATGTACCCCCGAGATACGAGGTTGCAGGCGAAACCAACTGCATTCGCGGAAACCACGAATAGCGCGGGGCTGCTAGAGCTTCACCACGGAGCGGCCGACGCGACGATTACGCGACAACCGTCTCCGTTCGCACGAACGATATTTCACCGGGTTAATTTGATCGTTTGCACGGTCACGATTTTGCACGTACGGGCGGCGCGCGGCATACGACGTACGCTCTCTCTTCTACTCGCTTCAAAAAGCGCTATTTGTTCGACTGCGTTGGCGAACAGACGCGTCTGCTTTGTGACTCGTCGATGACAGTCGTAAGTTTGCGTCTCGATTAGTATCGACACCATGGATTCCCCTATTTCCATTAAGATGATAGGGATATTTCGATGGAATCTGACACAGGGTTTTTAATCTTTTGCACTCGAGATGCTATTTTCCGTCGTCACAGCGTTTCGTGTGGCAACTCGAGAGGAGAATGAGAGGCGATAATCCCCGTTCACGCTGAATTTCGACCTCTCCAATCGACGAAAGAGCGCGGTATTGATTCGTAAATAGATTCCTCAGCTCTTTATACCGTTTGTTACGAAGTGTGAAGTGTTACACTTTCGAATGGAGATGAAATATTTATGCCAAAATTCTTCCGAAACTATGGTTCTGGCAACGTCTGCGACGTTAGTTCAGATTCGACGATCGTGGCAGAAGTATTACAGTTTCATAAATTTAGAAGCTCTAAAGAAATGGATTTGGAAATTTGTTCAATCAATTCATATATACTGTAAAGAAGCGAAAGAACGAAATGTCATTTGACCACCTGCGATTTATAAAAACGTTAGTAAACCGGTTGAGGAATTGCGATGAAATTCGGTTAAATGGAAAGCTGCGCGTAATTTTAACAGGAACAAAAATGTATTGCAAGGCGCGTTCTTACCGAAACAATGCAGGAGGAAGACACGTAACAACTTATTATCGCGATACTTGTGCCAACGAGCTAAGGATGAATCCTGGCAGATGTTTTATAAATTATGGTAAAAAATACAGAAAAAATATTAAAAAATGATACGTCCAAAGATGTAAATATATAGGGTGGTTGGTAACTGGTGGTACAAGCGGAAAAAAGAAAATATAGAATAAAAATTTTTCGTTTTTTTTCCGGCAATTTTTGTAATAATAAACCTTCCGATTACTTCATATTATTTCATTATGCATTCCCTATTTTCCGTTACGGCAAAAACATGATAAAGTGGACGCGTACCGGGCGAAAATTCAAAGTCGATTTTCTCGAAAACAAAGCCTCGAACGAAAAATTTTTATTCTATATTTTCGACTTCTTTTTTCGCGTAGAATCACCCCCCTTCCGCTTGTATCACCAATTACCAACCACCCTGTATATTTCACAAAGTACACCTTCGAAGACTGATCGTGCGGATAAATGTTAAGTTTACGCGGAACCGTGTCGTTTTACGGTGTGCGGGAAAGATAAAAACTTGAGATGGGTGTACGTAGAGCACGGAACAAGCGGATTCGTCAGTCGGAATTTTCGGTAAGGAGGCAAGGGCAGTGGTCACCGCTGCTAATTGATAGGAAAAACTGGTAGTCAAGATGAGAACTGATCATCCCCAATCAATGGAAATAAAGATTAATTTTCGACACGGCGGTGACGGCTGTTTGGAGATTATCGCTGGCCCGAGCGAATGTATCAAGAAAAGCGTAGACAGAGAAATAAAACTGACAAAAGTGTGTGGGAGCTTTAGAATATAAAAAATTTGTATTCTCGAAAGGTTATCGTGGATGATGAAATGGACGAGCGTGCAACGACTGGGTAGTGTTACGGAACATTATTCGACCGAGTGATGCACGTTTTAAATCTTGAAACGTAATCCAGACGCGATTCGATCGACCGTTCTTCATTGCGGTGAATTTCTCCGTGCAACCTCTGACCCCTCCTTTTACAATCAGTAAAGAGGAAGCGGGAAATCCGTATTTCCGGCGATAATGACCACGGGTATTTCATTACGTATCTCTCGTTAGCCACGCTTCTATTAAGCGATCCTGGAGCGTACGGGATTCAGGCGGCGAGCGTGCTTCCTGCAAGCAGGATATTCGCCTCGGATCAAAGCCAAATTCCGATACTCCCCTGCAAGTGCCGCTTAATTAACAGTTTGATATCAAGCGCTCTTGTCCATCGAACGCGCTTCAACCCCTATCGATCGACCTTTCGATTTCGATGGAAGCCGCTCGTCGTGGCCCGCGCTAAACCAGCCGAATTTGGCAGCAACGCGCCGTCCACGCGAACTATTAGATCGTCCAAAAGGTTTTTTTCGTTTCATAAGGTAATAATAGATGAACAAGAATTTCTGTTTTATATTATTTTATTGAATTAGGTGTGATCCATTTCGTTCTATTTCTATTATTATGTTCGTGCATAATTCAATAAACTAATATAAAACAAAAAAACAATGTGCGTCTATTATTTCCTTATAAAACGAAAGAAACTTTTCGGACGACCCAATACATACGCCCAGTGTCCATAAGTCGCCGACAGTTTGCCTACTTTCGACAAAATGTTCGTTAGAACGTACCATACTTTTGATATTGCGTAATTTCTACACGTTCGCGCAAATGCTATACTCCATTTCGTAATATATAGACAGCCTTGTAAATGAACACGCGAGATCCATTTCGAAAGCTAATCGCGCACTTAAAAACGATAAAAAACGTTCACGTAAACGTACGTCCTATCTGTCTTCGTTTATGACATCTAACGAATTTTCTGTTTCGATCTTGCGTTACCTAATTACCTTTACAGAATATATTCGTTACGTTTCAAGGCAAGTCTGTGGACGGCTTGTCACGTATCCGGCTACACTTTCAAGCGTAGGTTCTTGGTGTTTCCCGAATTTGCTGACGAACTCGTTCTATTCCAAATTTAAGTATCTCAACATTTTAGATAGGTATTGCGTCTACAAAATTCGTTGTATCTCATAAACGAAGACAAGCAAAGCGTATTATACTTGCACGAACGTGTTTAAGCGTACAATCAGCAAAGCGAGTCCCACCTTGTACAATAGATTATTCTAAGGTACAAAATCATGCGTGTTTTAATTGTGATCGAATATCTCACTCGTAGATAAAGAATAAAATTGATCCAGAAAGTCGTGTCTATTTTCGAATGATCATTTTGCCGAACATGAGAAATTGTTCGCTGATTCATGGCCAGGAGCGTGTTGTTCGTCGAACGAGCTTCCACTTCGTTGACCGACGTTAACCAGGTACATTTTTTTTTATATTATATTTTAAAATTTTACAATTTGTCCAGTAGGACATTTGGTAAAATGTTTTAACTTAGTGAATAAAATATAGCACGTGGATGGTTACCCCCAGCGGGGTTCCATCATCGTGTTTATTAGGTTATATCCTTTGTGAAACCAGGTACATGTCGCGATTATTCGTACGGTCCGTCTTAACGTTCGGTTAATATCGTTTCCGGCGAGCGCGCACACGAATCGATCAACAACGTCGTATGGTCGTGACATGGTGTGCGAGAGACGTTTAGATGGAAACCTTCCTGTAGAATACGCGATATCTCAAACGCGAGGTCTCAAAGGGACGAATCGTAAACGGACTCACCTGGACACGCTGTGCTGGGCGATCCTGCCGTGACTCGGTAACGTGACGTTGCTGTCGCTCTTCGACCAGGTTACCGAATTTTTCGCGTCCGGAAGCTCGACCTTTCCCAGATATGCCTCGCAAAATAATCTCGCCGCTCCTCCCAGGGGAACCAATTGCGAGGCCGGCCTGTACGTTGGCAATGGTTTCCCGGTATATCCGCCAGACTTCTCCCCTGAAAAAAGCAAGTCGATCGATTATATCGCGAAGAATATTTAGAAACCAACTGCCTCGCGGACACGAGGAATTTTCGCCGTTACCGTGTTCTTCGTTCAACGTCTTAAGTCCGAGTCCGCGCTGACGGACGATCATCTGTACGTGGTAAAAAATCCGCAGAAAGCGTAAACGTAGGATTTGTTTAAAACGTTTGGATGGATTTAATAATTAATTTAATTTTATTTACTCATACGTTTATTTGAAATAATATCGACGTTAAAAAGGAAATAATACCAAGTACACTGCTGTACAAAGTTTAAACAAGAATACGCATAGACAAGTAAGTACAATTGCATAGGACGATAACTTTAAGCTACTCGTATGTTTAATGGGATTTTCTTCCATCATAATAGGAAATTGAAGAATAAGTCTGCTAGTCACGAACTTGTTAGTGTGACCGAATTTCGACTTAAAAACTGGCGCATAAAATACGGGGAGGGGGGGGGGCGACGTTAAAGTTGGCCAAGTCTTACAAACGCGAGCTATCGATTTTATTATTTATAATATTGCGAAGGAGGAAAAGTTCACTAACAGTCCTACGCTGCTTCCAAGGTTTTATATCGAAAGTAGTCGCAATTGGGACACAATCACGATCATCGTTTGCAAGAGGATATTCGTAGGTGGGGTTTCTTAAGAAGCCACTTTCTCTGATTCTTTCTTTTTACTAGATTTACGTTTCTTATTACTATTGAGTCGGCAACTAAGTGATTGCGGATTTTGTCATTAGTTGGTAATGACACCAAGAGACATATTCAACATGGGCTAACACCAACGAGACGTACAGCTTTAGGAGAGTGCAAGGATTCTTCAAACGAGAAATTAGATCTAAGGACAATGCTTTTACAGCCTTGTTTCCCATTGAAACAACTTGCAGACAATGATCATTGAAGGAAAGTGGTCGACACAGCAAGTCCACGAATAGCTCGCAAAGAGCACAAATCAAGTAATGTCATTTAATAATAATAATAATAAAATTATTATTATTATTAATACACGTTATTATCGACGTAAATAATAAACGTTTTGGTACAAAGGTGCACATTGAGGAAAAGTAAATTTATTAAAATATTATTTATTAACGGGTCACAGTTCGATCACGATATACGCAACGTAGCAGCGATCATATAAACATAACATAAAAGTAGAAAAGCGATGTCAAACCACCATCTGTACACAAGGTGATTCAACAAAGAGCGGCAAAAAAGTGCAGGCAGTCAACGTAGCAATTGGCATAATTAAGAATACGGTGTACAACGGGTTGAAACAAGCGTACTTTGAATCTACTTTGTTGAAATGAAAAATATTATATCCGCGCGTGTTCTTACAAGATACGTGGATACCGATCATTCAACATATTCTTCCCATTTCTTGCACGATCTTTTATTAAAAACCGTGCCAATAAATAAATGATTGAGAGAAGGAAATGCTTTCTTTAAAAGATAAAAATAGAGAATATCGTATCTACTTTGTTTCAAGATCTGATTAATCGACCAGAAAAATCCGAGAACATTTCCGAATAAATCCCGCATCTTTTCTTTACGTTTCACGCAGATAGAACCAAAGAAACACTTAGCGAAAAATCGTCGTTCGTCCGAAGGACCTGGACACCTCAGTCGCAACAAATCGAACGACAAAGATCGAACGATTCGAACGAGCTGCGCGTACGAACGACATCGGACGACCAATGTGCGAACGGTAGAACGAAATTTTTTACTTTTAAAGCGATCGATTCGACGACGAACGACGCATCGTCCAAAATACGCGTATCATGTAACCGTAGCCTTAAACGAATTTTAACCCTGGATCTGACGACCGATATTTACTTAAACTCACTGAAATATCCATTTACGTTGCACCATCTAGCTATCGTCCGAGATTCGAGTCGGGAGCCTCGTTCCGTTTCGTTATCGAACAGCGCAACTTCCAAACGCGCGAGTTCGTCCGAGTTTCGGAACGCTAGGAAAAACGTCGTGTTCGAAAATTGACAAAGCGAGAGACTCGTTTTGTTCGTCCGTTAAACGTGGCAAGTTTCCGAGGAACCCCCGCATTGCATCGTTCGCCGGGTTTTCTTCCGCGCGGTGGCAGTCGGGAACTTTTCCGAGTTCGTTACGGTAGCGTGTCTGCCGCGATATATCGCGCTCGTGAAATCGCTCGAGCGTGCAAGTTTTCACGTTCCAGGTTCTCGAGGGCCAAAACCACGAAAATCCAAGAACGTAATCGAAGTACGTATTTCGTAATTTACGATTTAATTTCCCGATTTACTCTCGAATTTCGCTTAAGCCACCGCAACTCCCTACCCGGTAAACCAAAACTCGGTTGGAAACGCGAGTTTCGCTGCGCGGCTCAAAGCCGAAACTCCGTAGCAGTGCCTCGACGGATCCTCGATTTCCAAGCGGAAGAAGCTTTCGAACCCGCGCGTGCCTCGAGCGCCAACGAGATTAACGCAACTTTCCTGGTGATCCGACGTTTCCACCTACGGCGTCTGTTCCGTTTAACGGAATCGCTCGATCGACGTTTCATCCGGTCGGTAAATGGCGAGGGCGCGCGTCGACGCATCGACGAAGATCGGAACGGAAAGTACACCGCGAAAACGCAAACAGTTCGTTAACGGTGGATTATAGTTAGACGAAAATGGCGTTATTAAAGCGATTTTCATTTCCATGACGATCCGTTTCCCGTGCTTGGCCGCACCAACTCTAAAGACCGTCACCAGCCGCATTTCCGGGAATAATTATGAAATTTCATTTCCCTCGCGGAATTCCGCAAATAATTATCCACGCATACGGTCCACCATACGGTGAAGTTCTCCCTCGGAACGGAGACAAAGCGACGGCCAAGAGCTTTGTTAAACCGTCATCCGTACCGGGATGGGTCGCTCGTTTCTCGAACAGAGGACCGCTTTAACCGGTCCGGCTATCTCGCTCGTTGTCAGCATCCTCTTTCGCAAACGCGACATCCAGCGCGACGAATAGCGGCTACGAGTCGAGCACCGAGCTTTATAAACGCTGCCGTGAGTAAGTACGGAACCGATTACTCGAAACGAATGCCGAGAGTGGGTGGACGCGACCGGACAAAGGAACGTGCCATCGATTTTCTTCGTTCGACGAATCGGAAGCTCGATTCGGGGGTGGGGGCGAGGTTGGGCGAAGAAAACAAAACCGACCGGACGCGTGTGTTCCGGCGTTACGAGCCGATTTTATCCGAGTGCCACGCTCTCGTAGGATATACGTCGATTGCCAAAACTACGACATCGGTAGTTACGAAATTTGTCACGCCGTTTCTAACAGCGAAACGTGATTCGCCTCGCGTCTATTTTTCGCGCCATGCTTTCCGTTTAAATGCCTCTTGAACGATCGACGACGTCCAGATATACGCTGCGTCCGCGTCGAGGAGCAATCGATCGCGGGTTGAAAGATTAATCGGAACACCTCCGGCGATACCTCCGCTTTGTCTTTCCGCGGCAACAAACTCGTGTCTAGAACGGCGAGTCGAATAGGATTTCCACGCACCTTGTCTATCTTCGCCGCCTCCTCACCCGCCGCCGGTACTACTCCAAATAGCATGATCTAATATGTATTATTATTACTATATCATTATTTATTGTATGTATATATATTATTTATTTGTATATGTATTATTTATTTATTTATTTATTTATTTATTTATCGTTAACAGACCCCTTTGGCATACATAGCTGAGAAAATTGGGTTACGACTTGCATATATATTACAAGTATGTATAATATAAACATTTAAAACGAGACAACGAATCAGAAAAATTGAACATAGCTCGGTGAACTCTTTAGCTCGGTAACCTTCTGCACTCGACGGCCTTTTCGGTCGGGCGTAGCAGCAACTCGAGGAGATTTTGCGCGTATGTGACGAGTGTCTTGCAGGTAATACACAATGATTTTATGCAAAAATTAACTTAAAAACACGTTATACTTTAATAATCTGTACATTTACATCTTTGAGCATATCATTTTTTGATATTTTTTCTGTATTTTTTTTTACGATAATTTGTAGAACATCTGCCAAGACGCAACCTTGGCTGGTTGGCACAAGTATCGCGATAATAAGTTGTTTCGTGTCTTCCTCCTGCTTTGTTTCGGTAAGAACACGCCTTGCAATACATTTTTGTTCCTGTTAAAATTACGCGCAGCTTTCCATTTAACCGAATTTCATCGCAATTAGCAGTCGACGCGAAAGCTCGATCTTCCGGTTGTCGAACATCTCCTCTCAACTGGTCTGCTAAAGTTTTTATAAATCGCAGGTGGTCAAATGGCCTTTCGTTCTTTCGCTTCTTTACAGAATATATGAATTGATTAAACAAATTTCCAAATCCATTTCTTTAGAGCTTCTAAATTTACGAAGTGTAGTACTTGGGCCACGATCGTCGAATCTGAACTAACGTCGCAGACGTTGTCAGAACCATAGTTTCGGAAGAATTTGGGCATAAATATTTCATCTCCATTCGAAAGTGTTAACACTTCACACTTCGTAACAAACGGTATAAAGAGCTGAGGAATCTATTTACGAATCAATACCGCGCTCTTTCGTCGATTGGAGAGGTCGAAATTCAGCGTAAACGGGGATTATCGCCTCTCATTCTCCTCTCGAGTTGCCACACGAAACGCTGTGACGACGGAAAATAGCATCTCGAGTGCAAAGGGTTAAATAATCTTGGTGACGACGTCAACGTGTGTAAAGCGAGAGGAACGAGGTCGAGGTGAAAATGCAAGACGCCTGACGTCTTCCAGATGTGTGGATATTAATGTTAATAAGAACCGTTGGACGATAAACATATCTGTCGATATAATATACGAGAACCTGGTTCTTTCGAACGTAAGTTTTCCGAACCTAAGATCCTATATTTCAAACTACTATTTCATCCCATAACGTAGGTAGGTAGGAGAAATTTCTCGAGTAGTCGCTGGTGCCTTTGAGCGGTGCAGCCGCCGAGTCGTTGGTCGAGACGCGCGTCGAGGAGACGTCGGATCGCGCAAGAACTCTCGTCGCGTATTACGCGGCCACGTGCACGCGTAATATTCAGGATACACGGTTGGATGAGAGGACAAATTCGAACACGTGCGAATGAGCTTGTGTTGAGACGCGTCACGTATCGCGATGCATACACCTTATGCGTACATAGGTTCCCCGATGGAACTGCGTTAAACCACGCGACCTCCTATCCACCGACGAATGCGCGTCATCTACGGATCTCGCATCACGATCTGTGCAACGCAGCCTGGAAACGACCGATCGATCGGCCGGTCTTCTCTCGCAGCGATTCCAGCGACGCGACCCGACGTCCAAATTTGACGCACATTGCGCGACATCTCCATCGAGGAAAGAACGACAGCTCGACGTGTATTCCCGGTTGCGTTTGCGATTGTACGCGAGACAACGCTCGACGATAACCGGCAACAATACCATCGGCCTCATACTTGAACAGCTTCGGAAAGAAATACCAGCCTGTTCCTTGACACGAAGCACGGCCACAGTCGATACGAGAGAACGTGTCTCGATGCACGTGTGGCTCACGTGCCGCGACGTGCATATGCCTACGCCTATCTATATCTAAGGTTTGCGGTTGGTCAGGATGGGCTGCGATTCATCGTCGGATACGCGTTCCACGGCTGTACGCTTTCGGAATCGTTTCACGAATGTTCGCCAACAGCATCGACTTAACCGTTTCAGTCCCGTGCAGAGCGATCGCGCTGTTTAAATTTTATGTCGAAAAGACCCAGTACATTTCAACGCTGCGAACGATCGACGGTACTTTGTACTTCGTTGTTATCTCCTCGGTAACTTTTATCGAACGAAACTTGAAATATTTATAAACCAATAGTACGCATATATAATAATAATATAGATGTATTTCATAAAAATAACAAATATGACGAGCGCTATTGCGCCGCCTGTTTCTCTTCGCAATCGATCAAGACAAGCGCTGTCGCGCTGCTCGGGATTTTTCCACTCTGTTTTTTCAAAGACCCCCGCGACTCAAACGGTTAAGGACGTTTTCATCGTTTCGTTCTCCCCAGCCATTCGTCGGCACGTGAGAAATTCATGTTCGAACACTCTGAATGCCGCTACTATAAAATTTACCGATCAAGGATACGCTTGCACGGAACCGGGCAACAAAACGCGACTATCTAGGTGATTCCACTTTGGGATATTCCGGGAAGCGTTTTATTCTCGCGGAGAAAGTTCTCGTGAAAAAACGAAAAGAAAACGAAGTGGGAGAAGAAGACGGTTTTGCCTCGATGTATCGAAACGCGCGTGTGGTCGTACGCGTTTACGCGACCGACCGTAGAAGACGGAAGAATCGCCGGCTGCGAAAACGTCGGCGAAAAAAGCCGGACAAACCCGCGATCAACTGCGAAGAGACTTTTTAGCCGCGCGAGAAAAGCCGCCTCTCGCGCTCTTCTTCCTCTCGACATTCGCATTTGCCGTCTCCTCGTATCGCTTAACGTCGTCCTCGACATTCTTTTATTTTTCTCGGAGATGAGCAGCGAATAGCGCGAAGCGAATAGCGTCTCGAGTTGGAAATCTTTCGGAAGACGACATTTTATTGTCACGTCCGTTCGTCGATCGGTTCTATCGTTACCCGAGGAGCTCGATCCGCCGACGTCCGTCGAGCGTCGACGATTTCATCCCGACGAACATTGCGTCGGCGTTACTCCGCGTGGATCAATAATCGTCGATCGATTGCTCTTTTCGACCCATCGCCTATAGTTGCCGGCTATAGTTGTCGAGTAATGGTTTCGCGGTATGGTTAGATCTATCAGAAATAACCAATCGGATCCGCGTTCCTTTGGCTTGCTTTTTTATTCTGTCTATTATACTCGATCCTCGCGAAGCAGGATGTAGCCCTGAACGTAGGTAGAAACGAAGAACGGTGGCCGGTGACTCGCGATACCAAGGCTAGGCCACGAACAGCGATAGGTTGAAGAAAGAGTTCCGAGAATTCCGGTTACCGTGACGAAGAAAGGACGCGCAATTCCTTTCATGGCTTTAACAGAGCTTCTCGGAATCGCGCGTGGGTAGTTTTATTCAAACTTTTGCCTCTGCCTCTGCTTCTCCTTCGCACTCCATTTCTCCTTCGTCTTCGTTACTTGTTTCGTTATAAGTTGGAGGAGAAATCGAGGGACGTGGAAGTCGGCGAACTCGATCGATATCGCCGAGCAACTTGTACGCTCGGGGGAACGATCGAGGAAGGAGAAGAAGACAGTGGCCTCTGGTAGCGCGGTCATTTTTCTCTTCTCTCCGGTGTCGCGCGATTCGTCTATTTCGGCGAGGACGACGTCTCGAGATTTCCATTAATCTCGAAGAAAATCGTTTCTTTCGCTTCCAGATTATAGATTTCCACGAAAGTTCAGCGTTCGCAGTTCCGGACGAGTGAATCTTTCTCTTGGAAACGGGGCTGGTAACGTCGACGGAGAAAAGGTGGCGAAAACTTCGTGCCCTGGAAACATTTTCCGCAGGAGACTTCCGTATCGTCACAATTGCCGAACCATCGGCGGAACCGGTTCCTCCACGCGCTTTCGTCTCAAAGGCAGGGCGATACCATCGAGAAACGAGCAACCGCGCCGAGTCGACGTCATCCCGCGGTCTTTCGTCCTTACGTCGCTTAATTGATCAAGCTCCAAGCTAGGCCGACCAGACGTACGTGCTCGGTGGCCTTTGCCGTAACCGGACTAGTCGATCAGGCGCCTCGGTTCCCCGCGCTCGACCAAAGTGCAGCAGCTTAATATTCCCGTCTTGCTACACATACGACTATGTACGAACTTTGTTGAAACCCTGTGAAACTACTCCGACAGAAGGTACCCTTAACGCCGCGGCTCGCTTTTTTCCCTTTCCATCGGTTACCATTTCATCGTCATTAGCAATCGAGCAATCCCTTTCGAAACATCAGTGCCTTTGACCAGCACGCTTGTTCACGTACTCGACACGCATGCAAACACGTGCGCCACGTTCGGCGCGTAGCTTGATACCACAGAATCGATCCGCTCGGTCGCTCGACTGACCTCGATTCTTTAGAAAGGTTTCTTTTCCAGCGAGCCACTACTCGCACTGGCTGGACGAAGCTTGAACGGAAGGGAATAGAGTGCAAGTTTCCGGTGGCGCGCGACCTCCCGGACGCGTTTAGCGTACGAAAGCAGCACAGGTGCGAGGATAATCCGCGGTTCGTGGCTATGCATATGCATTCCGGGATGCACACGAGTGCCCGATAAGGTATCGCGCTTCCTCGTCGGCTTGCCCGTGGGCTACGTCGCTGTAAATACGGACGAGACCTTCGAAGATTTGCAACGAGAGCGTACACCGAGAGAAAAGAGAGTCGTCGTACGCTCCCGGGCCGTTCTTTCGTCGATCGCTTTAGCGCGCTCGTTCGAGCGCAGGACTTCCCGACAGGGTAATTGGACGCGCGCGTATTCTCGCAGTCCTCTCCACGGGATAAACTCTCGTTTGCCTTCTTTACGCGTTGGCTGGATTTCCTTCGGCGGAAGAGGGCGGACGAGTGACGTGGGAGAGCGAGCGTAGAACGGCGGTCGACGTTCGGAAATAGCCAGGAGAGATAGCGCAGGCTGTATCGGCTAATTGCATTACTGGCACTACTGACAGCATCATCGGAGCAACCTGGTCTCTCTTGTTGCGAGATCATACGCGTTTAGTTAATGTACGCGGTGCACAACCATTCCGTGCACTTAGCTCTGAGGTATTGGCTCGTAATTCTCTCCCTCGGCGTCTCTCCGCCGGCGCGGCCGACTTGCCGCCGACGCTAAACGCGTATGCATATTTATACGGGCCGAGTTTCAACGGGCTGCTCGCTCGAAAATTAATTTCCACTTGGCCGCTTTCTGGTCTGCAGCGTCGCACAACCCCCGACGATACCGTCGTTACGCATCGTCGCTAAGCGTCCGTACTCCCTGCGGGTTTAGCCTCTCCGCTATTTTCTAAGAATTCTACGAAAAGATAATGCGTTTCTCGTTCTCGCCGATCGATTGCTATTTCCGCTCGAACTTTCCGAGTAGCAAATAGCTTGCGAAGATCGAATACCTGGCACGTGCAATGAACGAGCCATTGCATCTTACTTACGAGTAGTACTCGATCCTTATGCAATAGCGAACCTTGGATATTCGATTTGATTACAAGCAGATACGTCGGGTTGGCAGCTAAGTGATTGCGGATTGTGTCAGTACCATACAACGACAAAATCACTTAGTTGCCAACCCAATATATCGAACTCGATCGTATAGAACTGTGACGTTTATGCAGGTAATACGTCCGAATAAAATGGAAAATGCTGTCAATCGGTAACCTCGGTACTCCTGGGTGACTGGTTTTGGGGATTTGCACGGTCGAACGATACGTTGGTCGCGTTCTATCTCGAAGATGGTTTTTAATCTGACGGAACGCGACTGCCGAACCATCGCGAACGTAACTAAATGGAGATGGCGCAAGGGCGAGTAAGCACTCGGTTCGGCGGCTGTTCTTTCTTGTCTGCATTCCGCTTCGTTTCACCGATTCGGCCTTCCATTTTCCACGAAAGAACGCCGCACGTCTACCGTCCAAGCGACGATTTAACCGGAAAAGCTCGCTTCGCTCACTGCAACGCGACCAAGAATAATGCCCCGCCATCGAATGAACTTTGTACCGGAAGCCGATGCGATAGAAATTGCAGGGAAACAAGGTTGTCGCACTGGGACAGAGACAGATATCTCTAATGAAAATCGAAGAGATCGAGAGCGCTGAATAAGCGGGCACGCGGAAATCGAGCAGAATGAAACGAGGTTTGCTGCGGAAAACGTGGATAGGATTATAGCGTTACGTCACCGGCCGCCCGCAAATTCAGCTGCAATTCTTCCCGACGAAATTCGACAACGAATTGGGACAGGCGATCGTTTAATTACGCCACTTCCACTTCGCTATCGCTTAACATCGATATTCCCTTCGACGAACACGCGACGCGACTTACTAAGAATTTTATCGCACGTTTCCATTCCGCACATATTCCGCGTGGCGAACAAACGCAACGAAACGGTCGCTAACTAGTCCAAAGTTGCACGCAAATTGTTCAGACTCGGCAAGTTATTCTATTTTGACTTGACATGTTGACCGCCACGTTGGTCATATACGACCGGCAATGGTTTCTTCCGTGACACTACGGTGATCGTTGGTGACCGGAGCGCTTCAACTTCTTACAATTGTAAAAATTGTATGAAAATTGATGGTTAGAGCATTTTGAATATAACCGATAAATAGAAGACACTTTGAAGCGAAAAGCGCCCCGTTGAAAAATTAAACATTTTTATTAGAACATCAATAAAAAAAAATGCGAAACGTTGAACACTTTAAACATAAACGTGGCTCACCGATACGATCTGGACGATAGGTGGTCACCTTTTTGGTCCGATTCTTAGCAATTTTTGTTTCTAACTGTTTGATATTTTTTTTATAGCACTTTCTGCAAAATTTTCGTGCCAGGTACGCTTACCCTTCTTTCTTCTGCATTTCGTGTCGCGATCTTTGTCGAATAAGTATATTCGACGGCTATGGCGAATGGCACTGTGTAAGGTGCGTTGCGAGTGCCATTCCAAGATCTGATACCTCGATTTTTGGTTTTGTCGCTTGTTTATGGAGTATCATCGCGTTCGAAATTGACGTATTTAACAATAATTCTAAAGCTAATTTTGTATACCAATTGACGGTCTTCTATGTGGTGTAGAATATGCTATCATTTGATCTGACGAATCTACAGCACATTTTCCTCTGTTGTAATCTACCGCTACCATTGGTTTATCACGAACATAATCTTTTTCGCGGACCTCTACCATTTCAGCCGAATGTTTCGTCGAAATCATAATAATGTCACGCCTGTCCCTGCACCTTCCTGTTATATATAAAATGAGCAAATACTAAATACTAATATCTTCTACGCGTTTCAACAATATATTCTGGACGTTTTGCTTACGACGAAATATAACGAATGCGAATGGTTTGTTGAAATAAACGTAGCCTTGTTAAAATACGTCGCTATCAACCGTAACCAAGGCGGCACGGTAAGATAAACGGTCCATTGGAGAAGAATATTGTCTTACATCGTCAATTTATTATTATTTTGCCAGTATATGCTTTGAATAATAAAAATACTCCCGTGGAGTTCTGGGCGAAACATGTGATTTCGGCGTGGCAAAGTGTTAAGGTAACGTGCACTTGCTACTTCCATTGAAATAGCCACGTTAGAGAGAGGAGGCGTCCTATAGAACTTGCTGATACGTACATACTTGCAACTGTGAGGTATTTTTAGCGTCCTCAGCAGTACTGCTGGAGAACAAAGTATTGGCCAAACGGGTTTCGATGGCTCGATGCGAATAGCCGCGTTTAAAAGGTTGCGTCGCGTCGCTGTAATTCGAAGGATCAAATGACGCACTGGCCGAAAAAGAACGCACGCCACCGCGAGATCGCGATGCGAGGAAATTCGTTCCAATCGAGCTTCCTTGAATCCACACAGCATGCAGATACGCGCGACGCGTGCTTCTGCCTCGGAATTATCCGTCGGAGCACCGGCGCGCCGCGGCATGTTTTCTCCACGAGAAATTCTCGCCCACGCGCCGTTCCTCTCTTGGCCTCTTGCACGCCGAACGCGGTTTAATTTCCGAGAAAAAGAATCGATTTGCGGCTCTTGGAACTACCATCTACGCGAAGCGTGTGACGCATAGATATCGACTTTGTGTTCTCTGCGAGCGCGAGCAATCGGTCTGCGCCGCGCTGCGCCGGCCTTCTCTCGCCGAACGTAAATCATCCCGGGAATCGTGGCCCGCGAAAGAGAACGAAAAGGCGATCGGTCGAACAACGTAAATAACCAAGGACGAAGCCAATTTTCACCGACCGTATCGATCCGACGCGGTGTATATACCTGCTACGATGCGAGCTTTCTGGCAGCGACTCTTGTGCTCGATTCGGAGCGCGGCCATCGCTCCGCGAAATAAACAGGAAACGCTGTAATTGTCGCGTGATAATATCGTCACGATATTGGAATTATCGAGGTGGATGATATCGAGAATGCCTCGAGTCGCCGTCCATGAAAACGAGGCATCGAGTGCGTTTGCTTCGCAGCTCTGCTTGTTCCGCATCGCGAAATTTCAATTTCTTCTGCGGATTTCTATAATACGCTCTGGATGATACTCTCGATTCGACGAGCTCTTTTTCTTTCTCTGTCTCTTATCTCATATCCGCTTTCGACCGACCCTTCATTCTCGAGTTATCGTGGAAAGAAAACGTTATAAATAGGTTTTGCAGAAGCTGAAACAAATGGAATCGGGACTCGTCTATTCGCGCGAACGACGCGTGCGCCGATTTATCAATTAATGTACGATAACGTATAATACAATGTAGAAAATTGTTCGTTCAGCTCGTTTGAACAACATTCGCTAAACGTTCTCCGCGGACGAGTACCGTGGCGTATAAGACGACAAAATGCGGGAACGCGTACGCGTCGCGACATTTTCGATCGTAACCGTGAAAATACGTGTACGTGGACAAAACCACGGAGAAAATACTAACCGAGGACAGCGAGCGTGATATCTCCTTCGAGGATGGTCGTGTCGTTTCTTGCCTGACAAGAATACCGTCCCGCGTCGGAGCTTCTCACCTTCTGCGCGTAAATCGTCTGGTTCGCGCTCTCCGGATAGAGGATGAAATGGCTCTCTCCGCCTGGCCAAGGATAAGCCCTGTTGTCCTTGTACCTGTAACAATCGGCGCGACAACCTTATTACCTTCGCGAAAAATTTGAATACGCAACGCGAACCACACGCGTAATCGTTTCGTATCTTTTTCTCTTATTTTCTCCTCCACTTCGCACCTTTTCTCCGCTAAAATATAAACTATGCATGCTCGGCTCGAGCACAGTTCGTTCGGCGTATTCACTTCTCGTTAATTTTGCGAGGTTCACGCTCGATCGATCTTTCAGGAGATCGCGCGAGACCTCGCTCGTACTCGCTGGAAACGCGAAATCTACGTTATGGAGACCCACGCGATATTCTGCTCTAACGCGACAAGCAAGTGAACGAATAACCGTGTTCGGTGGATCGGCTGATCGGTATAGTTAGCTATAAATTAGAGCCGATCGTAGTGGATGAGTGGGCCGATCGGGTGGCGACGAAGGAATCTCGCTGCAAAATTTGTCACGTGAATCGATGTTGCTCCGATGTTATTCTCGAGTGTATTTCCTTTATACTTTGCGTGTTGTACAAACATGTCGAACACCGCGTCAGTCAGATCTGGGTGACGGTATTTTTCATTACATTTAACGATACTTTAGAAAATGTTGGCAACATGTTGTAATATGAATACGAATATTTATTCGTGATAATTAATTACGTATCAACTATAATTATAGACGTACAATTTTGTAATATTAATATTCTTTCTCGTGAAGCAATTGAAATAAAATTGCCGATTTCTTAACATTTTCCTAACTGCCTGTCTATGTAAGTACTTGCGACCTTTTTTACTAACAATGGACGCGCTGCTTCTCCTTTCTTTTTCTTTTTCTTTTTCTTCGCCCTCGGGCCACGTGTATATTCAAGGAAGCTAATCGTTTCTCATTAGTCTAATACATAATTGCCATCGTCTCTCGCGTCTCTAACTTTTGCATTTACGTGCGTTGGGCAAAGTGAATTCTACGAAGAGGCACTCGGTACGAACACTTTCTGAAGAGGTAAACGTAACGTGTTCCGTACAAAGTCTTTGCACGTTGAATTTTCGAAAAGTCGAAACCTCTACAACTCGAAGATTTTAGCTCTGTTGTTGAGGTTTGACCGTACCTACGCTTAGAACGAATAAATTCATTCTCGTCGTTGCTCGCACCATTTGCAATCGCAACCCTTTTTGCGATCGACGTGTTAATAAACGGAGATAACTTTCTACTAGCGTACGTAAGTGCAAGTGCAGAGTGTTTACATCTGTAGAACGCAAGCACGCACGTACGACGGACGAGTCGCGCGCGTTACAAAATTCTTCGAACCGAATTTCCGAAGGCACAGATGCTAGTACTAAAAAGATGGAAACGAGTGTAGTATGAGTTGGCGGTATTCCGTATACGATTCACGGTGCTAGAATTAACCGATGATGATAGATAGCAAAGTGGAGGAAAGGTTCGTGCGAAACTAACGACCTCGTAGAGGCACAGAGATTTAACAAGCGAACGAGTGGGGGCAATGAATAACGGTATTAACAATTTTTGAAAGGAAAAACGAATTCACTGCGATTCTCCTTGGTTCGAGAGATCGCAATTTCAGCAACATCATACTTGTGCTGTAAGCACGATCAGCGACGAACATACTCTGTTCCAATTTATATGCTGCGAACCTAAGAAAACTATACTGCACGCTGTCAATGAATTTTCCTTTTTATTGAATTTTAACTGATTTGACGTCCAGATAACGGACACATACTCTAAGCGTGATTTAACAAAAGTGCGTTGTAAGAATTTGAAGGTCCGAGGATTAGCAAAGTTAAAAGTACTTCGTTCGACAAATCTCAATCTTTTATCGCTACCGATTCGCTGGTGGTGGAAAGAGAAGTTTAATAGCGATGCGTATGTAAATAAAGTAGTTTCTTGTTAATCAGTCTTCTTTCTTTACGCGAACGTCCGTTACAGAGGTTTCGGCGATGCGACGATAGGCGCGTACTCGTCTTCCTATCTCGCGTATTCGCGGAAAAGCGAGAAAACCAGCCCACTGCCCGTTCCTCGAGAACGCCAAGTTTGTTTGTTCTCGACTCTTCTCTACCTTTGCTTCGAGAACCCGTTTATTTGCATTCGGCAAAGACACTCGCATATTACGCGTGGCAAATTACGAACAACGAGAAACGCGTTGTTCTCTCAGCGACGTTCCTTCGACGCGACGTTTTCGCAGCACGCGTTTCATCACGGGCTATGTACATATCTCTTTGCTTTTGTCACATTGATAGCCGAATAATTCGGTCGATTGATACGTCGCTTTTGGTTGTACTATTTTCATCAACTTTTCGAGTCGATTAACCCACCAAATCTAATTCCGGTCTTGTGCAATTTCTGATAATATCGCATTCTAATAATACACTCTTAAAGTGACATTTCTAGCGATAGTGTTTCGTCCATAAAATGTCAGATATTTTGTGCACAATTGCTGTTACAGAATGTACATACTTTTGACATAATGCAATTTGAGAGCTTGACGTAAATTGTTGACTTTATATCGTAACATAGATATGAAATTTCATAGTATAGACTTGCGCGTATATTGCAATAGTTGCAGGATTAAGCACTTTACGGATAAACAATAAGATTCAGTCAAGTCGTTTTGTCCGAAAATAAACAATTGTCCGCTGACTTATGGATGAGATATTGCAAAACTTGGCGAAAGAACGACACTTGTGCGTCTCGATGAAGCGCCGAACGAAGAGCATCGGCGAAGACGATTCGCGCGAGCCGGTTAGAAAAATTTAATAAAGCCCTTGCAACGACGCGAGAAGCACGCGAACGTCGCGGCAAATTACAGCGGTGCTCTTTATTTCGTGAAATAATTTCAGCGAACGTCCCGCTTCCGGCGACATGGCCGGTGATCGTCCTTTCTCGACTACTTTGCGGTAAGTACGTGGAAACCTGCGCTTCCGACCTCGTTTTAAACGGCAAATGATCGCGCGGAACAGAGAACGAGAACGAGAACGAGAACGAGAACGAGAACGAGAACGAGAACGAGAACGAGAACGAGAACGAGAACGAGAACGAGAACGAGAACGAGAACGAGAACGAGAACGAGAACGAGAACGAGAACGAGAACGAGAACGAGAACGAGAACGAGAACGAGAACGAGAACGAGAAAGAGAACGAGAA